>RJWH01003062.1:37963-181003 GCA_004363575.1 Solenodon paradoxus | reverse complement strand
CCCGCACCCCGGCCGCACCCCCTCACCCCGGCCGCACCCACTCACCCCGGCCGGACCCCCGCTCCCCGGCCGGACACCCGCACCCCGGCCGCACCCCCACACCCTGGCTGGACCCCGCACTCCGGGATCCTTACGTTGCCTTATATGTTTCTCAACATCCGGTCACAACCAACACTCTTGGACTTATTTACTGAATATTTCCCTTTAAACTGATCTATTTTTGCAATTTAAATTACTTTAATGGACACTTATGTTGCTGCTTGACGAAGTGCTTTAAAGAAAACCGTTACTGTTCCCCATAACGCCGGGGCTCCCGTCGGGACAGTCTTATAAAAACCGAGGTGAGCGGGCTTGCTGCTTCGGGGAGCTGAGCGCCCCTGTTCTGGGTGAGGACAAGAGTGGGGGTGGGGAGAAGACGAGAAGCAGCCCCGGGGCTTCGCCTCCCGTGGTCGGGAAGCCCAGGGTTAGAAGGGGGCCTCGCCCGCGCCCAGCGGATGCTTCCTTTGGAGGCCTTGTTGAATGTTCGTCTTGGAAGAGGTGTCATGACATTTCAAGTTGTGACCCTATGACGGTGAGCGGTTCACAAAAGTGACGTCCACTAACCATGTCTCCACATCATCAAGGTTGTGGGCTCTGAGCCTCGCTGGCTGCAGCGGGCCTCTGTGTCCTTCCTTCTTTTCTGTGACGTGGTCAGACTCACATGGGCTCGGCCTCAGGACGCACTGGGGTGCAGCTGGCAGCTGTAGAGCTCAGGCCCTCGGTCCTGTCCCAGCTCTCCCTGGCCTTGGCGTGTGGCTTGTGCCTGAGCGACTTCACGGACATGTGTCCTGTGCAAGTCCCCAGGAGGGAGGTCAGCACCGCCCATACCCGGCAGCTTTGTGTGAGGAGGAACCTGTCGACGGACAGACACTGGGTGAGGACGCCGGCAATGGCGCCCGCGGGCCGGGCTCTGCAGTCGCACGGTGCAGACCCCACTTCGGGGCAAAGAGCTGGGCCTCCACCTGACCCCTCGTGGAGACTAGGGAGCTGGGCCTCCACCTGACCCCTCGTGGAGACATGTTGCAGTGTTGGACAAACCCTGAATTCAGTCGGAGAACACAGTCCCAGCCAGCGTTCTAAGAGCAATGCCATCAAACGCGGCCCTGTTTGCTGTCCAAACATAAGACTTCCTCATGCTGTGCTGGTGGGAGGAATCGGCACGGAGGGCTGTCCACGCCGGTCTGAGCGTGGCCGAGAGACGCTGAGGACGTGAGGACACGAGGATCTTTGCTCTGGATGACGCACCGATGGCTGTGTGCCATTTTCTGCATGTGTGCCTGCTTTTCTGGTGCTTGGAGTCTGGTGCTTAGCGCCCGAGCCGCCCGCGCGTGGGCCGTGGAAGGTCCCAGGACCGGGTCCGCGACCCAGAGTGTCGAGTGGGACAACCCAAAACAAGTCAACACAGACGCGCTCCCTTCTACTCTTTAGGAAGAAAGGAGCAGGACTCCTCTCATCAGAAGATTTTCACACTGAGCACCTGCAAAGTGAAGGCAGGGCTGTCTGCGGTAAAATGGGTCAGAAGCTGCGATGATTCTTTGCACATCTCAAAAGTCAGCCCCGAACGGGCCTTCGTGTGTGTGGCTCTGCAGGAATGAAGAGACTTCTGCCGCATGACGGAATAAAGAAGGGGGTGTCCCCCGACCGGAGAGTGTCCCGTGATACACTGCACACCGTCCTCGCTCCCGAGGCCTGTCCATCAGAGGAGCCGTGACGCCCAGCAGCCTCCATTAGCCGTCCCGGGCGCAGCATCGCTCGTCGGAGGCTGGGCGCGTCCTCTGTGTGCACCGGCTGCGTCCAGCGAGCAGGCGCCAGCGCCGGTGGGAGATGACCGTGACTCCTGAGCCACGCCGGGCATCTTAGGAGCCCTCTGCCGGTGCTCCCCTCTCTGACACGCAGCACATATGCACTGTCCTCCGCATGTGCAGTCACGTGGCCCCCGGGAGGGGTACGCAGACTCCATTCACAGGCGGAGCTTGGAACGAGACTTAGTGCCGACCGAGGGCCTCGCAGGTCCAGGGAGCGCCCTGGGTGGTGACCAGTGAACCTGGAGACCATGACACCTGCTTGGCCAGCAGACCCACCCCTGGTGCTGACCCAGCCCTGGCCCTGTGACTGGCTCTCACCTTCCAGGAGGGAGTAGCGAACGTCGGCATTGGCTCCGCGGTCAGCATCCAAGGCGCGGACCTGGAGCAGCTCGGTGCCGGGGGCCGTGGCGTCAGGGATGCTGGCCTCGTAGTGTGGCGGGGTGAAGCGGGGTGCGTGCAGGTTGCTCTCCTCCACGTGGACAGACACCCACGCGAAGTTCCTCTTGGGGGGCATCTCTGTGTCTCGCACCTGTGGGCAACGGGCGGGGGAGAGGCCCAGTGAGACCGAGGCCCAGGAAACAGAGCATCAGAGGAAAGGACGCCCCGTCGGACGGCACCACGGTCACCTAGCGCATCCTGAGATGTGCTGCTTGGCGTCACATAGAGGAGAGGGCACTGAAGGAACTGGGGTCACCGTCTCTGCAGGGCTTCTACAGCCTGGAACCTGCAGGTGGTGCCCGAGTTCCAGTCGGAGGCTGAGCCTTGACCCACGTCACCTGGAGCCCTGAGGACAGGCAGGTGTCCCCACCGCAGAGTCAGGCGAAGAGGCAAGGCGGGGCAAGGGATGGGAGGCCACCGCAGCCTCCACGGTCAGCGGGGCACAGTGCCCCTGGAGTGCTGGCCGGAGCCTGCCGCTCCCTGTGTGCCCTGCTCTTCTGGGCGCTCTGAGCGCGTCCACAGCTGGCGCCGGTGGAGGGGCCGGCGGGTGTTTGGAGCAGCCGGAGGGAGCCCAGGCTGCAGAGGTTTCTTCTCTGCTGCGCCCTCTGGAAGGGCCCCGGCCGGCCGTGCAGTGTCCCT
Source organism: Solenodon paradoxus (assembly GCA_004363575.1). Taxonomy (NCBI): domain Eukaryota; kingdom Metazoa; phylum Chordata; class Mammalia; order Eulipotyphla; family Solenodontidae; genus Solenodon; species Solenodon paradoxus. The sequence continues at coordinate 178,082 of RJWH01003062.1, read as the reverse complement.
CCTCGGCACGTCCTCATGGTGGCGTGAGGGGCCGCGCCGCCTCCCAGCCGCCCCACAAGCTGCAGCCAGCATGCCGCCGGCGGCCCCTGGTACCTACCATGATGGTCAGCGTGTGCTGCGCAGGCCCTGAGCCCAGCTCCAGGGTCCCCACGGTGACCAGGGCCCCGCTGCTCGGGTCCAGCTGGAAGAGGCGGGCGCTGGCCGGGTCCTGGCTGCTGTGGATGGTGTACGCCAGGCCCTGGCCCCCGTCCGGGTCCGCGGCCTGGACGCGGAGGAGCTCAACCCCGGGCGGCGTGTCCTGGGGCACGCTGACCTTGTAGTGGGCCTCCAGGAACTGCGGCCGGTGGCGGTTCACGTTGGCGACCACGAGCACCAGGACCTGGGGGGAGGACGCCGGGGTCAGCCTCACGGCTGTCTGCCAGACACAGGCTGGCCATTCTCAAACCGAAATGGTTGCTAAAGGGCCTTCCTTCCAATGAAGGACGGCGTGAAATTCGATCTCGGAAGAGATGAAACCCCGGTGGAACTCAAGGGGAACCCAGGCCCCGCTCAGCCCGTGTGGGGCTGTCGTCGGTGGCGGCAGCGGGAGCCGGACCCGTCACTGGGTTGGGGACCACGCCAGGACCGACACAGCCTGCGTTCACACCGCAGCCACTCCCGGCGCAGCTCCCGCCTCCCCGCGGAGGCCTCTCACCTGGGTGGCAATGGTGCGGGACCCGTCTGTCACCTCCACCGTCAGGTTATAGCTTGACGTCCTCCGTGCGTCGAGAGGCCGGGCAATGGCCATGCTGCCCGTTGTCTTCTCGATGTCAAAGTCCATGTACTGGTCCCCACCTGCAGAAGGATGGGGGACAGCACCTGGTCAACCGGGTGGCGGGGCCACAGGCTCCTTGGGCAGAGCCGGGTCAGGGGTCTCAGACTGTTCGGAAGTGTATGCCCCCCGGGCACAGGCGGAGTTAATCCCCAGACGTCCAAGTCACTGTCCAGTGGTCATCAGGATCCCAGCACCAGATCACAGGGCCTGCAGATCCTGGGGACCAGCGCTGGCGAAGGGACGCGCCCTTCTAGCTGGCCGAAGCGGCCGTCACGGTGGTGGGTGGAAAAGAGGGGGCAGCTGTTCAGCTCAGAGGGTCGATCTCATAAACTAGGCCCCCAGACAGCACGCGCACACAGCTGCCCACTTGGCAGGAATCATGTCTGACAGCAGTACGGTCCTGACCCACTTTAAAAGGCTGGAGAAGCTGCTGTGCCCGGGGGCGTGTGTAAGGGAACACGGCTGTGGGAGGAGCAGGTGGGGTTAGAGTGTGGCTGTCCTCTGGTTCGGGCGCTTGAGCGACTGTACCCCGCTCTCTGCACTCCTCTGCATTTTCTAAATGATTTCAGGGCACACACGTGAGTTCTGTTTCACAGGAAAAGTCCTCACGGTTACAAAGAGCAGAAACCAGGGGAAGTAATTCCAGGAGGTCGAGGGCTGGGAGGGGCCCCCAGGGACGGGGCTCTGAGGGGCGATGCTGGAGCGAGGGGCCCAGGCACACATCACACCCCAAAGGGTCTGGGGCCCCTGGGTGTGATCGTGGAGCCTTGGTGGACACAAGGGAAGGCCCTGAGCCCCGGGTGCGCGCACATGGACCTGCACAGGAGGGCTGCCGGGGCAGCTGGTCGCGGGCTCGCGGCCCGCGGGTCAGCCCACGCTCTTCGCGCCCGGGCAGAAGAGGAAGCAGTGCTCTCTCCTCCATTGCCCCTAGACTGCCATCTTCGGTCTCCCAGGCTTGTGGGGAAACTGGGGCACAGCCAGCTCTGGTGGGGTCACAGTGAGCTGGCGGGGCTTCCCTTGCTCATGGCTGCTGTGGACGGAAGCTCGCAGAAGGGCGGCCAGGAGGGGCGGTCACTCTGTGCCGGAGACGGCTCTCCAGGGAGCGCCAGGCCCCGGGAGCACCGGGTCCCAGGCGACAGGTGGGCGGGCCTCACCTGAGATGCTGAACCAGAGCAGGCCGGGCGGGCCCTCCACGCCGATGACCCCCAGCATGTGCTTCACGGGGTCCGTCTCCATGACCGTGAAGCTGTAGTGGGGCTCGTCGAAGGCCAGCGGGACAGGGGAGGCCCGCGGTCGAGGGAGCCACTCGACGTGCAGCCGGACGCTGCTCGAGAGCGCCGGCTGCCCGCTGTCTGTGGCCTTGACCTGAAAGGAGCCCATGTGAAAACGGGGCTGGGAGGCAGAGCGTCCCCATGCGTCTGTGAGGAGGCGCGTGCGGGCAACGGCCAGGGCCGTGAGAGTGCTCCGGCCTGCAGGAGCCTGGCCAGCGTGGCTCCCCCGGGTCCGCACTCAGGAGCTTTCCCTGAGCCGGACCCAGCCTGAGAGCCGCAGGACAGATGGAGAGACCAACACCCTGTCCTCCCAGGGACCCGGCTCGTGGGGTGGTCACTGTGGGGTCTGTAGGCCATGAGCTCCTACGCCCTGACCGCTTGCCCCATTGGCTTCCTGCCAGTGAAGTGAAGTCCCCAAGGCCGCAGCCGTGTGACGCAGGGGCAGTCAGAGCGCAGGCGTATCTCCTCCCGAAGGCCCTCTGGCCTCCCCTCATCCTCCTCTCACAACCCCGCCGCTGCCGCGCAAGGCCGCACGCCTCAGAGAGAAAGGCCGGATTCTGGCGTCGGGGGTTCCTGTCCCGGGGCAGCCGGCACCCCACCTCACCGTCAGGATGTTGTACTGTCCAGCGCTGAAGCTGCCGTCGGCCCACACCACGCCAGTGTCGGGGTCGACGCGGAAACCCGCCTGGTCGCTCTCCTCCAGGCTGTAGGTGACCCTGCCGCTGGCGCCCTCGTCCGGGTCTGCGGCCAGCAGCCTGCACACGGCGCCGGGCTGCCGCGGGCTCTCGGGCAGGCGCACGCTGAGCAGCTTGTGGGGGAAGGCGGGGGCGTTGTCGTTGACATCCAGCACACGCACCTCCACCCGCGACGTGGCCCTCAGCGGCGGGTCCCCTTGGTCCAGCACGGCTATCTGCGGGCAGGGCGGCAGTGGGCAGGGGCCTGCGGGGCGCCCGGGCAGGCGTGCACCCTGCGGAGAGCCCGCAGGATGGAAGGGCCATGGGGGCGAGGGGCCGCGCCTGCGGGAGGCCCGCCGTTGGGGGCGTTGTGCCCTCTCACAGTCCTCCCCTCTGCCCTCGCCTTCCTTGAGCTCCCGGAAAAGCAGAGGAGCCGGTTGTGGAGCAGGGGCAGGGCCTTTGTCAGATGGCCAGGCACTCGGAGTGAGGCGGAGAGGGACGCTTTAGGGCGACTGAATCCCCGGGCATTGCCTAAAGCTGGACATTTGCGCTGTGAGCGGGTGGGTGTGGGTGTTTAGCAGGCAGCAGGGTTCCTACGAGGGACCCGCTGGTGCCCCTGGGACAGCCCCAGGGAGGCTCATGCGGCTTCGGGGAAGTGAGGACCCTGGTCTCCACGGCGGCCTTGTGTTGGACTGTGGGTGGCACGCCGTGGACTGTCCTGCCAGGGGTGCTGGTGACAGGGCGCCCCCAGACCCTAGCAAGGCTCTGCTGGCCATTCTCCTGCCCGGCCCGGGTGGCAGGGTCTTGCCCCAGGACTCACCTCCAAAATGTGCTCTTCCTTCGTCTCGCGGTCCAGCTGTCCAGCCGTGGACAGGAGACCTGGGGGGCGGGGCAGACCTGAGTTGGGGCCACTCACACAACTCCCCCAGGGGCCCTGCCGGGCCGTGGGGAAGGAGGACGTGTGGCCTCGGAGGCAGTGGGGCTGGAACGGGCTTGGGGTCCTGCTCAGGTGCAGTGATGGGGCAGGGCGCAGCCAGCAGCAGCGACTCGAGTTGGGGTGGATTGCAGTGGGGTGATCAGGTGCTTCTGGGCCAGCCCTGGGTCCCCAGCACAGCCAAATAGTCACCTGATTCCCTCCCTGCAACAGGCAGGCGTTGAGGTCCAGCACAGCTAGACAGCCCCCACCACGCACAGAGGGCATGGGGAAGGGGGACACGTTCCTCGGGGACAGCGTGGGGTCTGTCCGGGTCCTCCAGCAGCTGGCTGCACTCTAGGGCCTGGGGGGCCAGCTCTCTAGCTGCAGCACCAAGACCAGATGGGCAGCACCGGGCGGGGTGGGGGTGGCAGGCTGGAGCAGCCGGCGGCCAGAGGGTCCATCTACACCGATGGCTCCCGGCACCAAGCCCACGGGGGTCGGGAACCAGTGTGGCCAGGCCTCCCATTTCTTTGGGACACGCAGAAATCAGGAATGTTTTGTGACATTTCCTAATCTTTTAAACAGCGACAATGTGAAGAGACCTGTTTAAACCCTGAGAGGCCAGCAGAGCCCGGTGTGGGCTCCTTCCAGCCCTGCTCCCATCGGCCACGACCATCTATCTGCACGCTCATCCCCAGGGGGCCGGGGAGGGGCGCCGTGATGGGCCCCTGCCCACCAGTGGCCGGCTGAGACCAGGCCGGGCCGGGATGAGTGTCCACATGGGCGGGCGGCTGGGAGTGCTCGGCTGCCTGAAATCGATGCAGGATGGCCGCTTGGCTTTGACCGTGAGGACAGGGACAAAGTGTCACCTCCTAGGGACAGACGGGCACAGTGGTCTTGGCACAGACCCAGCTAGAACCCCCTCGTGTTTTGTCAGTGCTGCCTCCGGCCCCACCCTGAGCCCTGATCCGGCCGGGGAAGCCCGGCTCTGGGATGCTCTTCGCCAGGTTCCAGGGTCCTCACCTGTGAGAGGGTGAAGGGCGAACAGTCCTAGGGGGTTCCCGCTGGTGATGTTGAAGGTCAGCTTCCCGTCGGAGCTGGAGTCGGGGTCCCAGGCATCTAACTGCAGCACAGGGCTGTGCCAGGGCGCGTCCTCCCGGATGGAGGCCGAGAACACAGGCCTGGACATGCGGGGAGGGTTGTCGTTGACGTCTGTCACCTCGATGTAGACCTCGGTCACTGACGAGAGGGGACTGGCACCCCTGTCCACTGCCAGCACCGTCAGCCAGTAGCAGGGCACAGCCTCCCGGTCCAGCGCTGCCAGTGTCCGAATCATGCCTGGGGACAGTGGCACCGCCCCCACCATGTCAGGACGCAGAGTTTCTGGGCCCCCTTCCTGCTCCCGGGCCCTCCTGCGGGAGGCTCCACGGGGCAGGGACAGGGTGTCGTGGGAGCTGCGGGTCAGGCCACATCCGGGGAAGCCACGCTTCCTCTGGGAAGTGGGGTGGAACACCCCAGGGTGTCTGGAAACCGGGGCCTTGGCCCACGCTTCCTGAGACCGCCAGTCTGGATGTGGACCTTTCCCGGGGCTGCCCCGCACTCGTCCTTGCATGACTCCTAACATGAACCTCTCCGCCCTGCTTGGAAAGGCAGGGATCCCGTCTCTCCAGTCATATTTACCTTCATTCACCTGCTCCCTGGTCCCTCCGCCCCACGGACCCCACCCAGCGGAAGGCTGCGGTGTAAGCCTGGGCCCACTGCCGTGGCATTCCCAGCTGACAAGCGGGGAAACTGAGGTCCAGAGAGAGCCGGATGTGACTGCTGCCGGAGCGTGAGCGGGAGGCTGGAGGGCCACCCTAATCAAATACCCGTCTTGCGTGAACCCCGCCCACCTCGCCTCACCTGGCTCCCCAGGTGCCTGTCTCGGGCCTGACAGGAGGGGGCGCTCGGGACATGTGCAAGGAAGGAAGGAAGTCGCTGACGCTCTGGGGCAGGCAGTTTGGAAGTTGCACTAACCCTGAAAATGTGCACTGTCCTTTGACACAGCACTTGCTATGTTCAGAGAGCTTTCTCTGGAGGCTTGGGCTACGAGCCGGTGTCTGGATGGAGCCGTTACGCCTCTGGGACGGGGTAACAGGCAGCCACGAAAGAGAGAGAAGGGTCTGCATGCTGACCCAGGAGCCTCGGTGCCACGTCAGGTAAGGAAGCTCAGCGCTCGTCCCGTGTGTGATGCTTCTGTCACAGCCCGTGAACTGTGGCAGCACAGTCCACACGAAGGGGAAATGCAGACGACCTGAGACGGCAGCTGATCCAGATCCCTTCTGGGGACACGGGCACAGAAGCCCATTCATTCCTCAGTAGACCCTGCTGATGAGATTCTAAGTCTCCGTCGAGTCTGAATTGCACACCGATTTCTCGAGAGGGTGGCGTGAAGACAAAGACAACTCAAAAATACTAAGATTGGTTTACAAAGCCACCTTCAAATTTAAGCCTCAGCTGATTTTTGGGGACAGCAAAGTGGCCTCAAAAAGTGTGGCTGAGAACCGAATAACTGCGGTAGCCAGAAAGGATGCCTCCTGCTGTGAGCCAGCGCTGGATGCGCCTGCAGGTGTGTGACATGGGGAGGTGGCACGCACGACGGTATAAATCTCAGCCCCGCTGACGACGGAAGGTCAAGACCAACTGAAGGCGGGGCCGCCTTGCCCCCTCCTCTGTGTCTGCCCGGTGCCCCGCCCCCCCCGGCCCCCCTACCTGTGTCCGGGTCGAGGCTGAAGGCTGAAAGGCCGGTGCCGTCCCGCAGGAGGTACCGCAGCTCCCCGTCCCGGCCACCGTCCTCGTCCTGGGCGGTCACGGCCACCACCGGGGTCCCCGGGGGGCTGTCCTCTGGCACCCGAGCCTGGTGCACGAAAGAGGCAAAGTGGGGTGCGTGCAGATTCTCATTCACATCCAGGATGGTCACCTCCACGTGGCAGAGGGTCCTGCGGGCCAGGGGCTGCCCGCCGTCGCTGACCCACAGGCTCAGGTTGTATCCCGCCCGCCGCTCAAAGTCCAGCTCGGTCTCCAGATGGAGCGCCCCGGTCAGCGGGTCCACCTGGAAGGTCCCATGGCCGTCATCCAGCAGGGCGTAGTGCACCTCTCCCGCGGGGCCCAGGTCGGGGTCATAGGCATCCAGAAAGGTCAGGACGGAGCCCGGGGGCAGGTCCTCAGGCACCCTCAGGCGGCTGAGCGCCGGGACGCACTGGGGGGCATTGTCATTCACATCCTTCAGGGTGATGACCAGGTCGGTGACGGAGACCAGCTGGGGGCCCGTGCGGGGCTGGTCTCTGGCCTCCACCTTGAGGATATACTGGGGCTGCGCCTCCCGGTCCAGGCGTCCGGCCACCACCAGCTCCCCGGTGAGTGGGTGGAGCGAGAAGGCCCCGGTGGGGCTCAGCAGGCCGTAGCGCACCCGCCCGCTGTCCTCCGAGTCGGCGTCCTGCGCGCTCAGCACCGCGACCGTGCTCCCCACCTCCGTGTCCTCAGGGATGCTGGCCTGGTACCCACCGGCGGGGAAGCGGGGGGCGTGGTCGTTCCAGTCCTGCACGGTCACTGCCAGCAGCCTCCAGGCGGCCTTCGGGGGCGTGCCCAGGTCACACACCGTCACGTTGAGGACGTAGAAGCCGGTGGCCTCGTAGTCCAGCGGGGCAGCCACGGTCAGCTGCCCCGTCTCCAGCCCGATGTCGAAGCAGCCGTCCTCGTTGCCGCCGGCCAGCACATAGAGCAACTTGCCGCTGAAGCCGGCGTCGGGGTCGGTGGCGGCCAGGCTGGCCAGCAGGGTGCCGGGAGGGGTGTGCTCCGGGACGTCGATGGACCTGGGGACGTGGGCCGCAAACTGCGGGCTGTGCTGGTTGACCTGGTAGGCGCTCAGCGGCGTGAAGTCCTCCTCGCCCGCCTCCGGGGACGCCCGTGCGGCGGCCTGCAGGACCCTCTGCGTGAAGCGCGTCAGCACCCCCGTCTGGTCGCACGAGATGGGGACCGCCAGGCGGGGGTCCTGCACCACGGTGATGTTCAGCGTGGTGGGCGAGGCGTAGTGCTGCCCGTCCCAGGCCGTGATGGCCAGCGCATAGCGGGCGGGCCGGCCAGCGGTGCGGTTGCGGAAGGAGCGCCTCAGGGAGACGACCCCCGAGAAGCGATGGAGGTTGAACAGCTCCTCCTCGTTCCCCGACACGAACTCGTACATCAGGCCCTGCAGCTCGTCCACGTCGATGGCGGACACGGTCAGCAGCGACGCCCCGACCGGCCAGTCCTCAGGGAGGGACCCCGTGCAGTTGACCGCCTCGAACGCGGGCTCGTTGTCGTTCAGGTTCCTGAGCCGCAGGGACACGGACGCCTCCGACTCGCGGCGGAACGGGGCCCCCCAGTCCGAGGCCCGCACCCGGAAGGTGTAACGCCTGCGCATGAGCTCGTAGTCCAGCGGCTCGGCGGTGCGGACCGTGCCCAGGTGGGGGTCGATGGAGAAGGGCGCTGCCGAGGGGCCGGCGAGGGTGTAGGTGACGCGCCCGTTCTCCCCCGGGTCCCGGTCCGTGGCCGCCACCGTCAGGACGGGCGTGCCGGGAGGGACGTTCTCGTCCAGGGCGCCGTCGTAGGCCGGCCTGCTGAAGACCGGCGCGTGCTTGTTGCCGGCCGTGACGTCCACGACCACCGTGGCGGAGGCCGCGCCTGGGGAGGTGCCCACCTGCAGCCGGTACTGGGCTCCGTCGCTGGAGTCCAGGGGCCGCGCGGTGGTGAGGAGCCCGGTGCGGGCGTCCAGTCGGAAGGCGGCGCTGTGCGGGGACGGCTCCAGGACGTAGCGCAGGCGGGGCGGGGCGCGGCCCACCCTCAGCAGCAGCACGCGGCTGCCGGGCGGGGCGAGCTCGCTCAGCCGCACCCTGTAAACCGCCTCCGGGAACCTGAGGCCGGCCAGCGCCGCAGCGGGCAAGTGGAAGGCCCTGACCGGGGACACAGAGGCCGGCCCAGCCCTGGCCCGGAGGCTGAGGTTGAAGCCGTGGACGTGCTCCGTCCAGTCGATGTCTCTGACGGACACCAAAGTGAATTCGCCGCTCCGGGCATAAGACCCGACGGCTTTGAAGTACTTTCCGGGGTCACCGTCCACGATTTCCAGCGCGTCGGGGTCGGCGCCCGAGCTGCCCGCTTCCACCAGGACGGTAGCGTAGACGCCCTCCTCGGCCTGGCCCGGGGGCGCCAGCACCACCGAGGCGATGGCTGGTGGTCTCCTGACGGCCGGCTCCACGTGAACGACCAATGTGGCCAGGTTGCCGAGCCCACTGCCCCCGGCCAGCTTGCGTGCACGGTCCACCGCCAGCACCTGCAGCTCCTGGGGCCCGCGCCACGTGGCGTTGAGCCTCCCGGCCAGCGTGACCACACCGCTGGTGGGGTGGATGGCCAGCGCCTCAGGCCGCGAGGGAAAGGTGTAGTAGAAGGCGGCATTCAGGCCCAGGTCTGCGTCCGTGGCGGTCACCTTGCAGATGGGGCTCCTGAGGGGCAGGTCCTCGGAGATGGTGACCCAGTAGGACGGTGGGGAGAAGAGGGGCTTCAGGTCGTTCTGGTCCAGGATGCGCACCGCCACGCGGGTCAGCGCCTCCAGCCCCTGGGCGGGCTCCGTGGCCTGGACGATGAGCGTGTAGCTGTCACGCACCTCCCTATTCAGGAGGGCGGCACTGCTGCCCCGCGTCCTTATTCTCAGGAAGCAGAAGTCGCCCAGCACATACTCCTCTGCTTTAAAGGCCCCGGCCACGTCCCCTGAGATGATCCGGTACCGCACGGCACCCCCGTGCTCTGGCAGCGGGACGCCCATCCTCTCGAAGCTCTGCACGTAGGTCCTGGGCGCCGAGTTCTCGTGGATGGAGGCGTTGTAGAGCGGCCGGGAGAAGCGCCAGGTGGGGCCCTCGCGGGCGGCGCTGCGCAGCCCGAGCAGCACGCAGGCCAGCAGGGCCGGGAGCATGACGGGGCGCGGGCCTGGGCGGAGAGGAAGGTGTGCGTGTTAGGACAGAGGTTCCTAGCGGCATGACCTGGCCTCGCTCTGTCTGAAGGTGTTTCCGGCTGTCCCTGCTTGTGGGGCCCGGACACTGTCCCCCCACAACGTGGAGGACAGTCCCACCCGAGGGCCCACTGACCCCACTCACAGTGCTGGGTAGGGACCCTGGAAGTCAGGAGCAACAGGTCTGTCTAAATGCTCCCCAAGGGCGCTGGTGCCCCCAACTCTGTCCCACCCGCCCACCCCTGTCCCGGACCTGCCGCAGGCCCGTGGTGGGATGCGCCCGGCGTCCTGCTGGGCCCTGAGTGCGGCCCACAGACCCCACGGCCGCCGCATCTGCCCGGGAGGGGCTGCAGGGAAGTGGGGGACTGGCCAGCATCGCCCCACCACTGGCCGCTGAACTTCCCGCCGGTGATTCGCCCCTGTGAGCCTCCATGTCCTCTCTAGGATGGGCACGCGCGCAGAACCCACACAGAGGGTGTGCCACGGAATGAGATGGGCCACTGTGAATGATGGGAAATGGGGTTCAGAAAGGGAAGGTCCCGGAGCTCCCTGCCTCCCACCCGGTCACCTCTGCGGGCCCCAGGCCCACAGCGCCCACCCTGCTGGGGACTTAGAGACGAGCGTGTCTGTCCCAGAGCCTGAGTCATCAGTGGCTGGTGAGCCTGTTCTCTCAGTCGCGTGCTGTCTCCTCCCCTCCCCAGCCCCTCAGCTCCAGCCTGGGTCAGAGAGGGGCCAGGCTGACTTGCAAGGGCTTCTCCAAGCACCCTGCCAAGCCCTGATCCCAGGAGCTGGTGCGGATGCCACATTCCTGGGGAAACAGGCCAGACGTGTTTGTCTAGCCGCCTTGCTCTTGAAAGGGAGGGAGAGTTAAACTCCAGGGAGGAAGGGAGGAGAGGCCAGGGCCTGGTGTTTCCAGGGTCCCGGGGCTCATGCACACTCCTCACGCTGTGGGGCGGCCTCCATCCAGGAGACGGGATGCAGAATGAAGCCCACCCGACCCAGGGTCTGAGGCTGTGACAGACGTTGAACCGGCCCCCCTGCCACCCCAAACCTTAGTGGCCCCCAAGCACAGCCCAGTGGGGCAGGATGGCAGGAGGTGCTAGTCCCAGGCGGGGTCCACCTCCACCGGCGCCCGGCCCCCCACGGCCCACAGCCCAGGCCCAACCCACACTCGCCGCGCTGACGTCCACATGGGGGGCCCCAACAGCGCCGCTTCTGAAACGGGGGCCCAGGTCCACTGACTCCTTGTTCGCACCAGGGCTCCCGCCCGCGCTGCCTGGCGGGCCGGAGGAAGCTTCCTGGGCCCGGTCAGCACCGGGCAGGCCCCAGCAGGACACGGCGCAGAGCCAGCCACTAGGACGGGAGCAGAGCTGGGGTCTCCCTGAAGAGCAAAGCTGTAAAGAGAAGGTGCCCCAGGTGGTGTTGGTGCCTGGCTATGTCTGGTGGTAGGACCCCTGGCTGGTCCCGTGTCCCTGCGCCCAAGGGTCAGCAGGTCTGCAGGCACCCGTCTCCAGGCGCACATAGGTCAGCTTCGAAGCGCCTGGTGACCTGCTCGTGACTCTTCAGGGGCTCCGGTGGCGCTGGGTTACAGTCCACCCTCCTGCTGCTCAGGCGCCAGCTTCTCCAGCCCCTTCCCGGCCGGCTGACCACAGGGCGTGCCCCGGGCCTTTGCTCCGCTGTCTCCCTCTAAGGGTTCCCACGTGGCCGCATCTCCTTTCCGACCCGCCTCCTCTTCATTCTCCCCACGTGTGCCTGCTGTTTCTGTGATGACCGTCATGCAGTCGGAGCTTTGTGTCCATTCATAGTCACTTCCCAGCGCTAGGTCTGCCTGGACCGGTCCAGCTCAGCGACAAACGGAAGAGAAACAGGCTCCGGGTGCAGGAAGGTAATGGCAGAAAGAGGGCGCGTCTGTGAGCTTCCTCTTCTTCGCCGCTGGGAAGTGGAGCCCCAGAGGAGGAAGGGGGCAGCCGGAGTCACGTGAGGGCCAGCAGAGGCGTGGTCCCTGAGCCCTTGTGAGGGCCACCGCCGCTGACCGAACTACAACGGGGTCACTCGCATGTCCCACCAGCCCCTGCGGAGGGCATGGCTCTCGGGCTTGGTGAAGACCACGCCTGGACGCTGGGAGAGAGCGCTGGTGGCCCGAGGAAAGCCAGGAACCGTCAGCCCGCCACTGAGGGCAGCCCGGCCTGGACGGGCGCAGGAGGACCTGGTACGTGCACGCGGGCACGTGTCTGGGGCCCAGCGCCCAGAGCGTCTGCATGTGGGGGACACACTGAGGAGGTGGCTCGGAGGCTTGTGTGGGAACACCGGCTGCGCGCTGTGTGATGTGGCCAAGAGGCCAGCTGCGGCGGGGCTGCTGTTCCCGCAGGTGTGCGCAGGTGTGCGCAGGTGTGCGCAGGTGCAGCATGGGCTCTCGCCTGCCCTCCGAGGACACGTGAGTCAGCATCCCTGTAGCCCAGTCCTCCTTGCAGGAAGAGGACACGGAGGGACCCCACAGTGGCTGTGCCCCCCGGGCGGGTCCTGTGAGCACCGTTTCTGGAGGGAGTGAGCGCTGTCCATCGGTGCTGAGCGCAGTGCCAGCGCAGTGGGTACGCCAGGCTGGCTGCGCGGTGGGAGGGCTCTGGGGAGGCGCTTTCCTGCTGGGGCCTTCCCAGGCCGCCCTCCCGCCACGGCTGCGGCTCTTCAGAACCCCGCTGTGGCCTTCGGACGGCGTGGCGTTGCGGCGCCCGTGTCTCTGTCGAGGCGGTGGTGAGCAGCACCAGCGTGTTTCCTGGCTCCCGTCCCCAGGGCGAGTGCACAAGCCTGCGCAGCCATGGGAGCCTGGGCGCTGTGGGCCCTGGCGCCCCCGTGGAGGCTGTGCCGCCCAGCAGAGGGACGCCGTGGCCTCCATCCGTCTCCCAGGGTGGGCTGCACGCTCGCTGGCCAGGTGGTCAGCTGTCTGGCTCTGGGGAGACAGTCGCTGGTCTCCAGTGGCCTTGGTGGAGCCAGCCTCCGAAGCCGGTGGCAGCATCCTTTGCCGTAATGACATACATGTTGGGAGGCTGGAAGGGACCAGGGTTTCCGATTTCCACGTCAGCTGTGCAGAACCTCCTTCCTCGTGAGCAGGTGCGCAGGGGTCCGCAGGGCTAGCTGCGACTGCCGCAGACATGGCTCCCATGTCCCCGGTCCCATCCAGAAGCTCTGCGTGTGTGGCTGTGTCTGTGCGCTGACCGACCGTTTCAGGCCTAGTTCTGTCCCTTCCATGCAGAATTCAAGGCCAAGTCGACTTTCCAGTCACGACCTCCTAGCAGATGATTCCAAGTGTCAGGCTTTGTTCTGAGGATGGTGCTCCGGCTGGCCAAGCCCCCGTCTCCTGGAATGTCACTGTCACTGCTGACACACTCCCAGAGACAGGCTGCCCTCGCTCCCCTTCCAGGTGAGGGCTCACCCGCCACCCTTTGTCCATCCCATCCGGTGGGCGCGCGGGCACACGAGATGTTTGCCCCTGGAGAGCCCTTTGTTTTCATGAAGAGCCTGGATTGGAGAGGCCCCAGATGCAGTAAAAGTGCCAGAGCCGGAGGCCACGTTTGACCGAACCCCGTCCTCCCCCTGCACCTGCCTCAGGCTTCAGTGTTAGGACAGGCTCTGGCTCTCGGCAAGACTCCTGAGCACTACCTGTCTGTGGCACCTGCTTAAAGCCAGGGGTGGGAGAGGAGGGGTGAGGCCTTTGAACCAGGGTGAAGGCCCTGGAGAAAGAATGGTGACCCCCGGCGCTGCTTGTCTAGACGGTGTTAGTTACAGAAATACTCTCCCCTGGGCAGTAAGGAGCCATCACACGAGGTGGAGGGAGGGCAGGGCCAGCACAGAGCTGCGTGCTGGAGGAGGAGTCTGACCCCAGGTCAAAAGAGGCATTCCCATGCAAGCCCCCACTCAGTGGGGACGGGACTTGAACGCTGGCTCGCTGGGGAGGCCCAGGCACTTCTGAGAAAGCTGGAGAACCTGAGTCCTTCGCCCATCTGTAGGTGGTTCTCAGTAAGAAAATAGGTCAAAGGGCCAGTGGTTTGAGCCCTTGATGGGTTGTGTGACCTTGGGAAGGCCACAGAGTCTGCTCTATGCCTCAATTTACCCATCTGTAAAATAGGTAATAATAGCTCTTCCTACCAAATTCCCAGGGCACAGGGAAGTCAGAGAATGGTGGGCGCCAGGAGCTGAGATGCCGGGTCACACCTCATTAGGGCAGAGTGGCCGGTAGCTGACTCTCCCGGGACGGAGAAGCAGTGCGGAGAGCGCTGGGGTTCAGGGGGAGGGACGCCCCGGGAAGGGACTGGGACTTGGGGTCCCCTCGCTGACCGGAATTCTGATTGCTGCTACTGATGACATTTGGTCATCGCTAAACTTCCAAAAATGTCTCAGGCGCCACTCACTGTGAGTCTGGGAGGGGCTGCAGCACCCAACAAAGTAAGAGAGCAGGCCCTGGGCCTGGTAGTGGCTTCACACCCGGCTGCCCACAGCCGCAGTGCTGACCCCTGTGCTAGGAAAGGGGACATGATAACACGCCCATCTCGAGGCAGCGCCGGCACATGGCAGCTGTTGTGATGACACGTCCTACCCTCACCATAAGGGGAACAGGTCTCAAGGACGGGCCAGGAAGAGGGACCTGCATCCCAGGAGCCAGCCCCTGAGGCTGGAGCTGCGGCCGCTGGCCCGGGATACTTTGCACATGAACGATCTGCACCGGCTGGGACCACGGCCGCCCATGGCTGCCAAGCGCACAAGCCGTGGCTGTACCACTGAGGACCCGAGTTTGACTTTCTTTCATTTAATGAATGTAAACGGAAGTCCCCGTGACGGATCAGGGCCTCCTGCCCGCCCTGTGAGGAACCCTGACCCTGGCCCCACGGGCACTGTGTCAGATGACAGAGCAGCATGTGGGGCCCCTTGTCCATCTGGGCCTAGGGCTGGTCCCCGCTGTCCCATCTGCTGACTACTGTCAGATGACAGCCGGGGACGGGGGCGCCCACAGGGCGCAGGCTGGGCATGGCGGGCGGGAGGGCGCGGCGCCAGGCCCTGTGGCTGGCACTGGGCAGGCCCTGGTGCTCTGAAGCTCAGACAATCCTCTGTAATTACCTCACCTCCAAGTTCTCACAGCCCTGCGTGACCCAGGCAGGGTTAGCCTGGATCCCGGGAGGCCAACAGCCCCTCACCTGACCGCTGGAGCTGCCCCAGGGAGGGACGGGATAAATTCCCCTCCCATGGCAGCTGCAGGGGCCTCAGGAAGCTATGTGCCCACCATCCTCCATCAGTCCCCTCCACTTGGCCTGGCTCAGCCTCACCCGTCAGGTCAAGTCAGATTCCCTCTGAATAGAACAGCTCAGGACCAGGCAGCAGGCGCCGGGCAGGCCTCGGCAGGCGGGAGCGGTGGCCCCAGGGCCGGGCGGTCTCTCTTGTCCTTCCTCGTTGCAAGAGGAGCCTGAGCACAGCGCCAGAGGGGTCGGGAGGGTGGGGGCGTCGAGGCGCCTGTGACCAGAGACCACCTCCACCCAGCCCGCCTGCACCCTGCACCCCCCGGCTCAGCAGCTGCGGCCTGTCTCTCCACGGGCCCTGCCACTAGCGGGAACCCCCGAGGCGGGGTGGGGTTAAAGACAGTCTCAGCCCCACCCAGACCCACTGAATCAATCCTCGGGCGGGGCTGGGAATAGCTGTTGCACAGGTTCTGGTGACCGCTGTTCGATAGGTCCTGCCCTGCCCTCCATCCGTGTGGGGCCTCCCTGCCCCCCATCCGTGATGGGGGGGCCGTGCTCGTCTGTGTGGGGCTCCCCAGCCCCCCATCCATGCGGGGCTTCCTGCCCCATCCAAGAGGGGTTCCCCCCCTCCCCATCCTGCAGGGGGACCCTTGCCCCCCGATTTGTGCAGGGCTTCCCTGCCCCCATTCATGTGGGGCTCCCCCTGCTTCTCATCCATGCGGGGTCCCCCTTGCCCCCCATCCATATGGGGCGTCCCTGCTCCCCATAATGCAGGGCCTCCCATGCCCCTCATGGAGGGGGCATGGGAAAGACCACACTGTTCCTGGAGCCTCAGACTGGAGAGCACATCCCTGAACGGTGCCAGAGTCCCTCGGATCACGTAGGCGCGAGGTGAGAGGTGAGAGGTGAAAGGTTAGCTCTAAAGTAAATCCAAGGGCCGCAAAGCCTGAGACCTTCCCAACCGCGGTCCCCTGGCGCCCCGACTGCACCCTGCCGTCCTGTGACACCCGCCACACACTCTGTGCACAAGAGGAAAGGGCTGCACACACTGCTCCGCAGACAGACCTGCGTGTCGGGCACAGGGGCCCCGGCAGAGGAGCGCGGAGCGGGCACGGGGTGCTGGTGCCAGCCTGGGGCCCCACCGCCTGGGCACAGATTCTTGTGGTCTTGTGCTTATGGGGGCCCAGGGGGCTGCTGAGTCGTGGCCTGCACGGAAGGTCCTTAAAACGCTGGCACAGCACTTCAGAGTGGACGCCCCGGACGCCCCACAGAGCCGCGTTAGGACAAAAGGCGCCCGGAGGAAAGGGCGTGGGACAGCGGCCTCTGCGGCCGCTCGGTGACCCGCAGGTGTGTGATGGCAGCTAAGCGAGGGTTCGTGCCTCCCGCAGGAGCCATGCCCTCGGTGCCTCCCGACACTGAGACTCCGTGCAAAGGGCACGTGGACGGCGGGCTGCAGGATGTCCGCCCCACTCGGCGCCGTGGTGCTCACGCGGGGCCCTGACCCTGACTCCAGGACAAACGCCCACCCCGCATCCCCGCCATGGTCATCCGGGAGCATCTCTGCACGTGATCCGCTCCCCCGGATCCCGCGTGCCTGCGTCCGCTCTGTGCTCTGGACTGAGGTAGGCTCACGTGAGATTTGCTTGGATGCCGCAGGTGACGTTGGGCGTCCGCAGACGCTCGGAAGTCCTCCCGTGCGCCTGAGTGCTGACGTTCGTTCGGAAGGTTCCAGGATTTTGCGTTAGGAAGGTGGTTCTGTGCCCCATTCAGCGTGTTTGCAGATGAAAACGCTACAGACAGAATGTCCAGGGCCCTCGTCCAAGGCCAGTGGCCAGTACTTGATGTGAACACTTGGCCTGTGAGTGGGGTCCAGGCTGGGGACACCTCAGGGCTCCCAAACCCCAGTGGGCCCTCGGGCAAGCCGAGCCAGACCCTCATCCTAAGCCGGCTCCCAGGGAGGAGCTACCTTTATACACAGAGCTGGGGATTTACTCCGCCAGCCAGCAGCCCACTGAAACAGGACAGTAAAATCCAAGCAGTTTGGGGTAAAGTTTCATTTAGCAGCTTCCCCACAAACGCACTCAGCCTCTCTAGCAGCTGCTGTTCTGTGGTGCGCCCCTGGGTGCAGGGCAGTCGCAGGCCGGCCTCGCTGCCGGGAGCCCGGGGGCAGGAGCGGGACAGCCCGCCCCGGCCGCTGCAGTGTGTTACATCCCATCGAGTCCCGACTTACATCTGACGCTCCTGCTGTTTCAGGGCTGTTACTGAAAGGAAGAGATGGGGCTGCTGTTTGTCAGCTCCCGGAGGAGGCTTTGCGGAGGTGGTCGAGGGCTGGCAGGGCTCTGCTGATGAGCACTGCCCAGGGTTTGCGATGCTGACGTGGGGTCTTCCACAAAACCGTGGTGCCGGGGCGCGGGCTGCCGTGGAGCCACGTCGAGAGACCGACAGTCCTGAGGTGGTGCATTTCCACCCCGCCCTGCAGACGTGAGGTGACCCTGCCCAGAACTCGGGCAGGCGTGACCGAGGTCGGGTCCTGCCGCTTCCTGCAAGCGCCTGGGCGTCCAGCCGCGGTGCTTTGTGCACCCTGCCCCAGGGCTCCTCTCAGGGACGGAGTCTTGGGAAGGCCTGAGGGACCCCTCTTCCCAGGCTCCAGCTGGACATGCGCTGGGAGGAGGCTTTGGAAGAAGGTTTCGTCACTGGTGGGGGGATGTCACCACTGTGGTCAGTTGAGGGTCTCCCTGCACCCCCATCTGCATCTGCAAGAGCTTTTCCACTTGAAGTCCCAGATTTCTGAAGCCCTATGCTTAGCAGTGTGGTGGAAATTCTTCTAGAAGCAGTTGTGTGCCTGGGATTTGCGTCACGTCCGGTGAGTTGCAGGAAGGGCCTGTGCAGCGGGGCCGTGGGCTTCCCTGTGCTGTTACCTGCGTCATCGCTGTCACCCCGTTAATGAAACCTACGTATAGCTGCACATCCCTGAAGCCATACGCTCTGCCTGACTGGCTGACCTCTGACCACCGCTCTCCAAACCAGGTGCCCCTGCCCGCCCGCCGCTTCCTCTGTTCCCTCCAGGCCTTTGACACGTGGCTCTCTCCAAACCGCTTGACCCGTCTCTGCTCTCAACCTGCTCCCCGCGCCCAGTGCCGCTCCTCCGGACGCCCTCCTGCCCGTCCCCGCCACCTCAGATGTCAGATCCGCTCCTGGGTCTGTGAGTCCAGGGGGCTTCTGCCTCAGTAGTGCATCCGTGTGTGTGCTGACGTGGGGTCTGGAGAGGGCAGGGCTGTGTGCAGATCAGAGCTCAGCTTCCGGAGGCTCTGAAAACAGCAGCCAGAGCTGCTGGAGGTGAGGAGGGCGGAGGACGTGGCGGGCGGGATGCAGCGGGCAGCCACGCCGAGCAGCGGTGCCAGGGTCTCAGCTGCGACTGGCACAGAGGTCTTGTCACCCCCACCCAGAACCCCACGTGACTTGTTGGCTTTAGACAAGTTCAGAGTCTGTGGCTCCATTGTAAAGTGGGACCAGGGGTTCCGAAGGCAGACTTGAGGGGACTCCCAGGACCCGGCACTGGGAGAGGCCGTGGACGCAGCTGTGGTGGCGGAGCGGCACGCACACACGAGTGTGCGTACGACTGCAGTGCCGGTGTGAGCGCGTGAGTGGGACTGGAGCATCACAAGCACCTTCGGGACAGCTTGCGGTCTGTGGATCTGGGGTCCAAGATGTCCACAGGAGACAGTCGGCTCCTGAGCGGACAGAGCCGGGGTGGGGGAGAATGGTGGTCGCTCCCTCGCCGTGTGGCCTGGGCTAGCAGTCAGCCGTCTCTGGTGCGGCCTCAGCGCCTGACCGCTGGACTCCGCGTCTTGGGCCCTTCCACCCCAGCCCTGATGGAGCCCGTGGGCGAGCACGCGTCCGCCCCGGTCTGACAGAGTGAGGTCGTCCCTGCATAGCCGGCTCTGCTCCTCGGGGCTGCAGAGGGCTGGAGGAAAGCCCACGTCGGGCGGCACCACCCCAGGGCTCATGCCTGCTGGCGCCCCGTTATCCAGGCGAGGGGCTGGGGCTGGGAGAAGCTGAGGCCCACTGCGTAAGCATCAGTGTCTGGGACTGGACCACGCACGCTTTGGAAACCTGTCCAACACCCACAGTGAATGGCAGTGCAGAGGACCCACGCGGACCAGGCCCACAGGGACAGGGAGGCCAACTGTGTCCCCACTACCGAGCACCCAGCCCAGCCGCAGCACCTGGCCCAGCCCCCAGCACCCGGCCCAGCCCCCAGCACCCGGCCCCCAGTGTACACCCAGCGCCTGGCCTTCGGCACCCCACAGGAAGCGTGGCTGTGCTCCCCGGAAGGTCCCAGCCAGCTCCCTTCTTTCTGCGCGTGCTGGGTCCTGGGGCCCTCACCCCAGAGGCAGAGCATGCCCGCCTTCCCCGCCCGGGGGCTGTTGGGAAAGCAGGGTAAGGCTAATGTTCGTTTTCCAAGCACTGGTTTACATGTAGAGACATGGGGTCAGGCGCTGCCCTGGGCTTGGAGCCAGCGAGTCACAGAGACATGAATGGTGGCCGTCTCCCACCACCCGCCACACCCAGCATTTTCCAGTGACTCTGCGTCCCCAGCCCTCCCGGGCGAGAGTGTCCCGAGGGGCGGCAATACCAACTGCTCCACTGCCTGGAGGGGACGCCGCTGGCCCGTGGCCACGGGAGACAGCACGCCGCTGGGGTCCACTTAGTGTTCCGCTCTCGTTCCTGCTCGCAGGACGCCGTCAGCTTCCTGCCCCAGACAGACCGCAGCCTCCCACGGCCCCAGAGGCGCCAGCGCCTCTTTCCCGGTCACAGAAGCGGTGGTCCTCTCCGGGGCCCCAGGAGCCTGTGTCTCAGCCCCCAGCCCTCTCCTCCAGCCAAGAGGCTGTCTGCCCTGGACAGGCTCAGCCCCAAAAAGAAACCTGGGCCCACGTCCCCCAAAACCCCAGAGATTGCTCCTCATCCCCGGAAGCTCATCCCAGGCAGCCAAGCGGGGCACTAGTCTCCCCAGGACTGAGTCCAACTTTTCACGCGTACAAGTATGACCTCCGCTCTTGGGTGAGGTCAGAGACCAGGCTTGTGCCTCCTGGGCCCACCCAGCCCAGGCTCATCTGCTCGTCGCTCGGAGCGCCCAATGCCCTGCCCGCCTGCTGGTGCCGTCCGCCCGTCCACCCGTGCCTCCGAGAGCCCGGCACCCCTGCCCTGGGCTGGCACCTGGGGCCGCCCTGCGCCCCTCCCCCACGGCCCATCGCAGACTCACCTGTGCTTCAGGTGGGAGGCTGGGCCCAGCCCTCACCCGTGGGGCCACCGCCAGGACTGGGGAAGCTGGGAGCTGGAGGCAGGACTGAAGGTGCAGCCGAGGAAGTTGGAGTAGGTGTGTCCCCGGCTCCGGGGGAGGAGGAGGGAGGAGGTGTCATTCTGCCAGCTCCCCGTGGAGGGGAGGAGGGAGCCAGCTGGTTTGTTTGTGGCCCAGGATACACGTGGAAGGAGAGGCAGGGAAATAGCGGCTGGAAGGTGGCTGAGAAAAAGGCCCCCGGCCCCTCCCTGGTCCTTTTACAGAGCGGTAAACTGAGGCACTGGAGAGTAGACAGACGGGGACCCCAGGGAGGGACCCAGTGCGCCCCTCTTGCCTCCCCACTGCAGCTGCCAACACAGCCCCGGCTCCTCAGGCAGCCTCAGTTTCCCTTCTTTAAGAGATGGAGGTCATTCCCTCCCCTCTGGAGGGTGTCTGGGCCTGGAAGAGGCTGGGGCTGACGCCAGGACCCAGAGAGAAGCCGTCAGCCTCATCCTCTCAGGCCTCCGTGCAGCGGGGGTGACGGGCCCCGCTCTGTGAGGTGGTGCAGATCCAAGAGCCGGGTAACGTGGGGGAGGTCCGCGACCTGGCGCCTCATCGTGTGGGGAGCCACGTCCGAGTGAGGGCGTTTCATGGGCACTGCTCTGCCCCGGCCCCTGACTCCGCGGTCCAGCTGTGATCGAGGCCAGAATGCAGCCAAGGCCGGGGCGCGTTGACTGGATTCAGCCCCACTGCTCCCCAGCTCACAGCCCAGGTGCCTTCACCAGCTCATGTGCCCACACAGGTCCCGGGGACGAGGAGGAGGGTGGCACTGGTCCTGCCCCCATAGCTGCAGATGATCCCGCCCTCCTGCCCCAGGACGCACAACCCCTGTGAGGCGTCCCCAGCGGGCGAGTGGACTGTGTCTGCTTGCACAGCTGTGACCTGGGGTGACGGCCTCAGCACTTCCATCCAGTGGTTAGCTGCCAGTCGCCCGGCACCTAGCCAGTAACAGGATTCGTCGTGGCTTTATTGCTGTTATTATAAGCTCTGCCACCACGTCTCTGTTTCCTCGTCTGTTAAGTGGGCCACTCGGCATGGCTTCCTCCTCTTTCTGGTGACAAACCACACCTGCCTTGGTCCAGACTTGGCGCTTGAGGCTCGGCCGGACCTGCTCAGTGGAGCCGTGAAGGTTCTGGGCAGCTGCTGATGAAGAGGGGGGTCGCCGGAAGGATGCCGTTGGAGCTGCTCTGGGGGTCGGCCCCAGGATGGGGTGACTGTGGCCCCCACGGGCCCCTGTGGTGTGGGGTCACCACACTGGGGCAGCTCCAGGCCCCCGCCTCCCTGCCATCCCAGTCTGGGTGCGAGGCCGGGCTTAACCGCGTGGGGACAGCTGCTGCGAACAAGGCGGGTGTCGCCGCTTGGTCCACTGGTGCCCCAATTCGGGGTTCAGTGATTAGACACTGACCCAGGAGGCGGAGGGGCACCCCTGAGCCTAGACTCGTCCTGCGTGAAGGGCCCGGAGACCATCTTCCTCCACCCCCCCACCTGCCACTGTCGACAGGGACTGTCGACAGTCCGGGGTGGGTGGCGTGGCTGCAAAGCCCCTCCACTGTACTGATGTCCATCCCTCCTCTCAGTCCTGCCACTCCTGCCGGCCAGCCTGGTGTGCACACCTGGGACACTGGGCACGGTCCCTGAGTTCCAACCCGGCTTCACATTCTTCCTGCTGAAATTGCACTGTCCCTCTTGTGATGGCTCCGTGCCACCCGTGAGCTCCCTGACCTCGCCCTGCTGGGGACAGCAGAGCAGTAACGGTGAGAGTAACGCAGCTCACCCTTCTGGAAAACAGCGCCCACAGGGCCCTCTCACGTCTCCGTCCAGAGCCGGATGTAGGTGCCGGCATCTTTCTCTCTCGAAGATGTGACCCAGAGCAGCTTCGGCAGCTCTAGGTCCCGGTCTAGGCCAGCAAAGCTCCAGCCGGTGCTGTGGGCCCGTAACCAGCAGGTGTCCCCACCCTGGTTGCTGACCCTCCTCTTCCTGGCTGGGCAGCGGCCCCCATTCTTCCGTGTCTGTGGGCACCCTCGGGGTTTCATCTCCGTCTGACCCAGGCTCTCTCCAGGCGGGCTCCTCACGTCCCTGTGCCGGGTCCAGACCAGCCTCTCCAACAATGGGCCCGGCGCTCCCCACCGAGAAGCTCCTGAGTGTCCGTTCTGGCTCTGCCCCTCCTGGGGCAGCGGGGAGTCCGACTGACCTCTGCCTCCCTGTGGGGGTGTCGGTGCCCATCCAGCTGTGCCGGCAGCCCCACCTTCCAGCCCCAGTGGCCTCCCCGTGGATGGAGGCTCACCCTCCAGGTTTTTCTTTCTAGAACAATCTGCCCGCCTTCCCCATGGGTGGACAGTAAAACCGGGGTGCCGGGCTATAGATGAAACCCTAGCCAGGAAAATCCAGGGTGGCCCTGGGGCCTGGAAGCTCAGTCTCCAGCTTGTGTTTAGCAGACTGAACCCCTCTGGCCGTTCCTGGGACAGGCCGGACTCAGCTTCATTCGGGGACCCCAGGCCCAGGCTGCGGGACCAGCCCTCCCAGAGGTGCACGCGGGTGGTGAAGCCGCGGCTGAGGGCTTTCTGGGCCTGGCAGCACTGTCACAGGACCGTCCCAGGAATAGCCAATCAGCGCACGAGGGCAGCCGCCCGGGAGATGCGGGCTCACAGGGTGCAGCTGGTGACTCCCTGGTCACGCGTGTCTGGTCCCCACGTGGGAGAGGGCAGAGACGCCGGCAGAGCAGAGACCCTGGGTGTGGGCGGTGACAGGCACGTTCTGGAGGCCTGGCGTCTGAGGGACGCAACGCCTTTAAGGGGGATGATGTCACCCAGGGACAGGCCACCAGTCGGGAGGCCACGGCCTGTGCAGCCGGCGCAGCAGAAGGAAGACGGCAGGCGGTACGGGGGAGGGTGACCACCAGCCCTGCTGGCAGATGGGCCCAGCAGGGGCCCAGCCACCGGGCCGGGTGCCCGGAAAGTCGTCACTCCCTCCACAGACCCGCTGGCCCGGCCACCTGGGCTCTAGTCCGCCCCATCCGGACCCCGCCAGCGCTTCTGCTGGGTCCTGCTGAGCAGCGGTGTGGGGCCAGGGCCTGTGCTGTCAGCGGACACTCGGCCTGGTTAGGTCCAGAGAGGTGTCCTGGAGTGAGGCCCCTGCAGGACTCAGGTGGATCCTCGGGTGGCCTCCTGGCCCATCCACCAACCGGCTCCTTTCTGCATCTCCGCGCTGTCGTGAAGGACCAGCGGCCTCAGTGCCACCACGGGCCCATGTGTCACCAGAGTTTATAAGTGAACCTCCGCCGAGGGTGTGACGTGGTTCTCATTTTGAGGACGGGCTGAGATGCAGTTTTATGGGGCCCATCCACATCGTGGCGCTGGTGACAGTTGAGGGTCTGAACGGCCTCCCGTCGCAGCCTGGCCGCAGACCCAGCCAGACGCGGGACTTGCAGGCGGGACGCCCCGGGTGCAGACCAGGCTGGCACCAGCTCCACTGGCCGTTGGCACATCGGCATGCCTCCATCTAGTCCTCTGGTGCGGCCTGGGTGCTGCACGCTGGCAGTGGGGCCGGCCCTGCCCCCTGACCGTCCTGGCAGGGATGGGGAGGACAAGGCAGGGGCCTGCAGCCCAGCCGGCTGGTGCCTGGTCCTCTGGGGGATGCCAGGCAATGGGCAGGGCTGCGGGCAGGGTCTGCTCTCTGCAGAATACCCTGGCACTTCTCTCTGTGGCCATATTCCAGACATTCCGCCCAGACTGGAAGGAAAGCCCGGCTCCTGGTGGAGGGGCTGGGAGAGGCCAGGTGCTGGGTCGTTGGGTATGTGCTGTCCCCTCTGAGGTCTCAGCCATAGCCCCTCACAGCCAGGCCCAGGGAGGTACCCAGAAGAGGCCCGACGTGGTAGCCCGTGTTCTGCTCTACAGCCGGGGGCTATCAATCCCCAGAGCCCAGCCCATCAGAGAAACCCAGGGTTCTGCGTTTCAGATGAGCCTCCCGGAGGGAGCAGGAGGCCGATTCCCTGCGTGTGGAATGTGGACGGAGGAGAGGCGGAGAGACAGGGGACTGTCCTGGCTCTAGGCTGACCCCTGGGAGCCACTGCCCCACTGGGAACAGGCCTGCACAGTGCAGGACCTGGAGGGGAGACGGCCGAGACGGCCGAGACAAGGCTGGTGCAAAGACCAGTGGGGCTCACAGGCAGCCCCTCTGCCAGGCCACCTGCCCTGCCCCCACACAGGACAGCCTGTCGTGACAGTCACACCTGCTGCATGCCCAGGTGACTTCCTGCTCCTCTGTCATGCCTGGCAGGCCAGCTCCCCTCACGAGCACGTGGCTGTGTCCCACCAAAGCGCCCGGAGCTTGGCCAGCGTGAAAATCCGCACACTTGCCCCCAAATGAAAGGGGAGAAAAAAATCGAAGGGGTCTTAACTTTGTATCTAGATGTTAGGTTTCCACAAAGTACATGGAACATAATGAATCTCATGGCTAAGGCTGGCGGGCTCCTCAGCCCCGCACCAACCCCTTGTTCTCCGACCGCAGCCGATGCTTCACGCAGGCTGCCGCCCGCTCCACGTTTAGGTTCACAGGAGTGGCCCAGTGGGAGCCTGTGCCTTCTGCCTGCTTGTGTGTGCGGTTGGGGGTCATCCGCAGCCTCCCCCATCCCCACTTTGCGCATGGGGGACACAGAGCCCACCCTCTCTGGGAGCGCCCGGTTGCTCAGGAGCTGCATAAGCATGACGTCACAGCTCACCCGCCTGCTATTAACATGGGACGGGGCAGGGACGGGGCAGGGACGGGGCAGAGCCGACCGGCTGGCGTTCCCAGGAAGGAGGAAGTCGCCTCCGGGAGCGCCCCCACTGCTGAGAGCCTCTTTCAAGGGTGTGGCCCCCACTTCCTTCCCTGGGAACTCGGGGCCACTCCCTCCCTCCACCAGCTACCCTGAAGTCCCCTGTGCTGGAGGGGGCTGCTCCGTGGCTCTCGAGGAGCTGACTGGTTTGTCTGGGGGCCCCTGGGCTTCGCAGTGCCCGCCGCGGGCGCCCCAGACACGCCACCGGCTCTGCGGGGAGCTACGTGGGGCTGTCTAGAGCAGTGACGCTGCCCCCACCGCCCTCACGTCTGTGAAGCCTGAGAAACCCCTGGCCCCTTCTCCGTGTTATGCTGTGCTCATAAATCTCTGTGCCTGGCAAGAGCATCTGGGTCTCAGATCTGCGACGACTTGTCGCGTGACTGAAAATCCCCTTCCAGCTCCTCGGACTGGATACTGGCCAGCCTCTGTGAACGAAACGCTGACATGGCACTGCCCGGGCTGGGCTGGGCAGGCCCTGGAGAAGCGTGGGCCTCACCCTGAGTTCCGAGTGTCCCGCTGGGGTCCAGTCATCCGTGAGCGAACACTGGAGTCTGGCAAGGGCAGGCAGTGAGCCGGGTCAGTTGGAGAAGGACAGGCATCCATGTCCAATCAAGGAAGAGTCGGTCAGGAGTGGCAAGCAGACATTGTGGCCACACAGACAAATGTCCTGTGACAAGTCAGAGGAGAAGGAAGCAAAGTGGAAGCAGGAGACACACAAAGATGGAGTGACATGTGTCAGTCTCTCAATAATAGTTTGCTAAACTGAGTACATTATGATAGAGAACAAATCACAGTATATGGATACATAGAGATTGATGAGGGTATGAAGTAGATGCCACATGGAAGCAAGCAGATGAAAGTCAGCAATGCACGGATGGATGGTGGGTGGATGATGGTTGGATGGATGCTGGATGGTGGGTGGATGATGGTTGGTTGGATGGATGGATGGTGGGTGGATGATGGATGGATGGATGGATGGTGGGTGGATGATGGTTGGTTGGATGGATGGATGGTGGGTGGATGATGGTTGGTTGGATAGATGGATGGTGGGTGGATGCTGGATGGTGGGTGGATGATGGATGGATGGATGCTGGATGGTTGGATGAATGAATGAATGGACAGACTCATGGATAATGAGTTGATAAACGATGGGTGGATGGTTATGTGGCACACGGAGTGACAGATAATTCTGGTATAGGATCACTGGATTTAGGGTCAGATGCGTCCAGATTTAAATGTGGGCCTTTCTGCTTCCTGATGTTTACTGGCCGTGTGACCCCGGGTTTTGTGTGCACAGCACATGGGTCAGTCAGCCTGGGCACTGCCTGGACAGTGGATGAGAGGCAGTCTGTACAAGACGGAGCGCGGTCAACTCTCTGGCCTAGTCCAGGTGAGGGGCTCTGGACGCGGTGTGGCTGTGCAGTAGTGACGTGGGCTGGAGGGCACTTCACCACAGTTTCCTCCATCATCGTGGCCCCACACCGGGGCTGCTGGAGGTCGGGGCCTGGCCCCTGTCTCTGGTGGCACAGGGGAGCCCGCTGCTTCGTGACTCGGCCCTGTCAGTTCCCCTCGCCGGCGTCCCCTGGGACCCAGCCTGCGGAGCCCGCCCTGGAGTGTGGTGCCCACTGACAGCGCTCTGGGTCCAGCCGCCCCTCGGGCAGTGCCGTGTCCAGGGCTCTCCAGCGCCAACCCTGAACACATGCACGTTCAGTAGGCATCCCCTTTGCAACAGGTGTCGCACACGGGGCCCCTGCCCGCACCTCCCAGCAGAGGCAACAGACGGCCCAGTGGTGGCCCCACGAGGCTGCGGCCTTCCCTGTGCCCCAGCGCAAAGCCACCCAGCTGCCTGAGGTTTCCAGATAAGCCCTCGGCTTTCTCCGGCTGCTGCTGGGATCCCCCCAAACCTGGGGATCAGGAGCCTCGCGACGTAAGTGGTTCTGGCTCCTCCTGCCAGCTGGCTGCCACCCAGACCGAGGCCACGTGCTGTCTCCCGGCCTGGCGGGCGCTGTGGCCACACGTGCACCCACAGACACACGGCGTGGGCAGCAGTGCCCACCGCAGCCTCAGGACCCCAGTGGGACCCCTGCACGCTGAGCCGATGGGTGGGGGCAGATGGGCATCGATGGCTCCAGGGATGGCCGGAGTGGGACTCGGCCACAGGACAGAGGCGGCCCCCGGGGACCTGCTGTCCTCAACTGGAGCATGCAGAACCCTTCTCCCTGGGACACCCCGAGACCCAGACAGGCTGGGCAGCCCTGGCACATAGTGGGATCTTTAGAAGCCAGATGGGCTAGCTCTGCCGCCGCGCACAGGGTGTGCCTGGCCGGAGTCATACCAAGGACAGGCCCGGTTCCCCCCGGGAAAGGACCAGGAGCAGACCAGCAGGCCACACTGGCTGCCACCTCCAGAGTCGCTCCCTTGAGTCCAGGCCGCTGGGAGGCGGTAGGCTGGCCACGCTGGGGCCGTACTGGCCTCGCTCTTGACCGGCCCCATGTCTGTGGGCCTTCGGTCCTGCGCTCGGCTGTCCTGGGTGCCTGTGCCCCTCAGCCTAGTGCGGGCTGGCTCCGGGCCTGCAGCTAGGTAGCGTGGGGGCACCCACAGAACCACCCGCTACCCACTGGCCACACGGAAGAGCACCGGTGCCTGCCGGGACACAGAGTGCCCTTGCAAACGAGAGAGTGGGCGCGCATGCGGGCACCCCGAGCCGGCACAGCACAGGCTGGACCAGGGTCCTCAACAGTCACCGGAGCCCGGACAGCCCACTGATTCTCTGCGCCGGGGTATTTGTCTCGAGGGCGGCGCTCATCCAGCTGGTCCTTCACACATGCCCCAGACCAGCCTTCTGGGATGTTCCAGAGCTGCAAAGGGGAAGAGCTGGGGGCCCGGGTCTGGGCCAGGGTCTGCATCCCCTGATGTGAGACTTGACGAATCCACTGGAGCGTGGGGCTGGGAAGCTAGTGGCTTATGTCAGGGACATGCACGGGGTCAGTCTGTGTCATGCACAAACCCAGCCTGGGCAGCACCCCTCCAGGCCCTGGTCCTGTCCGGCCTGCAGGCAGAGCAGGTGACATCCGTTCCTGTCTGTGGACGCTCCTGCTCTGGAGCCCTGTGCCCAGACAGCAAATTCAGGACCAGCTGGCCATGGTCCAGAGGTTCTCACACAGCCCTTGAGCCACCACAAAGAGGGGAGGGTCACCGCTGAGCCCACGGAGCTCCGAGCACTGGGTCCCTGCGTCCCCACAGGAAAAGGGTGCAGCTTCTGCCTGCACCTCCCAGGACGAGCCTGCCAAGGCCCCGGGCTGAGGGGTCAGCCTGGGACCCTCCCGGACCTGACTCCTCCACGTGCTGTGTGCGTGCAGCCCTCAACCCTCCCTGTGCTCTCGCCTGCCCCCCGGCAGTGACTCTAGGAGGGTGTCCAAGGGTAAACTTGAGGGTCAAAGTGGCACAGCTGTCCCTGCACAGATCTCGAGGCTCTGCGTCAGGCGGCACCTTGAGACAACTGCCTCACTGGGCCCGACGCCCCGCCAGCCCTGGGCCAGGTCAGTGGGATGAAGGACAGAGCACTGGGTGGGTGAGACAGCTGTCCCAAGGCAAAATCACATATGTGACCGTCGCCACAGGCGGACCTGCACCCGCTGAGTGGTGGTCTTGGCCTGTTCTGGTTCCTCAGCTTCACAGCCGAGGAACGGGGTACAGAGTGCCCACACCCCGCAAGGTGAACGACACCCTCCCCGTGGCTCCAGGGCGTCCTGCTTGAGCTGCCCTGCTGGGCGTCAGGACGGGCACACAGTGGGTGACGGAAACCGACGGGAGTGGTATGTCCGGCCACATGGATGCAGAGCGGCCCCCAGCTGCCGGGCTCTGGACACAGCACTGCCCATGGCATGGACGGCGGGGCCCGTGTCCGGTGCCTGCTGTGTGCTGGGGAGGCACCCCGCAGCTGCCGACTTGAGCCAGGCACTGGGGAGGAGGGGAAAGTGAGGCTCTCTCTTCTCCCCCTTGAGAAACAAGCCTCTGCAGGTGCCAGTGGGTTCCCCAGAAACAACCAGCCCCTATCGCCCCCATAATTGCTGCACTTAATTCATTAGAGGATTATCCTGAGTGGGGGGTGCGGGGAGCCCAACCTGGGAGATCTGAGGCAGCGGGGAGCTGGGACCCCAAAACTGGCTCCACCTCTGCCCACAGCATGTGACTCAGGCCGGTGTCCCTCTGGGGGGGACAGTCTGTGCAGCAGTGAGGGGTTGAGGGTTTGAGCGGTGCCCCAGGGGTCAGTCCCAGGAGGGGCTGTCGGGGATGCCAGGGGGCGTGGCGGGCTAGGCAGGGGTTGGGGTACCACCATTGTGCTCACAGAGTGCAGGACATAGCCCCCCCAGCTCCGCCTGACAGACGCAGAAACCGTGCCGAGCAGGCAGCCAGCAGGGTGGGCCCCTGGGATGGGTCGTATGAGGGTGGGGGGTCAGGGCTGGTGGAGGGCACCAGCTGGCAGGCACGCCGGTCACTCGGGGGGGACTGGCCGCCGGGTCCCTGAGCCTCCCCAGCCCGGTCCCTTCTCACCAGGGACGCTGGCTGGGGAGGACACGCTGGTTCACGCATCTGCAGGGAACGAGGAGCAGGAACAGGACGTCATGCGTTGCTTCACGGGATGGGAGGCCCTGACCAGAGGCAGAGCCACCTCCCCACACAGTGACCATGACACACTTCAGTGACAGTGACCACACACCGCACGCTCACTAGCACTGGGTGGGCCAACTCCAGCATTCCAGCTCCAGGACGAGCTCCCCTGCGGAGGCACAGATCTCATGGGGTCCGTGCTCCCAGCGCCCGTCATTGAGGGCGGCTCAGTGACCCCTCAACGAACCCCGGGAGGAACCACGCCACCATCCTCCCTGTCCGGTCCCTCGCCCTGTGGCCTGGGGCCTCATTTGGTGAGCCCATTGCCCCTCGGACACCCCCAGTGGACCCCCATCCAGCTCTGACTCCTGTCCTGGCCGGCAAAGGCCCTCTGCGGGCGCCTGCTCTGTGGCCCGGCCCGGCGTGCTGGCCCTCGGTCCCTTTGCCGAAACCAGTCGGCAATGGTGTCCTCTGGACACTCCGCTTCATTCCCCGGATCTCTCCCTCAGTCTCGACCTCCCGCGCCAGAGTGGTCCGGAGGCGGGAGGAGGGGGCTGTCCGACTTCGCTCTTTCGTGCTCCTGGGTCCCCAGTGTCCCCACCGAAGCTTTAGATGTGACGTGTCAGCTCCTGCAGAACCAGCGAACCCCACCTTAAAAAGTGTTCATTCTCCTTGGCAACTAAGTAGCAGGAGATGGTGATTGAGCTTCAAAGTAACCTTACTTAACAAAAAATCGGGTCCTGCCTCTGGTCCCCAGCATTGAGGAGAATCGTACCCATCTGTGAACTCCTAAGGTATCTTGAGCATTCTGGAGAATGGGCCCGCCTGAGGAGGACAGTGTGCCCTCAGGGAGGGGGACAGAGGAGACACACCCCAGGGAGGCTCCGGGGGACCGAGTCGGGGGCATGCGTGTAACCCCAAGAAGCTCCCGGGGAAGCGCCCGCAGCCACGGGACCGGGCCCGGCGGTCACGGGAGGGAGGGTGGTGGGGCAGCTGTCCGACTGCGGGCACGGCAGGTCTGGGGCCCCCTGAGCCAGGCTCTGCGCACGCCCCTCAGCCCTGTCTGAAGCCGCCGTCTGGGTGCCCCGCCTGAGGCGGAGCCCTGACAGTCCTGCCGCACCTGCGCTGCTCGGCTCCGCAGTGTCAGAAGGAACAGGCGACACTCGGGATGGTGGAACGTGTCAGTTAACTCAGCGCTCCGGGGGCCTCGTTCCCAGTGTGCAGCCAGCGTGTGGACGTTTGGATGGGATCTTGTCACCCTCTCTTCTGAGGCTGTGGCACCTGTGCGCTTTGCGCTTGCCCGGCGCATCCCAGTTCAAGCACTGTTTTCAGGCAGCGTCTGATCTGCGTGGGGCTTTGCAAAGTTACGCCTGAAAAGAGGCCTCCAGTCTTGAGTTATTTCGGGGTGCGTAAGGCAGGCCAGGTGCCTGTTTGTTAACTTAGTTATTTAATTCAAACCTCTGACCCTCCGTGGCACCCCTGCCTGCCCGCGAGGCTGTCATGAAGCCGCTGGACACTGCAGAGTCAGGTGGCGTCGGGGGCCGGGGAGCCTGGGGACCGGGCGGGAGGCCAGCACCTAAGCAGGCGACTCCAGGGGGCCTGCTGATCCCATGTCACAGGGAGACGGAGACGGCTACTGGGGAACCAGCCTGCAGTGTCCTTCGTCAGCGCCCCGTGCCTGCCAAATGCAGGGTGTGCTCATGCTGCCGTGGGCAGGAGGGTGGCCGCAGTGGGCGCTGTGCGAGTGGAGTGGGCGCGTGAGGGTTGTGTGTGCATGTGAGTGTGTATGAGTGTGCACACACGTGGGTGCGCTCATGAGTGCGTGTGAGGAGAGTGTGAGCGTGCATGTGAGTGCGTGTGGGAGTGAGTTGTGCGTGCGTGTGTGCATGGCGTGTGTTTGCAGAGGGACAGGCCCACAGCGCACGGAGCCCTGCCTGTGGGAACTGTCTACACGGGGATGAGCCTGGCAGGCAAGCGTGCTCCTGCCCAGAGGCCGTGTTCTGGGAGACAGCCGACCCGCACAGGCATGTCCTTCGGTGCCGCCGTCTCGTGGGAGGACCTGCCCGGTCGGCGCCTCCATGCTGCGACCCCATCCCGCCCCAGTGTGCGGGGAGGCCATGGAGGAGGGCACAGGACAGCCCCGCTGCCCAATGGCACGTTCCAGGAGCCTCAGGTGACAAGAGCCGACCAGCGCTCCTGGGGGCTCAGGCCTGATGCACCAGCAGCCCATGGAGGCTCCCAGGGGAGCAGCTGCGCCCAGGCCAGGTGACCCTGACCCCGGGCAGAGATGTGCTGGACCTGGACGCCTGGACAGAAGGGCAAAGGGACTGTGAGGAGCCTTCAGTGTGG
The DNA here is from genome assembly GCA_004363575.1 of Solenodon paradoxus. Taxonomy (NCBI): domain Eukaryota; kingdom Metazoa; phylum Chordata; class Mammalia; order Eulipotyphla; family Solenodontidae; genus Solenodon; species Solenodon paradoxus. Next base: position 146,058 of record RJWH01003062.1, on the reverse strand, counting down.
AGTCCTGCCCCGGAGCTGGTGGTCAGAAAGTTAGGGACTTACCAGGGTGACATTACCAAGGTCACAAATGGTCACACGAATTCAACACTAGCACACACTTCACTAGTCCCCACGAGGTCCCCACAACAAATGAGAAAACCAAGCTCCTGCGGAACCGAGTCTGGGGTCCCCGGAGTCAGAGGCCCAGGCCTGCCTGGTCCGCACCGCAGTCCGTGGACTTGGCCATGACTGGCCCCGCCCGGGGCAGCCAGCCAGCACAGGGCCAGCACAGGGCCTGCCGCAGAAACTGCTCACACCCTCGCCGACGCCACGTCCCCCAGAGCCCCGCTCCTGCTCCCGCACCGCCCCCGGACTGGAGGAGCCCCAGACAGCGGCCTGGAGAGCTAGCGGGCATCCCAGCGGGAGCAAGAGCACGACGCCGGCTGTGATGGGGCAGTGAGGATGTGGGCTGGGGTGAGAAGCTGCCCCCAGCCCATGGGGAGCCCACAGCTGGAGGAGGGCAGGGCGGACACACCTGGGGTCACAGAACAACACCCCAGCTCGCCCGCTCCCTGATGGTATATGGGGAGACGCGCCCACCCCCAGGCCCTCTGGGTCTCACCTCGCAGTGACCCCACCCCCGCCCATCGTCCTCCCTCGGTCAGCGGGCCCCGACTCGTCCAACCCCAGCCTCAGAGCTGGGCCCGGAGGGTGAGTCAGGACCGCCGGGTGCCCGGCCCTGAGGCTGCTGGGAACAGGGGCTCAGCCGCTCGCAAACCTGCAGGGCCAAGGATGGGGGGCCCTGGTCTAGGTAGGCAGCGTGGAGGGAGTCTGTTTCCCTAAAAGGAGATGTCGTCCAGTGCGGCACGCCCCACTCTGCGCTTTGCTCCTGGGGGGCTGTCAGAAGGCTCTGCGTGCGTGCGTGCGTGCGTGTGGTGCGTGCGTGCAGACGTGTGCTGTCAGCTTGCGTTGTCTGTGTGTGCACACCTGTGTGTGCAGTGCGATGTGTGTGCGCACCTGTGTGCCTGTGTGTCCTGCAGGTGTGTGTGTGTCTGTGCGTCTATATGTCTGTGTGCGCCCCGTGTCCGTCATGTCCCCATGTGTCTCCGCTGTGGGCACACGTCTGGCACATGTCTGGTGTTGGCCTGTCACTCTGTGTGGCGCTGTCCCGTGGGTCTGGGCCTGCATCTCCCTGGACAAGCCCCGAGGAGCCAGCTTCCCATGGCTGCTGCGCGCAGTAGGTATCCATGCAGGCGTGTGGCCCGGCTCCTGGGAGGTTCCAGCAGGGTCGCTCTCAGCTCCAGCACGCTGTCCTCTCCTGCTCTGTGTGCCTTCGGCCCCGGCCCCGATCAAGACGGCAAGCTCAGAGCCCCGCCGTAGCCCTGCTGTGTGACTCCAGGAACCCGCGCCTTCTCTCGGCCTCAGTTTCCCTATCTGTCAAAACAGCAGGTTGGATTTCTCCTCAAAGGCCCGCCCAGCCTCAGCAGGGCGAGCCTTCCCCTTCAAGCCCTGGTTCAGGGGCCAGACCAGGCGAGGCCGGCATCCACAGGCCCCTCCCTGATCGCAGCTCAGCTGTCCCAGGCTCTCGGATGGGGCCGCTGACGACCCCAGGCTTCATTACCCAGCTTTGTGAAGGAATCAGAAATAGTGGTGGTAGTGGGTGGGGGTGCTGGTTCACACCCTAAAATGTCGTTTGACCGTGACTCATGGGGGCTTTTCTGCATGCTGCTGCCTCTGGGCAGGGTCTGGTGGGACCTCTATCCCCCAGGGCTGCCAAAGACAGGCACTGAGCAGATTGAGCAGGCGCCCTGGGGCCCCCGGGAAGGCCTCTCCCCAGCACCTCCCACAGTGACATCTCAGCCCCGCCCCCAGGGCCTCCCTCTCTGGGCAGCAGACTGTCCACCCACAGGGCGGGAAGACGGCAAAGCCAGAGCCTCTGTCCCCTGCACCAACCCCAAGGAGCTCCTGCGTGGCTTACCTTCTGCCTGTCAAACGGAGCGACAGTGTCTCTGCTTCCCAGGGTCCTTTCCCGGGAAGTGCCGGCTCATAGCTGCCCGTCTGTCCCCGTGCCGTCCCCAGTGGGGTTCTTGGTCGGTGCCCGGGAAGCATTTTCCCGAGGCCTCGAAGGTGTGATTCTTTGACACATAGAAATAGAAACACACAGCAATGAAAAACTGCAGAATGGGCTTTTCAGAAACACCCACGCCGTGAAATGAATGCTGTGTGCTTTTGGTAATCCGGAGCTTTCTGCCGGCGCCGCTGAGCGCTGAGCGCACAGTCGCAAGGCCAGCTGGCCAGCAGACATGGCCCCTCAGTGACTGCCACGTGCTCCGACCTGGCGCTGGGCAAGGCTTGGGTAGGCACATGGGCGTGCACACCCGCATTCACATACGCATACACCGTGCACCCCGCACACACACGCATTCACTCTGCAGATATGCACACACAATTCCGACAGACTGTCACAGAAAGCGTTGTTTTTGTCAGTGGAGGGAATCGAAGTGTCTTCCTGTACCCACCTGAAGGTGTTGCTCTGGGGACACAGGGACACAGCCAGTGTTTTCCCTGCAGCCCAGTGGCCCTCGAAGGACAGCGTAATACACATACACAAAAATAGGGAACGGCTTGTTCGCAAAATATGGTGACTTAATAAGTCTTGTGTGCTTTACACCACACGCACCCCCACAAACATATTAATCTTGTTAGAGTTGGTCATTGTCATTACTTGCTACTGCTCAAGTTCTGTGAAATGACTTAATCCTAAATGTTTTGGGCTGAAAATAACAGGAAATTCAACTGACAGCAGCTTAAACAAATAGGTGTTTGTTTGTATTAAATTCAAGAAACACCCAGATAGACTGAAGCGCTATGACTTTTGGGGCCTGCCTCATGGTTACAAGATGGCTGCTGTGGTTCCCGCCATCACATCCTTTTTCAAGGCGGGAAGAGGGAGCTGGTGTGTGGTGCTGGCTGCCTACTTTCCCAGATGTGCTTTATGTTTTCTTTCCCAGCAGATTCCTCCTTGTGACTTCTGGATAAATGTCTGTTTTCTGTTGCTTTAGAATCTGGGGCTCTAAGCACTGTCCCTATTCCTACAAGTTGATGATGCCTCGGGATGGACTGGTTGGCCACGGTCGGGCCAGTCCCACTGGAATGGAAGTCTCACAAACCCGGCTCTGACCAGAGGGGGCAGGACAGGCCAGCGTACATGCTGCCGTGTGGTCACAGCCCCGCTTAGGAGTCACGCAGAGGGGACCCAGCCCATCCTGCAGTGGGAAGTGGAGGGAGGTGACACAGTGCATCCAATCAAGCTGGACTCCTGGTGTCCCCTCCGTACTGTGGTGGGCTAACACTGGTCAGCCAGGGACCGTCAGGAGCCAGGGCTCTGTGGGTCAGAGAGCCCGAGGGCCGCCCAGAGACCAGTGGCTCCAGTGCTCTATGTAAAACCCTCATGTCCTCTGCCCCTTAGAACGTCCGTGGCCGGGGGTGGGCACCCCAGCAATGGGTGCTTAGTGGACAGAGAAAAGGAGGGGTGCGGGCATCCTCCCAGCAAAGAAGCTGGGGAAGAGGAAGCAACTGCAGAGCAGGGGCCATGTCACTGTCCTGTACCTGCCTCACTGAGCCAGCCCTGGCTTCTCTGGTTCCTCTCTGTGCTCAGTGCTGTGTGCTCAGTGCTGTGTGTTCGGTGCTCAGTGCTGTGTGCTCGGTGCTGTGTGCTCGGTGCTCAGTGCTGTGTGCTCAGTGCTTTATGCTCAGTGCTGTGTGCTTGGTGCTGTGTGCTCGGTGCTCAGTGCTTTATGCTCAGTGCTGTGTGCTCGGTGCTGTGTGCTCTGTGCTCAGTGTTCTATGTTCATTCCTAGGGGCTCAGTGCTCAGTGCTAGGTGCTCCCAGTGTGGAAGAGCCGCAAGCTAGGGCATGAGGCCGCCTCTGTCAAGCCCCTGGGCCCTAAGCTGAAGGCCTTGTGGACCAAGCCCTGCACTCTGAGGGTCCGGTTGACACCTGGCGTGCCAGTATCACAGAGGAAGGCAGAGCTGAGGGTCGGGGCCAGCCTGGAGTGTCACCAGGATCAGTCTTTCTGCTGATTCCCTTGACCGCGTGACCGCGCCCACTCTGCTTTCCTGCCCCTGTAAAGGACTGTCCCCACCTTCCAGAGGCGGCACGGAGAAAGGCCGTGACCTGGAGTCGGGAAGGTGCCTGTGTCTCTGTCTCTGACTCGCTGGGAGGACCTACAGAATGTCCCTCTTGGGCCTCAGTTTCCCCATCTGCGCAGGGTGTTCCTTGGACTTGGTGATTCTGAGGGCACTCCTGGCTCCGGCCAGAACTGTCATCTCCGGCTCTGGGATTTCTCCGCCCTCTCGGAGGAGGCTCGGATTTCTTGCCAGGCCATGGCTCAGGCAAGTAGGTGCAGAGGCCGGCTCCACCCAGAGGCGGCTCAGCTGGGCCCAGATCCCTGGGAACAAAAGGGAAGAGGGTGGAGAGGAGGGGCTGTGCGCCTTCCCCTGCCTGTGGAGCCCCTTCTTTCCTGGACACCAGCAGGGGGAGGTGGGCTGTGTCCCAGCAGGGCGCACGGCTTCTAGGAGCTGTTTCCAGGGCCCACTTTCCAGCTGCAGAGCCATCCGTCTCTCTTGACCTGTCCCTCCCGACTTGGGGCTGGGAGGGTCACACAGGGCCCAGAGGCGGGGAGGTGTGTGCCCGGGGTCACATCGAGGGTCCCAGGAAGGAGCCGGGCCTTCCCAGGAAGGAGTCAGACGCCCAGAGTCCTCTTGTGCCGGCACCTCGGCCTCCAGTCTCTGCCCTCCTGCTGCGAGGAGCCTGAAATCAAAGTTCCCACCCCACAGTAGAAGCGGTGTGTTGGGGCCTGCCTGAGAACGCCTCACTGGAACCTGCGGTGACTAATTCCACAGGCGTGCGAGATCAAACCCACCGTGGCTATGAAATGCGCAGCACAAAGCCGCGGGGCCCCGGGCTGCACTTTTTATTAGGCCTGTAACAGGCCGTGAGCCAGCCGGCCCAGCAGAAAGGTTTGGCTGCTGGGAGCCCCTTGCTTGGGCCATCCCAGGACCTTCTGGGGGTGGCTTTCCCTGCTGTGCCTTAGAGAGACTACAGGGAGCCCCTCAGTGAGGCAAGCCTGGCCCCACAACCCCCTCCCCTCAGTGCCCTGCACCTGCCCAGCCATGCTCCCCACATTGCCAGGCTCCCGGAGGAGACGGCTGTCCCTGCGCGTCTCCTGCTTCCCCAGTGAGTTCCAGGTGCAAGGCCGCTCCACCTCAATGCGTCCCTCGGCCGGGGGGGGCCCAGCCCCAGGTCCTTCCCGAACCCCTCACTCTGCCTTTCTGCTCCCTCCCTGGACCCCAGGCGGCTCCACGTGAGTCCATCTCCCCCTGTGGGGTTTGCACAGCACCACTCTGTCTGGACCACAGCACCCAGGAGCGTGTGTCTGCCCGGAGAGGCTGGCACACTTCTGCTGTTTACCAGGCGGGAGATGAGACCCAGCCAAGTGCCAGCATTCCCAAAAGCCAGACAGTCCATCCACTCTGGGGTACACACTGCCTAGGGGACAGGAGGTGGCTGTGTGTAGGGATGGGGACAGCTAGTGCAAAGGGCCTGAGGCAGGGCCTCCGAGGACAGAGGAAGTGCAGGGACTGAGAGGAGCAAGATGCCCTCTCAGTGAGGTGGCCGCAGACAGAGCTGGCCATGCCCCCAAACAGGCAGGCAGCTCAGAACTGGGACAGGAGGCCAATTGAGCAGGACCAGAGCCGCAGTAAACATGGGATTGACAGTCCCATGGCGTGTTTGCAGAACGCCCTCAGCTGCCCCAGCAACTCCTGCAAAGGTGGCCTGGCATCGGGCAGAGGCCGGGTATGGTACCCGCTCGGCTCCCACTAAAGGCCCTGCACGGCTGTGGCGGTGCCCAGCAGCCCCTTGAGTGTGCAGGGCGGCTAGGGAGTGACCCACCAGACTGCAGCCACACGAGCTCGCCGGCAGGTGGGGCGTCCGAGGGAAGCGGCGTCCTCTCGCTCCACGGGGTCTGCCCAAGGCACCTCAGCCCCCACGCTGCCCTCGAGCAGCCGTCTGTGACCCTCGGGTCCCATGGGGGGCACCCTGATGGGTCTGCGCTCACGGCAGCACCGCCTGCTGCGCTCTGGATGGCGTTTAGATGCTGAGTCTCCAGGCGACGGTGCCGTCCGGCCCTGGTCTAACCGTGGTGCCTGGAGGAGATCCGGCAGGCCCTGGGCACAGTCACGTGGGCCTCACACGGGCCTCAGTCTGGGGCGTCTCAGGACTCTGGACAATCTTACCTAATTTGAATTTAAAAGAGAATAAGTTTCTCAATGTTGACGTGGTTATCTCTTTGAAAGATGATAAAGAAAACGCACTCTGGTGGAGCAGCGGTTGGGTCAGTCGCCTCTGAAGGAGCGCAGACCACACATGACCCTGGGTTCGAGTCCCGGGTCCGGGGGAAAACACCCAGTGTGAACAAATAAATAATATAAACAAAAATTCTTCCTCCTCTCCCTGCCTGCTCGCCTTCTCTCCTGCCTGCACTTTTCCTTAAAAAAACCAACACAGAAAAAACCCATCACTTCTTCACAGAAAACGTCCTGGGAAAACACTTTAAGGCAAGCACCGGCCAGAGGAGGGTGCTGCCGTCCATTGCCGCTCCCCTGAGCCACCGTGCGCAGGCCCCGCAGCCTCTGGAGCGCCCGCATATGTCCCCGAGGCCGGCGAGCATCACTGGAAACTGCCGGGCTGGGGCCGGTCTCCAGCCCCGGAACAGCCACCACAAAGCTGAAAGCGATAAAGCAGCTTCTGCATCTGAAACACAGTATCACTCCTAAGCGGTGCTGGGGGCTTGAGCTTCCTGGTGAGCTGCAGGGGCCAGGGGCACCACCGCACCCCACGCTCGGCCGGTCGTAATCACCGGACACCGGCGTGGAGGGTCTCAGTGCTCGCGGAGTGGGTGCACCTGTCTGCAGGCTGGCAGCCACAGCGCATCCCCCGGGCCTCGGCTCAGAGGTGCCCTGGCATCCTCCCAGGACAGACAGCCGAGCACATGGCCCAACCTCAGTCACACATGCACCAGGTCACAACCCTGTTTTGTGTGGTTGAGGCCGGGCCCGGGGTGTCGGTCCTCTGTGAATATTAGAGCTTTGTTGAAGGAAAGAAGGAAAAAATCGCCTTTTCATTGATAAAAGACAATGTGGACATTTTTCTGGATGAGTAGCGGGAATAGAGAGAATGGAAGATGGGGGACAGAGAACGAGGCTTGGCTTCATAGTCAGGAGCTTCTCCCAGGAGCCTGTTCAGTCCACCAGGCCATCATCACGGGGAAGATGCAGGGTGTGTCGGGCTCCGCCTGCCCACACAGCCCTCCTCATACCGGGGGGATCTGACTGCAGGGCTCATGGCCCCAGGAGCAGGGGTGGACGCAGTGTCCGCCAGAGATCAGAGGGTGTGAACAGGCGCGATGCAGGCATGGGAGCTTGGTGTCCCTGAGGCTAGGCGCAGGTGAGCCCAGGAGCCGCTCACTTCTTCGTCCGGCCCAGGGACTGGGCCCTGGGGCGGCCGAATGCCCCCTCCACAAATGACGGAGGCTCTGAGGGGGAGGCCTGCCAAGTCGCACAGCCTCATCCTGTTCCCCAGCCCGTGACTTTGGGGCGCTGCCAAGCCCTCTCTGACTACCAGCCTCACACTCCTCCAGGTGCTGGCCCTGCCTCCTGGCCCCCTGCAGGGGGGAGGGTGAGGAGGAGCCCAGCCCCCAGCAAGGAGGTGGGGACATGGCCAGGCCTGCAGAGCAAGGCTCTCCACCCCCAGAACAAAGTGTGGTTAATGAAAGCAGATTACAAGTGTTGGGAACGAGTGCTCTTTGATGGAGCCGGGGAGGGCTGGGCAGTGCGGCCCGTATGGGGCCAGCTGCTCAGGACCCAGCTCCGGTTCTCTGCCTCAGCTCCGTGCAGACCAGCCCTCTGACGCAGGCTGCCCAGCGCTCCAGATGGGCAGGGAGCACACCAGCCCCTGAGCCCGAGTGGATGGCTCTGCAGACCTGGCCCCAACTTGTGGCGTGTGCCCTGCCCTCAGAGGGCCGGTTACATTGTCGTAAACTGTGTCACATGCTCTGTCCCTGCTGCACCGTGCTGAGGGCTCCACACCTGAGCCCCCTTCACCAGCAGCTTCCTTCCATTCCAAATGTGCATGGAGAGGGCAACCCCTGTTTATTAAAGGGGAACTGACTGTCTTAGCTCCTTGTGAGGGTTTGCTGACCTGCTGTCCCCCAGAGTGACAAGCCTCCCTGGCCTCTAACTGAAGGCAGTGACCATGCAGCACTCATTACTGTTTTGTAAGCCAAGGACACAGTGACAGGGATGGATGGTGGATGGATGGTGGATGGATGATGAATAATGGATGGATTAGTGAATGATGGGTGTATGCACGATGGGTGGATGATGGATAGAAGGGTGCATGATGACTGGTGGATGGATGGATGGATCAGTCAGTGGACATGGAACATCTTTCGAGCCCAGAGGAAAGACAGTTCCGATTGCACGGCGACACTTCCGAGAGAAGACAGGTTTGGAGTAAGCCCTGAGGGTGGGTCGGATTTCAGCAGAGTCGCAGCCAGAGGTTAGAGGCCAAGGCGTCTGTGGAGGTGAGGACAGACTGAGCTAAGGCCTGGCAGGAAGCGCAGAGCTTGGTCAGGTTCGGGGCTGATGGAGATCAGAGGGACTGGATGCCCCAGAAATAACCAGGCTCCAGCCTTGAAAGTGGGCCGAGTGTCTGGACTCCTCCACCCTCAGCAGGGCAGCACGGAAGGCTCTGCGACCGCTGTGCCCTGTGCACGCTGCAGCCCGGCTCCGGGAGGAGGCGCCGTGCTGCCCGCCATGTGCCAGGAGGGGACGGGGTGCCCGCGGCTGCCCAGCTGTGCTCTGAGCCCGATGCGACCTGTGTCCCCCCTGCAGGTGGGCCCCTGAGGCCGGGCTGGAGTGGACACCAAGCCCAGGGCTGCCTCCTGGGCTTGCACCCGGCCACACGGCTCACCACCGACTCCCCACAGACACTGGCCGGAGCAGGTGCTAGCCATCCACCGTCTCAGCAGAAGAAAGAGTGAATCAGGCCTTCCGGTGTCCCCTGCACACTGCGACAGGCCTTGTCCCTGGTGGCCCCCAGTGTCTCCACAGCATGGACTGGTGCACCAGGGACAAGCAGAGTCTTCGAGGACCTGGGGATCAGCGCTGCCCTGTCCTGGGTTCCGATGTCATGTGGCACATGCGTGTCCCAAGTGACTGGGGTGCTGGTACGAGGTTGTCCGGCCACACACGTCTGGGCGCCACGCCCAGGGACCTGACGGTCCTGACCATGAAGGATGACACCAGACTGCCTTTACCCACAACACACCAGCGGGCACAGGGCTGGGCACAGGCGGCTTGTTTGTCCTGAGGCGGAGACCCGCTGCCAACCCAGGTCCCACCATGCCTGCAGCGTGGACACGCTGGGGCCCCCCGCCTGCCTCTCCACTCCAGGACCACTCGGCCCTCTGGGCCCCGCCGCGCCTCAGTTTCCCCACTGGTGCCGTGAGGGCGCACAAGATGCTGATTGGGCTTCGTGCATCCCGGGCTCCGGTCAGGGTCTCCTGGGTGCTGGGGGTGCCGGCCCCACAGGCTGTGGGCAGGGTGCCATGCACAGTGCAGGCAGCGGGGGGCAGCCTGGTGCCAGGGAGAGTGACCGGAGGCAGGGTCTGAGCAGCAACAGAGAGGCGGCACGGGCCAGCCTATGCAGACAGAGACATGGCTTGCGACCCCAAAGAAAACGACGCTGCTATTTAAAATGTCCCACAAAATCTGTTTCTCGAGTCCAAGCCACCTTACTCTCAGTCACGCAGAGTGGCATTCTCCACGGTGGCTCACGGGAGGAGAATGCTCAGTCCACTCCTGGGTACCGCTGCTTGCAAGTGGAGCTCAGAGTATGAGACGGAGCCCACGTGGAGCGCCGCACGTGTGCCTAGCAAGACGCTGGAGACCCTAGAAGCAGCCGTGCAAAGGTCCTGGGGCAGGAACCACGTGGCCCTTTGGCGGGCTGGGGGGCAGGAAGGTCAGTGTGCTCAGAACGGAGCAAGTCGGGTGAGCGGGACTGGGTGGAGAGGAAGCAGGCTGGGTCCCGCAGAGAGATCTATGGATTTTATTTGCGTGTAACAAGAAGTCGTTAGGGTTTTTACAGCTTCAGTAATGCGGCACCCACCACTCTCCAGGGAGAGTCCCGGAGCTGTGCAGGGAAGCAGTGCACTCGCTCCTGGCCCCGTGGTGGCTCCTGGTGCCGGCTGTGCATGTCCCTGGGGGGTGCTTGACATGCCACCTCCGTCATCTCAGGCCCTGGGAAGTATCAGCACTGACCCTCTAAACACTCCCTCCAAGTGCTGTGTCTGCCAGGCCGGGATGGGGCCGGGCAGGCGCCGCCCGCTCCTGCTTCGCCTTCCTCCCAGCCCCGGCTCCCCTCACCCAGCCTCAGCCTCCAGGCTGCAGCCCCACCGTCTCCGCGCCCCTGAAGAGCGACGCACTCTGGGATCCAGGCCGAGGAATTCGGGGCCTCTCCGGTTTCTTGGCAGGAATCACAATACATGCAGAGACTCTTCTTCAGAGCAAGAGAAAAGAATTCCTTCCAGGGGCAGAAAAAGGCGTGCTTCTGGCAAAGGCCTTCACAGATGTTATCGCAACGCCCGCCTGGGCGCCCTGGAAGGGACGCTGCTAACCAGGTGGGAGAAGCAGCGGGCAGAGGACAGGAGGCTCCGGGACTCGGGAAGGGTCTGCCCGCACCCTGCGCCCTCCTGGCGGGGGACCGCACTTCCGGGGGCGGCCTGGACCCTCCCACGCTGGCGCTCCCGGAGGAACAGTCCTAGAGATGGAAAGATCCGCTGTAGGGACCCCGGGGTCCCGGTGCTTCCTCCTGCTTCACGGGGACACGCTCAAGTCCCCCGAGGCAGGTGGTGGGTGGCACCCCTCCCCCGGAGGACCTGGAGCTGTGCATCTGAGGGCACCTTGCTGCGTGGGTCCTGCGTAGACGCTTCTCAGACTCTGCGAGCCCGCTGCGAGGAGCGCGCCCTCAGGACGCTGTGCGTGCGCACGGCTGCCGGCGGCACCGCCGGGTAGGGTGGGCGCCACGTGACAGTGGAGTCCCAGAGAGCGTTGTTGGCGACAGCACGTGACGCGTGTGCAGTTAAGTGCGCCGGCTGCCACGTGCCCACCTGGGCCCTCGGACATCACAGCGACCTGGGTCCAGAAGATGGACCATAGACGTCAGCGCTCCATCGAGGGAGCGAAATGACACGGAGGAGACGTCACCTGCCTGACACCCTGCACAGCTGGAAGCCTCTTGGCTGGGTCTCTACCCAGGAGATGATTCTTTCGATGCAAAGTGAAGGGGACTCACTCGAGGTGGGAAGTGGGTCTGTCGTGTTCCCGGTGTTTCCTGTGGCGCTGTCTGCCCAGCGCACTGGTCAGTCAGCTGGGCATGCTGGCCCTTCTGTCTGTCCTCTGTCCGTCTGTCTGTCCTGCCTGCTGCGGCGGAGCCGGGATGGTGAAGGAGGGTCTGGCAGGACCGCAGAAGGGGAGCCCCGTGCCGGTTCCTTGTGCCGGGTCGCCCCCTGCTGGCTCCATGGGGGAGCCGCAGGGAGCGTCCAGAGAGGCCGCGGGCTGCCCGAGGCCTGGGAGACAGGGCCACAGCCCGGCTGGAGGGGGCCTGGGGGGACATCCCGCTGTGCACGCGCCGCAGACGTCAGCTACGTGCGTCATGTCTGCTGCGCCCCGGTTGGCGGGGTTGAGGCACAGTGACAGAAACCAGTATGCCTCCCCATCAGCTAAAGCCATGTCACATGGTGGGGCCACCGGTGAGCCCCGCGTGCCCGCCCTGCGTGTGCCCACAAGGACCCCGGGAGAGCGGCGGACGCTGGGGAGGGCGCCGGTCAGAGGACGGAGCGGCTGCGTGGATGGAGCTGTGGTGGACGCAGAGCGTGGACATGGAAGGTGAAATGTGACTGGTTCACGAGTATGTTCCAGCAGAGCAGCTTCCACAGTGAGGCTCGCTGCCACCCCATCCTCTCCGCGAGTGCCTGTCATCTGGTGAGGGCCTGGGACTCGGGGCGGCGCTCCCGGCCTCTCTCAGAGAGCAGACAGCGATGTCACGTGTCCTGACAATGCCGTCCGTGCACATTCCTGCAGCTTCAGAACGGAGCGTCCTTATGTAAGGTTAGAGCCCAGGGCTCGCTGTGGTCACTGGCTACCGCAGAACAGAACCTCCCAGTCCCGGCGAGCGGTTGTGGCCTCTGACCGCCATCTCCCCACCCAACCCGCCATCTCCCCTCCCGACCCGCCAGCTCCCCTCCCAACCCGCCATCACCGCCGACTCTCCTCCACGGGTGGTTTTCACTCCACGTGAAAGTGAGAACACGCCATATTTGTCTCTGGCGGTCAGACTTACTTTGCTTAGCACACTGCCCTTGAGTTTCATCTCTGTTTTGGAAGATTGTCTCCTTTTCATGGCTGAGTAATATTCCACCCTGTATGTGTGTGTGTGCGCGCACAGAGGACCCTTAGGTCGTTTTCGTGTCTTCACAACTGTGAGCACGGGCAGTGACCTCCCCTCACCCACCACGTGCCAGTGTGTGCTGAGCACCGAGAATTACCGAGGCGTCACAAACTGGACGTCCCAGGGTCCAGTCCTGGCAAGTCCGATGGGCAGGGCTGCAGGCCCCCGTTGCCGCCTCCCTTCTCGCGTCTGCGCACTCCTGGCGACCCTCAGGTCAGGACGTCACCCCTGCCCCTGCCCCTCCCCGCGCCCTCATCAGGGTTTGTCTGGTCAGGCACGAGTGGGCCGAGCCAGGCTGCATTTCGAGCTCCTCCACGAGCTCGGCCAGTTTCCCAGAGAAGACAGCGCCTGTAAACTTCAGCTTCAGGTTCGCAGCAGAAAGTCTAGAACTCTGTCCCAAACACGGTGCGCCTAGGACGGAGACTTTACTCGGGTGAAGCTGGTTTGCTAGGCTTCCCGTGATTTTCCACAACCCCGCCTGAGAGTACCACGCATTCCCCGGAGCCTCGTCTACTGCTCGGGACAGTGAGGGCCCTGCGCCGCCGGTGACCTCTGTGCTCCAGGCCGGACCTGCCCCAGAGCGCGCAGCCCTCCTCCCCGGGCCCACCAGGGGGCGCCCTGGCCCTCCCGTGTGGACGGCCGGGGCCGCCTGGAAACCAGGTTGTGGCCTGAGGCCTGGCCTTCTTCACCCCGGAAAAGGTGCCTCGTCCAGCACCTACTGGGACCTGGGGGCGGGAGTGCACTGTGCAGGCCCAGCGGTGTCCTGTCCAGTCCCTCATTTCCTTTCAGGGCCCTCACCGCCCATCCCAGTCCACTCACCTCCCATCCAGGTCCTCTCACCTCCTCTCCACTGCCCTCACTCCCTTTCTGTCTCCCATCAGACTTATTTAATGCCCCCAGTCCCAAACCAAACCAGCACCCACACCGGGCAGCCTGACCCTGAGCCCCTTCCCCGAGCAAACGCAGTCTCGAGCAGGACCTCAGGGACAGGCCGGCACGAGGGCCGCTGCCGGCCGGGAGGTGGCCCCACGGCCGGGCTGGGAGGTTGCTGTGGCGTCATGCCGTTCTAGCTGCCTCTCTCTATGCCAGACGCCGCCGCAAGACAGCGGACACGCAGGCTGACCGATGCCACCGTGTCACCCACTGGGCTCAGGGACCCCGCCCAGGTCTGCGGCCACCTGGGGAGGGGCAGGCTTCTGTTCCCAGGCCCCCTTCCCGGAGAGAAGCCCCAGCGGGAGGGACACCACGTGGCCCGAGCGGATCGCGTGACTCGACCTTGAGATGATCGCAGCCCTGCCGCCGCCGCCGGGGAGCCGCCACACAAGGGCACGCTCAGAACTCAGTCGTCACGTTTGCTCCCTTTGGAGCTGTCTCGAAGGGCAGTGATTTTCTGCCTAACGCTGGGACGTAATTTCCTTTACGTGTTCATTTCAGTGCTTGATTACAGGAGACCCGCTCTGAGGACCGGGTCCGAGCTGCCCGCGCTGCTCTTCACTCCCGGTGGCTGGGCCAGGCCCCTCACCCCGCAAGAGCCCCTCATCACCACAGGGGCTCCAGGTCCGGGACGGCTGCCTGTGTCCTCGTCACGTCTCCCACCTGGAGGCCCCACTGTGCCTGCTCGGGTCCCCCTCGTCTCCCTCATGACCTGCCTACCTGAGGGGTGTCCATTAGTGTGTGTGCATCTGCCCAGCAGCTGAGCAGGGCAGGACCCCTGCTCCTGAGCCCGCACCGGGTCACCACTCGCAGGGCCGGGAGCCAGCCCTGAGCCCACTGCAGACAGCTCTGCAGGGCTCCCCACGCCAGCCAGACCGGCCATTGCCCCTCTGGGGCCGAGACCCCAGGACGCTCTGACTTTTGAGGGGCTCGTTACTGCAGCGAGATGGGAAGCCAGCTGTGGTGGGGCCCCGCACACGCCCTGCATCGGCAGTGGACGCACTCCTGGCCGTCTGTCCGTCTGCGGGCCTCTGGGAACAGCGGCTGAAATAGCTCCCCAGCGCACACTCGCACGCGCTCAGGGGTGCACACCCGGCCCTCTGGTCTGAAGCCCCTCGACTCTCACTGCACACGGCAGTCCAGCCCCCGAGCGGCCCCCGTTCTGCACACGCGCCCTGGCTGCAGGCCCTGGGCCACCTGCCTGGACACACACGCCGATTCCCATCCATGCCAGCCTGCCCGCTGCTGCCGGGGGCAGGGTGTCCCAGACTCGTCCGGACCACGGGCTGCTCTGTGTGGGGCGGGGCCCCCCTTCCTCCCTGGACCGCGCACTGCAGAGGGGGAGACAGCTGTCTGCTCGACGGCCGAGTCTGCAGTGCCAGAGCCGGGCACACGGTCAGCATGAGGGGCAGAGGCTGGGTGAGGGCAGGTCAGTGAAACGAGATGGTCGGGAGCCTGCCGTTTCTGACGATGAAGGCCACGCGGGCACGGGAGCCGGGTGACCCGGTTGCGTGCCCGCGTGCCAGGGCCCCAGGCTCCAGGACCATGACACCACTCCGGAGGCTGTTTCTAGTTCTTTTTATTCGGAAGATTTGCCAGACTCCCTGAGGGGCGCCCGCAGGGAGACAGAAGCAGCTTTGCCATGAAATGCGTGGAGTCCGCGTGCTCAGCCCGAGTTGGCTCGGAGTTTCTCTTCGCAGGGAGGAGGCAGGAGTGGGGGGGGAGAACCACGCAGACCCCCGGCAGCCCTCGAAGCGTGAAACCAAACAAAGCCCTCCTCGTCCTGTCCCGCTCGGGCCCCTCGCGCCCGGCACCCCACCTTCCCAGGGAGCCTGCGGCTGCAGTGACCCAGTCCCGAGGACCGATGGCCCCAGCTCCCAAGTATGAACAAACAGCCCAAAAAGGAAGCACCGAGCTGGGTGCCGGGGGTTCAGGGAGGGTGACCTCAGGCCCCTCTCAGTGACACCCCCAAAATGACCGCCATCTGCCCCCACCAGGCCCAGCGCATCCTGGCCACATCACGTGACTTCACCTCCTGTGCCCACTCAGAACCCCGGGCAGAGCCCGGAACCGAGCCTGACCTCTTCCGCCACGTGGCCCGGGGTGTGTTAGTTCGAGCAGAAGCAGGGACTGAGGGAGCGCGCAGCGTGGAAGGCCGGGGACAGGGACAGGTCAGTTTGCGGGGGCAGCCTGGGGGCGAGTTACGGCTCCGAAGGTCAGGGGGTTATAGTTTCCATTTAGCACCGTTAATGTCTTCATTTATATCTAAGTTAGCACCTGGCCCCAGGCAGAACAGACCATCCAAACGCTGAAACGTGGGGACAGGGGAGGGGGGCCTTTTCAGGGGGTGCAAGGCTCTAGATGACCAGGTCCTTGTCGATGTCCTCTGCAAGGCAAGAGAGCTGGTGAGACACCAGGCTGAGTCCCTGCGGACCACGGCTCCCACCCACATTCTGGGCCCCACCATCCTGGACCTGGTGCCGGTGACCAGCCCGGGGTCACCAGGAAGTCGGGGCTGAGGACTTCGGTCTCCAGCTGTCCCTGCTACTAACTCTGGTGCCAAGTTACACTTCCTGTTTCCTCTCTGAATGCTGGCCAGTGGCCACTTCCCAAAATAGTCCCAGGCACCAGGTGAGAGCTAATGCTTGGAAGAAAGAGAAGGACAGATGGTCAGAGAAGGATTAGGAAGATGCCAGAGAACAGAAGGGCTACATAGGACAGAGAGGACAGACGCACCGACACGGGGAGCAGACAGGAGTTATACACACATAGGACAGAGAGGACAGACGCACAGACACGGGGAGCAGACAGGAGTTAGACACACATAGGACAGAGAGGACAGACGCACAGACACGGGGAGCAGACAGGAGTTAGACACACATAGGACAGAGAGGACAGACGCACAGACACGGGGAGCAGACAGGAGTTAGACACACATAGGACAGAGAGGACAGACACACAGACACAGGGAGCAGACATTAGTTAACTAGACACACAGGACAGAGAGGACAGACGCAGACATGGGGAGCAGACAGGAGTTAACTAGACACACAGGACAGAGAGGATAGACGCACAGACACGGGGAGCAGACAGGAGTTATACACACATAGGACAGAGAGGACAGACGCACAGACACGGGGAACAGACAGGAATTATACACACACAGGACAGAGAGGACAGACGCACAGACACGGGGAACAGACAGGAGTTAACTAGACACACGGGACAGAGAGGACAGATGCACAGACACGGGGAGCAGACAGGAGTTAACTAGACAAGCAGAGCAGACAGGAGTAAACCAGACACAGGACACAGGACATAGGACGGACATGTGGACACTCACGCTGCTTGATGCCGAAGCAGCCGGCCCACTCGTCCAGGGCGATGTACTTGTCATTGTCCAGGTCACAGGTCTCGAAGAAGCGGGTGGTGCAGTGCTCCATGGGGATGAGGGGCGCACGCAGTGGGGCCAGCTCGGTGTGGGACAGGTACCTGGGTGGAGGCAGGGCCTGAGGCCTGGAAGGTTCTGCACTGGGGGACGGCGGGGTGACCCGCCCCAGCCCAAGGGGAGGGGAGCTGGGTTCCGGTCCCGCAGGTCTGCCCTGCCCACAGGTGCCCTCTGAGCCCAGACGGGCGGACTTGGCAGTGAGCTGCAGGCCCCGCCTGAGGCCCGTGGGTTCCCGAGAGCCCGGGGTACACTTAACGGTCGTGACAGCGAGACTGGGACCCCGGCCACAGAGGGTGAGGCCCCTCCTCCCCCCACACGGAGTCTCCGAAGGACACGCCCTTCGCAGCCAAAGGGATGGGGTGGCAGGGGGCCAGCAGGACGGGAACTTTCTGGGTCCCGTGTAGCACGCAAGTGGTCCTCTCCCCCACCGCCCGGACTCCAGGCCATGACCTGTCGGTCCCCAGCGCCCCCTGGCTGGCAAGCACACTGCGCTTCCCTCTGCAAGCCCCCCGCCCCCGGGACCACAGCCTGCACAGGAGGCGCTCCCCCGACGGCTGCCGGCCCTGGGCAAGCTGTGGCCGCAGGGGCCGGCTTAGCAAGGCCAGCACGCTGGCCCGGTGATGAGGGCCTGGCTCCACAGCCCCAGCAGCCCCCGGGGTGCTGTCCCACGCGTGGCCGCAGCCCGCAGGGGCGCCTGGGAGAGAAGCAACAGAGCTTCCCAGGCCGGGACGCTGGACCCAGGAGGCAGCCGCAGCAGCGTGCTGGACACAGCGCGGGCAGTGGGCACAGTAACCCGGGAGGCTGCTCTCCCCCGCGAGGCGGGCGCTGGCCCACGGCAGAGTCCACGCGCTCACTGTGCCGGCGCCACCAGTGCCTGACCCGCAGGCAGCCTCGCCCGGACGCGACGCGGGGCTCCCGGTCCCGGGGAAGGGCCGAGGCGCAGCCCTGCCGCGCGGAGCCTGCGGGGCGGCGAGGCCCGGCTCACCCGTCCACGGGGTGCTGGTCCAGCTGTCCAAACTGCCAGTGCACGGGGAAGATGTACATGTTGTAGTTCTTCTCGAAATCCCGCGCCAGCAGCTCCAGAGGGTGGTCGCCGGCGCCCAGGCGCTTCTCGTTCTCGTGGATCTTCTTCACCTGTGGGCAGACAGCTGTGTTGCGGCCGCACCCGTGCTGGCGGGGGACAGGGCGCCCGGCTCTAGGGGCACGGGGTCTGCGCGGCCAGGTGCCTCCCTGGGCACCGACTGGACGAGCCAGCAGGCCCTCTGGGGACTCGGGCCGGGAGAGGCGCGGGCACTGGGACCGGAGGGCGGGAGCGCGGGTCTGTCCTTGCCGGGAGCCCCTCGCCGCCCGGCCGGGCCGGATGCAGATCACTCACCCGCAGCTTCTGCTTCTCCGTCAGCAGGCTGTTGTCCTCGTCCCGCTCATACAGAGTGACCAGGACGTTCTTGAGCCAGTCCCGCATGCGCAGGGGGAACTCGGTCAGCTCGGAGTCCAGGCAGGGGGCAATGTCTAGGGCCCGGGCGTGAGACGGTCAGGGGTCGGGGTCAGGGGTGCAGGCCCGCCCACTGTGGGCAGGTGCTCTGGCCCCAGAGTGTTCGCTGGGCCTTGAGGATTCCATCCTGTCTTTGGAACTTGGGGCCGTGCGCGTGGGAGGTCCACCCTCACAGTGGACGTCAGGGCAGTGGACAGAGGGCCTTGTGCCCGGACATGTCCTTCATCTGAGCCCCTCCCACCACGCAGGGCGTTACTTGCCCGGGGACACAGTTCTGCTCCCCGGCCTTGGACCCCTGGGGAGTCCCTCTGGCGAGCACCACCACCTTGTGGGGAGAGGCAGGGCGTGGGGAGCAGCAGCGTGGGGGATGCTCTGGGGGTGAGTGTGTGTCCAGCACCCGACTGCCCCAGAGTTCCCACCAGCCCCACCAGGCCCAGTATTGGGGGCCGGCACACCCCGCTCCCCTGCCTGCCGCTCCCACGTCCTGGAGCTGGTGACCGTCCCCAGGGCCAGCAGCCAGGAGGCACCAGACACGGGCCTTTGTCATGGTGTTTCAGCTGGCAGGAGCCACCTGTGCCAGTCAGACCCCCGCTGGGATCACGGTGGCAGGGCCACAACTGTCCCAGGCCACGTGCCTGACGCCCTGCTTTCAAGAAGAGGGATTGGAGCTGGGCCTGAAGGGCAGAGAGGACTGCACCAAGACCCCAGGGCAGGGCGTGCCATCCCTGAGGATCAGGCCTGCAGGCAGAGGTTTGCCTCTCTTTAAAGCTCTCAGATGCAAATCTTTCCAAGCCGCTCTGGGCGGGGAGAAGGCGCCGGCTCCAGTGCTGACGCGGGCGGCCAGGGCACTCACACCGGCAGAGAAGTGTGTGCTGCTGCAGGCCCGCAAGGCTCCGGGACCCCGGCCTCGTCCCACTCTGTCTGGGGCCCCGGGGCCACACGGCGTGGGCACAGGAGACTCACATTTGCAGGGTCCGATATAGTCCAGGTGGAGTTTGTGCCCCTTCTTGGTGCCCTCCAGTGTGCATTTGGTGGCGAAGAAGTGGCAGGAGGAGTCGAATGTCTTGTTGTCATTGCTGCACACCTGAGCAGAGACAGCACAACGCTCACTCCTAGTGGCCCACTGCCCTGTCCTTCGCACAGACGGCACTGGGCCAGGGCGCGAGGAGCCCGGCTCCCAGCGCCTTCACGTGGACTCTGACAGGAGCCCCAGGGCAGCGGGCCATGTGGTCCCTGAGTAGGACCAAGACAGAGACAGGGAGGGCAGGGAGGCAGACGTGCGAGCATGCACCCCGCGGGTCTTCGGCGGGGATGTGGCAGGGCCCCCGGCACAGGGAACCTGGGAAAATGCCCCTGCACTGCCGTGAACAGCCCCTGGGATGATTAGATGGGTGAACGGATGGATGATGAGTGGCTGGCTGAATGGATGGATGGATAGATGGATGGGTGGATGGGTAGATGGATGGGTGGATGGGTAGATGGATAGATGGATGGATGGTTGGATGGATAGTTGGATGGCTGGATGGCTAGATGGATAGATGGATGGATGGATGGATGGTTGGATGGTTGGATGGTTGGATGGTTGGATGGATGGTTGGATGGTTGGATGGTTGGATGGATGGTTGGATGGTTGGATGGATGGTTGGATGGTTGGATGGTTGGATGGCTGGATGGTTGGATGGATGAAGAGTGGTTGGATGGTTGGATGGATGGGTGGTTGGATGGTAGATAATGTGTGGATAGATGGATGGATGGGGTGGGTAGATGGATGAACAGACAGATGGGCACACAGTCCAACAGGTAGGTGAATGAGGGTAAGGGGTTGAATGAAGGCATATAGAGGTAGGATGGACAGATGTGAAAGACTTCTTTAAAGCAGGATGAAGACAGACTGAGCATACTGGGTAGCACTGAGGACAAGGCGTTATCTGACAAACACCCACAACAGCCCTATGGAAAAGACGACTTCTGTCTTGTTTAGAGGTGAGAAAACAGCCGGGGCCACAGAGCTAGACCTCACACTGACAAGTAGCAGACACAGGAGCATGTGGGTGCGGGGGTGGTGGGGGGTCAGCCTTCAGTCCCCGCTAAGGGGCTCCCAAGGAAGGGGAGCCGGGATCTCAGTGTTGTGTCAACCCCGAGTCTTGCACAGCGCTGCACGCCGGCGCTGCACAGATGGAGGCAGGCTCCCTGACTCACCAGTGTCCTTTAGGCAGCTGCTCTGGGCCTGCGGTCTGGAGGGCCCGCCCCGCCCTGCTCCCAGCCCGGGCGGCCCCGCCCCGAACCCGCCCTGCACCCCCCTTCCCCGCCCAGGCCCCCGCCCCTGCCCCCTGCCCCAGCCCCTTCCAGCCCTCACCTTCTCAAACTCGCCCGCTGGGGCAGGGCAGCTGGTGGGGTCCTGGCACACGCACATTGGGGTGTTGCTCTCGTCCAGCTCGCACACCTTGCCGTGTTTGCAGTGGTGGTTCTGGCAGGGGTCTGGGCACAAGCGCATGCGGTTAGTACCCTGTCGCCCCAGCCCTCTTTCCGGGCAGCCCGAGGCCCCCTTCACGTCTGTGAACCCAGAAATCAGCACTTAGGGGAGTAGTGGATCGGCCTGAGGTTAGAGGCTCGGTGTGAGGTCAGGGCCCGCAGCCTGGGGCTGGAGGCGCCGTCTGGGCCCCAGGGATTGAGGCCCGCGCTCGCGGGAGCCAGTGCCTTTGGACTCCAGACTCGACTTTCCGGGATGACGGGAGAGGCCGTGGTCGTGAGCTGTGAGGCCCCACAGAGACCCGGTGACCCAGGAAGATGGGGAGCCGTGTCCCGCGCAGTGGGCGGCAGGGGATCCAGCTCTGCGGAGCCTTCTGCTCTCCCTGACCCTTCAGGCACCTCCGCAGAGCTCAGCCTCACGCCTCCAGCCGGGCACCAGCTCCTTCCGCGAAGGCGAGGGGCCTGTCCCTGTGCGCTCGCGGGGTGGGGGGCAGTCCCATAAACCGCGGCGGGTGGGCCCCACAACCCATGCTGCTGACCCTGGGTGTGCCCCAGCCCCTGCAGATGGAGCCCTGTGGGCTGGAGCGGAGGTCTGGAGGGGAGAAGTGCCAGGGGCCTCTGCTCTTAGCCCAGGGCCCAGAGTCCGTGCTCCCAACCCTCCAGCAGATGGTCCCCCTCCCCCTCCCAACCCTCCTCCTCCTCCTCCACAGCCCGCCCTGCAGGGGGACCCCCAGGCCCAGGGCAGTCGGCGTGAGCGGGAGACCTACTCTCAGCCACCACCTCCTCTTCCGTTTCCTCGGCACCCTCGTCGAATTCTCCCACCTCCACCTGCACGGGGTTGGCTCCCACCGGCATCTGGGGAGGGGAGAATGGGTCAGGGATCCCAGTGTCCCAGAGCCGGCAGAGAGGAAAGGATAGGCACCCCCCTCCCCATGAGGAGAGGCCAGCAGAGGAGTGTCACCTGCTGTGTGTCACCCGGGAAAGACAGACCACAGCGGAGCCACCCACAGATGAGAGCTCAGGGGCTCTCATCTCAGTGTCCACGCGAGTGACAAGTGCCCCCTGAGGCCCTGAGACCACAGCCCCATCCAGTGTCCCCAGAAGTGGATGCGGCAAGGGGCCAGCAGAGCCCCCCACCTACCTCAGCCACCTCGGCCACGGTCTCCTCCACAACCTCGGTCTCGTCAGGCAGGGCTTCCTGCTGCTGAGGGGAGAGAAGTGGGTTCATAGGTTGGACAAGGCCTCTTCACCCCCACAGCGCCCACCTGGACCTGAGACTCCCAGGCTGAGCTCTGCCCTGAGCATCCCTTCCAGGGCTGCCGCCAGACCTCCACGGGGACCCCAAGCGGGACGGGCGTGTCCTCCACGGGGACCCTGTGCAGAACGGGAGTGCCCGCCACGGGGACCCCAAGCGGGACGGGTGTGCCCACCAGGAGACCCTGCGCTGGGATGAGGAAGACCAAGCTCAGCCCTGGGAGTGGACTTTAACCACACTGTCCCTTCCCCACAAGTGTGTCATTTTCATTTACCAGAAGTGGGATGATGCGTACTTGGGACCCCTGATGGGTCGGCTTCTGAAGGTGCCCCCAGGTGGCCAGGGCCCACCTCACTCACTCTCCTAGTGCAGAGGGTGGCCTTGCAGGTTGAGGAAACTTGCCTCCCGCATCTGCCCACACCAGTCTCCTGGGATGGCTGTGGGGCCCTGGCTGGACTGAGGGTCGGTCATGGCACCTGCCCCCTTGGCCGGGAGCAGCCAGTCTCAAACTCCATCAGACTGGCCTTAAACTTGCTGGGGTTTGGGGGACCATGCAGGGTTTAGGGGAGACTGTTCTGGGGTTGGGGGCCCATGCTGGGGTTTGGGGAGACTGCCCTCCAGCACTGCTGCCGAATCCCGCGCGTGAGGCTGCCTCCGTGGCCATCCTCGTCCCTTCTGGGGCGCCCCGCGGTAAAGGCCATGTTCGCATGACATGGAAATCGCTCTTCTCTGGGCTCTTGGCCAGCGGGCCTCATCCCAAAGCTTCTGACATGAGTTTATTTTTAAAATTAGGACAGGAAGGCGATGGTGAGGCCTGTCCCTCCGAGCCCGGGCGGGGACGATGAGGGCCCTGCACTGGGGGCCGGGTCAGCCGTGGAAGAGTGTGGTGACTCACCGGGGCGGCCAAGGCCCTCCCGGCCAGGCAGAGGAAGAAGAGGATCCAGGCCTTCATGGTGCTGGGACCTGGGAGGAGAGAGGGGAGTGGGGTTAGCGCCCATGCGTGAGGGTGCGCGAGCCGTTCTCGTCCTGGCGCCGGAGGCTCTGTCCAGGCCAGATGTCTGGCGCCCCAGGCCTGTTCCACGCATCCCCCTGCCACAGGCCAGGACCTGGCTCAGTCCTCACAGGAAGCTACGCCCCGCCGGACACAACACGCTTGTTTCTTTCTGTTTATAATTTCCTAACATTTGTAACAAAGGCAGCCAGACAGACTTTTGCACGTATGGTCAGTCTGTGGTCCCCTTTCTCAAGTCACGTGTCTGTTTAAAAGCACGGACTCAACAAAGGTGCTGACTCATCGGTCACATTCGGGCAATGGCGAACCGGTCTTTCAGGGGCCTTCAACCCTGGTGCCCCAGGACCTTTCCTCCTGCCCTCCATGCCCAGCCCGCAAGGGGGCAGTTAACAGGCAGCCTCTGGCCACCTTGAGACGTGCGGTCGCTTTCTAGATCCCGGAGCAACAGCCCTGACTGACGGGCGCGAGTCGAGGGCACCGCGTTTTCTCCACTCCGCGGAGCGGCTGCCCTGCTCCCCACAGGGTGGACCCCGCACACACACGTGTCTGCCTGTGTCTCCTGGTCCCTGCCACACCGCAGGGGGCTGGCTGAGCTCTGGAAGCTTCTCCTCGCCTGCTCACTGCTGTGACCTGGCTGTCTCCGTGCTGGACTCGCAACTCTAGTTATCTCATGACCTGATGGGGCTTGGAGCAGTCTTCTCCGCGGGTTCAAGGCCAAACGCCATCCCTCACGGAGAGTCCGCTGGGGACATTTCTTTCTGCCTCTGAAAGGACACCACTTCCAAAGGGCATTAGGGCATTGTTCCTCACCCCGATCTGAAGCAGCCTCCCTCCCCGTCTCCGTCTGCTCTGCTTCCTCCTGCCGCCGCGTAGACAAGCATGTGCCCTCTGCCCCAAAGCAGCTCTCGGCTGGGGTGCAAGACCTGTGACGTCACTCCTGTGCCCCCAGAACTTCCGTATCAGGTCCGTCATCCCAGTTTTTCCACGACTTCCTGACCGACAGAGCACCTTGGAGGGATCTGGGGTTTGGGGGACCGACGGAGCACTTGGAGGGATCTGGGGTTTGGGGGACCGACGGAACACCTTGGAGGGATCTGGCGTCCTGACTTGGACTAAAGCTGGAAGCTCTGTCCCTCTCAATTCTGTCCAGGCGTACTGCCCTGTCCACCGTCCTCTAGGCCTGACCCCCACTGACTCCGGGCGAGGCTACGCCAACGTGGGGTGGTGGTGTCAGGCACGGTGGAGGCACGCCCATGGCCGGTCGCTGCGTTCAGCTGACACACAGCTGCCTCCTAGCTCCTGGAGCGCACGTGAACTAAGACAGAAGTTCTGCGTTGGTGGGACAGCAAGGTAGTGTGACCACGTGCAAAACTGGAAGCTTCTCAAGAAGCGGAAAACCAAACCAGCGGGGGCTCCAGCCGTCCCGCTCCTAGGTGTCTGCCCGCAGGCACGACAACGCACTTCGCTCAATAGCTGCGGCCCAACTTCCTTGCCACACTGTTACAGTAGCCAAGAGCTGGAAAGAATCCAGGCTGAGTGGATAAGAAAGTAATAATATAGACACCATGGAATTGCACTCGGCTCTTCAGGATGATGGAATCAGCAGCATGGCTGGACCTAGAAGGAGCCCTGCCTAGTGAGATAAGTCAGAAGGACAAAGACACCAGCTAATCGCATGTATGTGTGGATTGTAAAGAACAAAGCAACCGGGCAAACACCCACCTCTGGACGTTTGACCACAGAACTGAGGTTACTTGCGGGGGAGGGGTGGGGTGGGGGCAAAGAGCGCTGGGTCCTGTGGACAGAGGTGGAGGACGATTAGGAGCAGGCTGGCGGTGTCCTATGTTTGATGATGTCAGCCCATCGGAATGTGGTGTCATAAACCAATGTCACCCCGATTTAAAAAACCAGCAGAAGTGAAAGGAATCCATCGGGGTGCTCGCTTCACTCTGCAGCCCTGTCTTCCAGGGAGGCCAGTCACTCTGCAGCCCTGTCCTCCAGGGAGGCCAGCCTGCCCTCCAGGAAGCTTCTGGAATGTCCCTCCCTGCACAGTGGTGGGAAATGGCTGCTCCAGGCCTGTCCTGCGTCCTCCTCCCCGTCCTCCGTCCCAGCGGCCACAGCTTCTCTGCCAGTGAAGGCGCAGAGTACTTCCAGTCTCGGGAGGCCTCTGACCACTGGGCCCAAGTTCTGCCTGCCGCCTGCGGGCCCGTCCGAGAGCTCAGCTCCCTGCCAGTGCGAGCAGAGCTCCCTGGAGCGGGGGAGCTGGAGTGAGACCCCGGGAGGAGCAGCTACTCTCCAGGCGTGTCTGGGGCCGCCCCGCCCACCCCAGAACCCCCGTGGTCCCACCCTCGGGTGCACAGAGGCACGCTGCCACCACAAGCCCCCCTCATCACAGACCACTCTCAGGCTCTGTGAAACTGGGGGGCAAGCACCCCTGCAGGTCAGAATACAGGGAAGCCTGGGCCTCCTCAGACCTGGGCTGTTGGTGGCCAAGGGGCAGACTCCTCAGTAAAATGACCAGCAGTGAATGACAGGCCCTCCTTGTGTCTTAGTGTGTGACCGCCTGTTTACCCTTCTGAGCCATCTCGCCTGAGCACGCCCGCCCACCCAGCCCCCCCGGCCTCCACCCGCGCTCACCTGCCCCCTGGACAGGGCTGGCAGGCGGCTGTTTCCCTTGGCCAGGGGGCATCCCGGAAACCGCCCCACCGCCGCCTCCTGTTCCAGACACGCAGTCCCTTCCTTTGGCTTTTATTTGCTCTGGAGACGCTGGAAGCCCTGCTCGGCTGCCAGCAGGGCCTGAAGCGAGGTCACTTCTGTCCCTCGGGGAGGCTGTGCTGGAAAAGTACAGCCGCCCCACTCTGGGCACGAGGGCTGCCCCTGGACCAGCTCAGCGTCTGGCAGCGCAGGGGCTTGCGTGCCCACCAAACCCTTCACTTCGCATAGCTTAAATCTCAGCTGCTGGTGGCTGCCCCTCCGCCGAGCAGGGGTCAGCTCGGGGCTCTGAGAGGCAGCAGCGTGAGCTTGTGTGCGAGGGTCCCGTTGGGTGTCAGCTCCCTCTCCAGTGGTAAAATGGAAGAACCCCCCACCCCCCGCTCAGTGCTCCAGGCCAGGGGGCAGAGGTGAGTAATGTTTGGAAGACAGCGCTGACCCCGAGTCACCCTCCAGACAGGGTCGGGCAAGAATCTCTGTCCAGGGCCAGCCAGCAAGCGTGGGGCACAAAGGGGACCTTGCTGTCTGTCTCAGGGAGCGCCGCCGCTGGGCTTCAATGCCAGCAAGCACCCTGCTCCCACAGCTCGGAAACCAAGTTGCAAAGATACGCGCTCTGGTAAACAAGTCACCGGGAAGAAAACAAGTCTGAGGCTACTGTGACTGGAGGAGGGCTGCTGGCCACGCGGGTGGACCCCCCCACGCACCCCCGGGCCCTGGTTGGAGCCTTGAGTTACTCTTAGTTCCCTGCAGACTTCGGGAGGCGCCCTGGGCCTCACCAGTGGCCGCACCAGCCAGGAGCCTCTGTGCCAAGAGGAGTCCAGCACTGGACGCAGAGAAACCTCTCTGCATTCGTTGAAAGACGAGCGCATCATCTCGTCAACAAATCAGCCCAAGTAAACCAGAGCAGGGAAAGGTGGGCTTGAGAGGGACCAGCTCCCCCACACATGGTTCGGCTCTCGGTTCCCCAGAGACACAGTTTGAAAACTATCTGGAAGACCAGTCCTCAAGTTCCTTGGGCTCCTCGGGCCCTGCCGCCCACCCTGGCGAAGCCCCTCAGAGACCCCTGGGACCATGGCTCTGTTTCCCCTCCCTGGGTCTTGCAGGAGGCAAGGAGCACGTCGAACCAGTCTGATGTGCCACAAAGCCACGTTGATGCCACGTGTCACGGGCCCAGAGGGGCTGCTGGGGCTCCCCCTAGAGGTGGTCACAAATGGAGGGGCCCTGTCACAGCCCACAGAGGGCCACCTCGTGGCCTCCCTCGCCTCTGTGCCAGCCGATCGCGTGCCCTCTCCCCGGCACGCACCGTGCACAGGTGTGAAGGGACTGGACGGGGCGCTGGGACTCAGAGGGAATATGACTCAAGCCGCCCAGGCAGCTAAATGTCCAGCTGCTTGGAAAATCCACCCTTCCTTTTCCTTTCTCCTCCCCTCAGTCTGGGAGCCCAGCCCCCCGAGGAGAGGCTGGCAGAGCTGCTCCCCGCCTGGGTCTGCCGGGGCCAGGCTCCTGGGCTCCGAGCGCCTGGGTCCAGCCAGCCCTGAGACGGGTGGCAGGGCCAGGGTCTGCGCGGCAGGGCGGTGTGGCGCAGGCTTGAGCTTGCTGCGACTGCGTTCCCCCCTTGTCCCCGCTTCCATCTGTGAACGCGGCGGTGTTGTGTGTCCCTGCTGTCCCCGTCCTGCCCTGTGAGGGTCTGGCTGCCTTGTGCACCTGTCGGGAGGAAGGGGCGGAGTGCGCGCGTGGTCTCTGCAGCCCCGTGGGCCTGTGCGTTCCTGTACGCAGGCCTGTCTGCAGATGCTCCTGTGCACCCACAGCCTCAGGCCCTCCCTCTTGCCCTGGGCCCAGCCACACGACCCGGCCGCGGGGTGGAAGTCCTTACAGACAGGTAAAGACTTCAGGGGCACCCGCCCCTCCTGCCCTGCTTCCCTCCTAAAGGGTCATGCTGTCGTGGAAGCACCTGGAACGGGGGCTCCTGGGCTTCAGGGAGGGGAGGGCCTGGACACCAGTGAGCCAACGTCCTGCTCCTGCTCCACAGACTGGGCGACACCCAGAAAGGCGGGGGCGGGGGTGTCTGCAGGCCCGCAGAGAGGCTGCTGCCGCAGGGTCCTTCAAGTTCAAAGGGCACCTCCCCACCACGGTGGAGCTGGAACTGGAAGCCCACCCGCCCCGCAGCTGCCAGGGCCCCTGGGGAAGGAGGAGGTCTGGGTGTGCAGAGCTGGAGTGGCGGATGGGCAGGCGACAGCAGCTGGGACCCGGCTCCTCCCACGCAGGTTTCCATGGCAACGGGCATTCCTGGGGCCTGAGTCAAGGGGAGCCCAGTCCTGGGCAGGGCTTGGGGCCTCTGGCTCCTCCCTGGCCCCTCCCCCCCGTCGATGTGGCAGCCACGCGGGTACCCCTCCCGCCGTCTCTGGGGGTGTTGCAGAGTTTGAGAGACTCCTGAGTCAGAAGGCACCAGCGGGCTCGTACAATTTCAAGGAGCTCGCAGAGGCCTGAACCCCATCCAAAGACCGCCGCCCCCACCCCACCCCCGGTGATTCGGGTTAAGAGCCTTCCTTTGGAAGTCTCAGAGGGCACCCGAGACCTCATGTCCAGCCCTCGTCCTTCACAGAGGAAACTGTCCGGAGGCGACACTTCCCTAAGAGCGAGCCTAACAGCTGTCCCAACGGCACCCACAGCCCTGACTTCCAGCGTCAGCCCTGGGGTGTGGAAACCTCAGCCTTGGGAGCCCGAGGTGAAGGCTGACTTGCGTGGACTGCCGTGCTTTCCGGGGAAAATGTGTGCCTCTCTGTTCCCTTCAGGGCTTCCGGCAGGACACACCTCACCCAGGGACCCCTCTTCCCTTGGGGAAGCCCACTCCCCTGCCAGCTTCTGGCGCACATGAGGATCTCTGAAGAGGCCTCCCACCCTAAAAGGCGCCACAGAGCCCAGGCGGGGTTTGGGTTTCTCAATGGAGGCCCGAGATGTGGCTGCCTCCCTGCCCCACCTCACCCCGCCGCCCCCGCCCAAGACCAGACATGGGGCCTCCGGAGCTGAGGCCTGCAGCGGGAGTCCCCGCGTCTACGCCCAGGAGTGCAGGCGCGAACCCAGCTTCGCACCGTCTGTGCTGCTGGGAGATGCAGGAAACAGGAGAGGGGTGGGGGCGTCCGAGCTCCAGAGATCAACTTCTCTTGCAAACTCTCCTTTGGAAAACAGTCCCTGCCCAGAGCCCATCGGGAAGTTTCTCCAGGGGGAGCCGGGCGGGGCAGACGGGATGAGATTCCCGGGATAGGGAGGCTGACATTTGGCCCAGGGACAGCGTGGCGGAGGAGCCTCCCTGGCCGGAGAGACAGCAGGGACCAGGCGCCGCCCGGGGAGCCCTGCCAACCTAACGGAGCCTCCTGCGGCCGGGTGGGCTGGCAGCCAGGAGCAGTGTCATGAAGGGCTCCCAGGCCCTGCACGGCTCCCCTGAAGCACAAAGCGAGGGAGACCGAGGGGCCGCCGGCAGGCCGGCAGGGGTGCATACCTTGGACGGCAGACAGTCAGGCGCGGAGGGTCAGGACGGTCTGGAGGCCGTGGGGATGTGGAGGGTCAGCGCTGCAACTGGAAACCCCTGGGAGCTGGGGGCCGAGTCTTTCTCCACCAGGTCCCTCCCCTCGGCCTCCTTCCTCCGCCCTCAGCCGGGCGTCTCCGAGGCCTGTTCTTTCTTCGGTGGGCCGGCCTCAACTCCCCCACCCGCCTGCTCCGGGCTCCGGAGTGCCAGGGCGTGGGGGCGGGGACCTAGAACAGCCTCCTCCTTGTTCCAGGGCCCCAGACCCAGGGCCAAGGGCACCCGAGAGTGAAGGGGCAGCCCGGCCCAGGGTCCTCGGTCCAGGGCCGCCCTGATATCGGGTAGTGTGAGCAAAGGGTCTCCAGAAGCCAGCACAGTGACCAGGGCCAGGCAGGTCTGGTCTCTGAACAGAGGAAGCTGCCACCGGTGGGGTCACCACTGTGACTTGGACGAGGTCTGACAAGGCCCAAGGCACAGGGATATATGCTCCTTGCTCCTTGCTGAGAGGAGGATGATCTCCTGCAGAGAGCAGCAGCAGGGGAAGGGGAACAGGCTCCCAGCACCCCCTTCCCTGTCGCATGCCGACTAATGGGGAGGCAGGCCAGTCAGCTGCCCAAGACCACCTGGTGAAAGCCGTGTGGGCGGGGGCAACCCGATGGGCCTCACCTGGCTGCACCCCAGCGCCACCCAGAGCAGCAAGTCTGTGCTGAGTCTGGTACCTAGCACCCCGGGAGGTGTCAGCAACTTGAACCCAGGGGCCCTGTGTGGGAGATCAGTGACTTGGGAGGGACACAGAACCTGAGTGCACTGCTAGCAGGTCCCCCAAACTCCAGCAGGCCCCCACACCCCATTCCTCCACAGCCCCAGCTCCAGTTCCTATGGGCTCCAAGCTCTTAGCACTTTGGGGGTCACTTCTGAGTCCTGAGGGGCCACCCCTGGGGCCTCTGCCCACGGCCAGCCACCCCAGCTGTGCTCCTGGACGCCCCCGCCCCTGCCCGCCGCCCTCGCCTGCTGCCCCAGACCGCGGACTCCACGCCCCCGTGCAGCTGGGCCAGCTGCTGTGAGCAGTCCTGATGGAGACGGAGGTGGAATGGGGGTCGGAGCTGCAGACACAGGGTGGTCCCAGGGGCTCATGGGGACAAGTGTGGGGAGGCATGTGGGGCTCTCGACTTCAGGGGCCCGAGTGTGGTGGCCGCCCTTCCCGGCCTCTCGGCCTTTCCATCCCCACACCTCCCTCCACTTCCTCGTCCTGCCTTCGGCCGTGAGGGACTCAGGGCCGGGCTCAGGCCTCGACAGGGTCACGGGAAACTGGGCCCCACCGTCCAGGGTCTGGGCTTCGGGGCAGGTCTCCTGAGCCTGGCCCACAGGCCCACCTGCCTCCACCAGCGCCCACAGTCTCAGGAGCCACTGACAGCCATCTGGGGACAGGTGGGCGTGGTGCTCCCTGGAGGCCCAGGCTCTGGGTCAGGAGGTGCTGCTGCTCCTGGCAGCGGAGCAGAAAGCTTCAGGCACGAGCGGAAGGCAACCTGAGAAACGTGTCAGTGTTCGGCCCCCAGGCCGTAGCCCTGCCAGCGAAGTTCGATGGCTTGGAGTAGGGACAGTATGGCTCAGGGGGAAGGAGAATGACCCACGCTGGACTGGGCACAGCCTTATCTCCATTCATCTGCACATGCTCACTGGGGGCTCTTCGGTCACTTGTCCTGCATCTTCGCAGGTGGGCCTGTCACTCTACGGTCCCCAGACCCATGGGCCTAAAGCCGAGGGCTGTGCTCCCCACGCGGCCCCAGAGAGACCTGCCTGTGTCTAGAGGTGCCACGTGGGCCTGGCCACCCCAGCAGGTCCCTCTGGTGAAGACGGTCATAGCACTGGCATGTCGGGTCAGGGTCAGCGAGGCCCCCAGCCTAGCGAGATCGCACAGTCAGGGGTGGGTGTGGGCCTCCTCGGGGCCCCCTTAGCCTCCCTGTGGCGACAGTCCCAGTCCTCTGAAAGATGAGAGGCCAGAGAACTTGCTGCGGCCCCAGAGATGCGGGGGGCCGGGCACCGCACTGGAGTCGCCAGGAGTTTCTGGCCGGCTGTCCTTCCCCAGCTCCAGGCCAGGCTGCACCGCGCCCCCGAGATGGGGTGGGGGCCCTCTGGCGGGAGATTACGTATTGAGTCTCCAAATGCTCCCTCTGTGCGCCCTCCAGGCCCCGCTGCCCGCCACTGCTCTGATGGTATCTTGCGGGCAGGCAGCCACCGGCGGTCACAAACAAAGCCCCGTTGTCCCCCGGCCTTTGGTCCCAGGCAGAGGCTGCTGACTGTGCAAGGCGAGGGGTGAATTTTCCAGCGCCATCCCCAGCGCAGCACTGCCGGCCGCAGAGGACTTGTCCACCCGGACCTGGCAGTGGCCCGGCCTGGCCCGGCCTGTCTGCGAGCAGCCCAGCACTGCCCTTCTCGCGCCTCCGTATGGGAGATCAGGCCCAGGAAGGGCAGTGAGGAGTTGGGCCCTCGCCCAGCTGTGGGGCGGGGACCTGGCAGTCTGGAGCCTCAGCAGGAGGCTGTCGGTCAAACCCCCGGAAAGCGCCCCCCGGTGTGGACACCAGCTGGTCGGCATCGTGGTGTCACTGCCCTGCGGCCTCTCTGGGCCCTGTGCCCAGGACCTGTGGTCCCCACAGCCCGGCCACCGGCTCTGACTGCCCTTCCCTGAGCTGCTGCAGAGGCTCAAGCCACCGCTGTCCCTCAAAGACCACTGGCCTGGAGGCTGCTCTGCAACGTGGCAGCCGCACTCCCCGGCGTGGCCCAGACCAAACTTCCTCCGTTTCAGCAGAAGGGGAGCGCGGAGCCGCAGTGACTCAGCTGGCCCGGCTCCCGGGCCTCCGCCCCCGTCGTCCTCTGCAGAGGGGGCGCAGGAGGGGTCTGCCCGCCTGTCTCTCCTGAGACAAGGCCTGGACTCTGGCGAGGGCACAGTGCTGTCCAGCACACTGTGTCTCCCACTAGGCTCGGAGAGCTGCGTCTCCACGCCTGAGCACTGTCCACCCCGGAGCCAGGGCCGAGCCAGCGTCTCCAGAGCAGAGCCCTTTCCCGGGCGACCAGGTGGCTGTTCCCGAAGATTTCACCATGTGAACGGTTCATGCTCGTAGGCAAACAAGACGAGGACAAGTACGGGTTTACTGTCAGTTAGTCCCTGGCTTTTCCAGTGAAGGAAAGTGAGTCCTGGAGAGAGGAGAGAGGGGGTCTGCCCAGGCCCACTGGGCGTGTGGGGCGAGGGAGCGGGGGCCATCTGAGCCCTAGGGGTCAGGCCAGTCCCTCCATTGCCCATTGCCCTGAGAAGCAGCCCGTCGCCCATTTGCCAGGAAGGGCTCCATCCACGGCCCGTGGCCCTGTAGGGGAGACCAGGGCCTGTGGAAGCCAGCGGGAGCCCGACGACAGGGAGGGCCAGCCCGGGCCTGACCTGCAGCGCAGCCCCAGGGGCTGGTCCACCCGCTGGAGCCCGTGTCAGCTGTGGGTGGAGGAGCACGGGGCCACGGTGCAGACTGCGGCAGATCCCTCGTGGGGCTGTGGTGTCAGGGAGCCCGCAGGGCCCCCACGTGCGGAGGTGGTTTCACAGGTAGAGACGGCTGTGCCGGATGAGCTGACTTCCCTGTGCGGAACCCCCAGCACCTCCTAGGCGTGGAGACCCCTCCGGACCAGGGCAGCCTGCGCTCCGTTAAGACGCTCCCTGGAGAGACCCCGTCAGGCCGCCAGCTGGCCCTTGACCGGTGGGCTGGTGCCCTTCTGCGCAGCTGACCAACCCTCGTCTGGATCCCCCTGGTGCAGAAAACTAGACGGCGGCTTCGGGTGGCCCCTCTTTCCACTCTGCCCTCTCTGGGGTCCCCTCTGCTTCCTTCGGGCCAACCCCTCTCTCGGGCCTCCCACCCGCTGAACGGGGCGTTGGCCGGGGTCACAGGCCCGGGGTCGCCTCACTCTGCAAATGCCCGTGGCGCCGTGAGTCCAGTGACGTGCCGGGCGAGGTCGCACTTCCGTAGAGAAGGTTTCAGGGACCCTCGGGCTGTCAGTACTCAGACTGGACTGTGGAACGCTGACTCCGCGTCATGTTCCAGCCAGGCCCCTCTGCTGAGACCCCGTGCGCCCTCCTCCTGCCTCCCCTCCCCGGGTCTGGCTGCTGGCAGAGCCGTGGGGCTCCTGAGGAGGGCACCCTGACGTGTGTCCCGCTCTGTCCGCAGAGCCTGCCCTGCTGCTCACGTGGCAGCAAGGAGGGTGTGTGTCCTGACATCTGCGCTGAGAGGCCCCGGCCCAGGCCGACATCCGCACGCCCCCTCCGCAGACATTTTTGTGGTGTGAGGTCACCTCCGCCCAGCAGCTGCATGGCCCTTCCCTGCCACGTCCCTCTCCTTGGCCTCAGACTTTCCACTGATCACCTTCCAGTTCTGGAAGGAGCCGGGCTGCTCTGCACATAAAGCTGATGAGCGTGAAACCGGGACAAACGTGGCAAAGGCAGACAGAGTCAGACAGAGGGACCGCCAGGGCTGGGACCCGGGGGAAGGCGGCGGCGGAGCCAGGCGCAGGCGTGGAGAAGACGCCAGGTCCAGGGGAGAGGGCCTGGCCATGGGGAAGGCCTGGTCTGCGCCCTGCCTGGGGGTCCAGAGGATGACGTTGACCAGCAGGACCTGACTCGGTGATGCACTCGCCGTGGCCTCTGTCCAGTCTGGAGAGAACCAGGCCGGGGTCCCCGCGATCACCTGCTAGCCCCTTACTCCCCGCAGCCAGGCCCGGATGGGGTTTGCTCTGTTTGTGCGGGAGTCGTGCGATCAGCTGTAGAAACAATAGTTTGACGAGAGAGCCAGAAATAGAAGGAGACAGAGGAAGAAAGAGGCGGGGACAGAGGTGACACTGAGAGACGCAGGAGGGAGAGGAGGGCAGATGAGAGCCTGTCAAAGCGGGGCCGGGGGAGACAGACATGGGCCAGAGCACGGGACGCCCGCAGTGGGCCTGTGGTGCACAGCTCTTAAGTTTACATCTTTTTGCTTTTTAAAAAATTATTTTTATTTTTATACATTAAAATAAACTCACATGTCAAGGTTCCCCGTTCCTCAGACAGACGTCCACTCGCCCTGCCCTCCGCACGTCACCAGTGTCCCCTCCCAGTGTCCAGGGGGCTCCGCCACCATGTGCCCCGCCCGCCCCGTTCCCTGTTGGAACCTCAGTTCTGTTGCAGATGTTCCAGGGCTGGTTCTGTTTCCTCTGCCACTTTGTTTGGTCTGTTTACGTTCTACCTGCAAGTGAGGTCACCTGGTCTCTGTGTTTCTTCTTTTGACTTGTTTCCTGAGCATCGTCCCCTCTAGTCCCATCCATGTTGACTCACATGACAGGGTTTCCTCTCTTCTCAGGGCTGTGTTGTGTCCACTGTGTATATGGACACATCTTCTCCATCCGTCACCTGATGCCGGGCACTCAGGTCGTCTCCAGCTCTCAGCTGCTGTGAACAGGGCTGCAGGAGACATGGGGTGCACACGTCTCTGCGGGTGGTGCTTTTAGATCTTCTGGGTGGATGCCCAGACGTGGAGTCACAGGATCACATGGGGTTTCCATGTTCAGTGTTTTGAGGCATCTCCACACTGTTCTCCATGGGGCTGCAGCAATTTGCACTCGCACCCACAGTGCGGAAGTGTCCCCTTTTCTCCACGTGCTCGCCGGCATCTGTTGATTCAGTCTTTTGGATCATAGCCAGTGTCTCAGGTGTCAGGTGATATTTCGTTGCTGCTTTAATTCATCTTTTTGCTTCTTGCTGAATGTCTGTGATGTGGTCACATACTTGGTGCTTTTAAAACAGTCAGGCGGCGGGGACGGTGCAGGCACCGAGAGGCCGAGGAGGCAGCTGGATCCGAGGGGGCTCCTCCCTCTAGGACAGCACCACGCAGGGCCTCGGAGGAGGCTGGGAGGCCGCCCAGCAGCCTGGACAGGACATGCGGCCCCTCGGAGGCCACTGCCTGAAGCCCCCAGGCTCTCCAGGCACCAAGACAGGTGGCCTGGCTCCTCAGGTCTGGAAGGAAGGGGCCGAGCGCAGGCCTGAGCCACCCCCATTTGAGAAAGGAAGACTCGTCAGCTGGGGAGGCCATTGGGTCACATGTTTGGGGTCACACTTTGGTCCGCACAAGGTGAGACTGCAGCCTCACTCCTCTGGCTCCCGTCTGCTCTGCGCAGGGCAGCAGAGGGGCTCTCCGCCTTTGGAGGTGAGTGCCGGCTCACTGCCTCCTCACTCACAGGGCTCGGGCGTGTCCTTGCAAAGGAACGTCTGCATCTGACACAGCGGCCCACCCACCGGCGCCGTCCAGTCCCGCCTCCACCATGCTGACCCGTCCACCAGAGCCCCCCCTCCCTCGGAGCACTGGTTTGGTTCTGTAGAATCAAAGTCTGTGTCTGAGGTGTTTCATTGTGGGGCTTGGGCTCTGAACCCCGCAGAAGAGGGAGCCACACGAGGCCTGTTGTTTGTTCCCAGCTCACTCAGAGTCCTCCCCCTAAGGCCGCTGGGCTGTCGCAGGTGTTGGCGTTTCATCATGGGTGCGAGTGTGTGCGTGTGCGTGTGTGCGCTTGTGCGCGTGTGCGTGTGTGTGTGTGACGTCTTGCTGGCCAGGCACACGGCGCAGCGGTGACCGTGGGAGCAGGCCCCGTGTGGTGGGCGTGCTGTCCTTCTGGTCAGCACCCGCCAGGGGTGATGGGACCACACAGGATTTCCATTCGCGGCGTTCTGGGGGGACTCTGGGCTGCTCTCCTCTCGGTCGGCCGGCTCACACTGCACCAGCCGGCACGGCTCCCGCTCCTCCTCGCTGGCCAGCACTGGCCGTCCTCCGTGCGAGGGGGCGTCCCAGTGCGGGTCCGTTTGCCTTCCCCTGCCGCCTCTGTCCCTGTGCCTGGAGCAGTCTTCCCAGGCCTCTGTGGGGTGTCCCGTCATTGCCTGTCTGTCTGTCGTGGATGCACACGTTCCTGAGATAACCTGGAAAATGCAGAGCAGCGGATCCTGGCTGGCAGGGCTGGCTGTACGTTGTTAGGTGAGTGATGGAATGGTCTCCATGGAGAAGCAAGTCCTCTGCCAGTGGCCCGTCCTAATGGTCATGGCGATGCTGACGGAACCTAGATTTGTCGTGACGCTCCTGAGAAGCAGCTGTGATGGGCAGCGAGGAGCCAGCACCGAGGGTCGAGTCGCGGATGCCCACTGGAGGCGGGCGCGCGCCTGCTCACAACCCCTCTGCTGTGAAGTCTCCATGGGACCACTGGGCGAGACGGGAAAGCGAACGGCCTCTGGCGGTGCGGGGGCTGGGACGCGGCCGCTCCCAGGTGGCCGACATGAAAGGGTAGCCGTGGGGGCAGGTAGTTCAGCGTCCCGGAACTCAGACGTTCTCCCTGGAGAAAGGCCCGCAACGGATGGCGGAAGGAGACACTGGACTTAGTCGTGAGCACAGAAGGGGGTGTGCCCCTCTGGGGTGTAGGGTGACCCATGGAGGAGCTGGTCTCGCTCCGGGTCCGCGCTCAGGAGCCGCTGGCTGCCGTCCGGATGGGGAAGGAGGCCTAACGCTCTCTAGGAAACTCCAGCGGCGTGCAGCTGCGGCTCCACCGTCGGTCGTTAGCCTGGAACTGCTGGGTCACCGACAGGTACTTCTTACTCCACGCCGCTGAGAAAGGGCCAGGATGCAGTTACCAACCGTCAGCTTCCACAGGGCTCCCGGGAAACGGGACGTTCTGCAGAGACTGAACGGGATGGTGGTGGAGACACGTCGGGTGGGCTCAGCCCCATCGCGCCGAACTTTTGGCTAGAAGACCAAGGAAAGGTCGTCTTGCTGCGGGGTGAGAACCGGCTCCAGCCGGGCAGGCCTCTCTGGAGCTGTGCTGAGGCGCGCGGCCTTCTTTCTCTTCGCTCAGTGCCAGCCAAGGCCGTGTTGACAAAAAGCCAGGGAACTGGAAGGAATGCCGTCTAGAACCAAGCCTGCTGTTTGCCGTCCCGACCTGCTTCCTTTCACCCCGAGTTCATGCTCCCTCTCACACGTGCAGCCCCCAGTCAGCGCCTCCGTCCACGTCTTCCTCTCTGCGGTTTTCTTCCGTGATGTCGTGGGCCCCTGATTTTTATTTTATTCTTTCTATTTTAAAGGAAAGGTGCAGCAGGAATGAAGGCGAGCAGAGCCAGGTGGGCAGGAAGAGAGTGAGAAGAAGCAGCACTTTGTTTATCTCATTCACTTGTCATCTCGTTGTTCCCCAGCCCCGGGATGCGAACCCAGGTCCTTGAGATGTGTGTGGACTGCGCCAGACAGCCAGCCAGAGGCAGCGGCTTTTCCACTTGACCACCAGGTGCACGTTATTGTTTCTTTTTTAAAGACAGGAAGGAAGGGAGAGGAGGAAGAAGTGTTTGGAAGGAAAGCACGAAGAGAAGAAGGAGTACTTTTATTTATTGCTTTGGTGGTCCCTTCTGTTCCAGATTGTGAACCAGGGCCCCTGGGCTTTACAGGGTCCGTGCCTCAGTTACCGACATGGCGCCTGAGCCAGCAGGGCGCGCTGACCCCTGAATTGTGAATACCATCTTTCTCAGGAACAGAAACTCTAATTCTTAACTGGGGACACGAAAAGTGGAATTTAAAAAACCACATTCCTCTTCTTTGCAGGTGGGTGTCACCTTTGCAGTGTGGGGGCAGTTTTGCTGAGAGGATGTGGTTGGGATGGCTGGAGTTGGAGCAGTCACTTTGGAACATGAGGTTTAAGCCCTGGGGGGCATGGACAGAGAAATAAGCTAGCAGGAATCGGCGTGCCTTGGCATGTGGTGCTTTGATCAGACACCTCCAGCTGGTGCAGCCCACAAATGTTCCTAGTTTGCATTCCAGGGCCTCAGGGAACAACCTAGAGGAACAAATGAATAAGATAAATAGGTGCTTCCTCCTCTCTTCTTGCCTGTCTCTGCTTGCCTTCGTTCCTGCTGGCGACTTTCTTTTAAAAAAATACAGTAGGACTCTAGGTCTCTTCTGCCCAAGGAGCTGCAGCCCCACCCTTGAAAGCATGGCTCCTGTGAGAGCAAAACGAAGTTCTAGTTGTTAAGACACTGCTGCTTTTGACCTCTATGGCGCAGCTGGAAGCTGGTAGCCTTGGCTTGCTAGCACTCGTGTGTCTGCTGTTCCCAGGTGAGAGTCTCGGTCGCCGCCAGCTCCCATACGCTGGCGGGCTGCACGCGAAGCCCTCCAACGCAGAGGTGTGATCAGAAACGTTGGTCCAGGCCCCAGTGATGTCCATGAGATGTGTTGTGTGGGCAGGGAGGACCCAGGGGCCTGGCTCTGGCGATGATGGTGGGAGGAGCCTGTCAGCTCTGTGACGGGGCAGACCCCACCCATACTTGGGTTCTCCCAGCTCTGGGGGAAAGGAGGCACCGCATGGGGAGACACGGCGGGGACAGGATTTGTGAGCCCCGGCTGTCCTGAGGGCGGGAAGTCCTCCAGCTCTGTCACACCATCTCCAAGGTCAGAGCTGGACACGCCGCAGGCCCATAGCGTGGGATCCCACCACGCTCTGCGATCACGTCCACAGTGCGGTGCCACAAACTGTGAATGTCCCTCTCAACTTTGGCCGAGATTTTAAACTGCCTGGAAGGCAGAAGAGACACCCACCTCACTCACCCTGCAAACTTCAGCATGTCAGAAACCAGGGTCTGTCCTGGGGTCAGCAGATGGGAGACCGTGACCCCCCATCAGCGGGCTGCGGGGCTGTTCCTGCGATTCCTCGGTGGGTGGGACGCCTCTGTCGGCCGGCTGGGACCCCAGCTCCTGGGCGTCTCGTGATGAAGATGAGGAGGCCGCTGTGCTGCCTGAGGACTAACCTCGAGAGGCTGGGTCGCTCACCCCAGCTCCTGGGCAGAAGAGACGCAGCCTCTGTCTGGCTGTAGCCACTTTTCTCTGGGTGTCCGGCCTTTGCAGCTGAGCCTGGCTGCCGTGTTCTTGGGGGCCCACTTTGTCATACGTCAGGGACCCCTTATCTCACAGCTTACTGAAGGGCTAAGGAAAGCTGCACTGGAAGCTGCACTCAGGTCAAGAAAGGCCTTTTGGGCGCACCCTGGTGGCCTAATCGGTGACCCCACCGCCTCTGGCAGTTGCTGTCCGCGTGTGCCCCAAGGACCAGTTTGAGTGCTGGGGCTCGGGGGGCAGCCAGGATGAACAACTAAATAAAATGAACAAGTACCTCCTCCTGTCTTCCGCCCATCTGCTCACCTTCCTTCCTGCTGCACCTGTCCTTAAAAATACTGGGGGATTTTTCAGGCCACAGAAGCCACGGTCAGGGTGCGTCTGTTCGAGGTCAGCCCTTGGGCTCCTGGTTTGACACGCACTGTTGGAGGACACTGGTCAGAGCCGCCGCCCCTTTCTGCTTTCTACGGGATGACAGAAGGCTTCCTCCCATCAGGCTAGAAAGTGACCGCCTCCTGTCTCAGAGGGGAAGTCGAGGCTCAGTGAGGGGAGGGAGGCGGTGGGCTGAGACCAGGCGTCTAGCCCCCGTGTTCGGCTCTTTCTGGAAGGCCCAGGGCGCGGTTCCTGCCTCCCCCACAGCACCCCCGCCCCCTGACGCAGCTCCACGAGGGACTGCGTGGCTGGCACCAGTGGAGGAGGCGCTGAGTGTCCCTATGGGAGAGGACGTGGCTTGCTTCAGGCCACCTGGCACTGCCCACCTTTATGGACTTCGGCCCTGGTGTTAGGCTGAGACCCCACAGCCCCCGTGGTGGGAGAGACGGTCGGTGCATGGGGCAGTGCACCTCGCATGGGGGACAGTCAGGTCACCCTGCTGCCTGGTGGCCGTCTCACTGGACAAGTTCGGGACCTCCTCTCTCCGTAAGACTCATTCCCTAGGCCCAGGCGGAGCAGCAGAGGGACCTCACCCTGCCACGTGGTCGGGCTGCCTGCTGCCCTGTCGCTGGATTCCGGTCCTGTGCTCCTTGGTGCTCAGCGGGATGACCCGCTCCCGGCCAACCCAGGCCTCTCCGGTCAGGCCGCCCTCCCCGCCGTCTGGAAAAACACCATCCAGGCTGGGAGCCGGGCTCCCTTCCCAGGCCTTGGCTGCCCACCCGCTGGACACAGGCCTCCGCCAGCCAGCCACCTGAAGAAAGAGACCCACAGAAGGCCGAGATAAAAGAGCCTTTAATCCGCTGGCTTCTGAGTTTTGTTTTTAGCAGGAAAACCTGATTTTCAAAACAAATTATTATGCAGAATTTCCCAGTTTATATAAAGAACAGACAAATAGGACATTTATGCAGGCTCGTTTGTTCCAGAAAAGTGCTGGAAAGAAACGAAGCGTCCGCGGGCGGGGAACGGGCCTCCTCAAGTGACAGCAGTCACACAAAGAAGCACTATGCAACATGGCAGACCTGGAGCTGCGCGGGAGCCCGAGGGCCCAGCCCGCACGCACGGACGTGTCCCCGACTTTCACGGAGACCACAGCCCTCCCGGGCCAAGCGGGGCCCCAGCCGTCCTCAAGACTCTCCTCTAGACGGAGGAGTCGTTATGACTTTCACGCTTCCACAAATGACCCCAAGCCAGCCTCACGCCCAGGGGAAGACGGAGCTGAAGAGGAAGCCCTCCCCAGACAGAGGGAGGGGGACAGGCCAGGCCAGGCTCTTTCTCTGTCCCCCCACAGGCGGGGCAGGGGAGCAGGGGGCTCCCCCATCATCAGATGAAGTGGTGGCCTCGCCCCGATTGTCCAGGATGTCAGCAGGCTGGGTTAAAACCTAGGCTGTTTGGTGAATGGAAGCAGTGTCCTGGGCATCCGGGCAGGAACATGCAAGAGACAGGCAGCCGTACGACCACCCGCGGGGACAGACAGGCCCGGGCGGAGCAGACTCGAGCGCTGTTGGTGAGGGGCACACACGGGCGCCCCGGACAGGCCTTCCAGACGGGGCCTCGGGGGCAGGCCCACAGGACCAGCAGGGTCGGCCGGGGAGGGGCCGGGGCCTGGGAGATGTCCTGTCTCCGAGGAGCCGGCCGGGTCCAGAGGGAACAGGGTGTCTCCTGCCGTGTCCTTGCTCATCCTCTGTGCTTACACACCATCCAATGTCGCCGAAGGAGCGGTGGCGAGGCGCGCACGAGCACCATCTTGTTTTCCTGGGAAGTGTCCCAGCAGGGGGAGTATGAAGGGGAGCACAGTCCCCTGGGACCCTGCTGGCTTCGACAGTCTTAGGGGTGGGGGTGCCGGCACCCAGCCTCCCGTGCTCTCCGCGCACAGGGCCCTCTGACCCTCGACGCCAGAGGCGTGGGCTCCCTCAGAGCGGAGTCCTGGATTTCGCTCCCTTCTGACACCCTCCCCCTGGAGTCAGCGCAGAGCCCAGGGTGAGGGCTCAGCCCCACGAGGGCCCCGGGTGCCCGGCTCAGGACCAGGCCCCTCCCACCGCTGGATTCTGGAATTGGCTAGACCAGCTGCTGGAGCTCGGAAACGCTGGTTTATTAAAGGACGTGGTGAGGACACGGCTCAACGGCTGTGAGGAGGGGCACGGGGCAGATTGGGGGCGGGGCGGGCTGCCCCTCCCCCGCACGAGCGTGTCCCCCCGCCTGCATCTCTCGGAACCCCCTCCTCTCAGACTGCGGTGATGTCATCGCAGGTGAAGATCCCCTTCTGCC
The DNA here is from genome assembly GCA_004363575.1 of Solenodon paradoxus. Classification (NCBI taxonomy): domain Eukaryota; kingdom Metazoa; phylum Chordata; class Mammalia; order Eulipotyphla; family Solenodontidae; genus Solenodon; species Solenodon paradoxus. The sequence continues at coordinate 104,063 of RJWH01003062.1, read as the reverse complement.
TCCGGTCTGTGTGCCCTGTGTCCTCTTCTCACCTCCCCGTCAAAGCGGATGTCGGCCCGAAGCCAGAAAGCCTGGCGGGAGGCCCCTGGGCCATGTCCGGCGGGGAAGCGGCGAGGCTCCAAGCCGCTCCGCTGTCGCCTGGTGTCCCGAGCGTCAAAGGGATGTTGCTTTTCGGCAAACGTTCTTCCCGCTTCTGTTGGCGAGGCCACGCGGCTTCTCTCTCAGCCTATCGCTGTGACGATGGATGAGTTGGTTTCCAGGTGGGAACAGCCTGGCTCCCTGGCAAGGTCCCGTAGGAGAGGTGGCCCCTCTACGCACCTGGACGTGACGCTACCTCTGTGTCCAGAGGCACCGTTGGCCCGCGGCTTGCGTTCCGGCGATGTCTCCGTCCGGTTGGGCCGAGGGTCGCGCTGGCCCCGTGGAGGGAGGCAGTGAGAAGCGTGCCCTGCTCCCGAGCCCGTGGCAGAGCACTGTGGCGTGTGTGCAAAGTTGCGCAGCCTGCGGCGGCGTCTGGGGTCGAGGGCGGGAGTGGGGGGCGGCCCGGAGCCCCTGGCTCGCCTCTCCCCGCCTGCAGCCACCCCAGGAACAAAGGCGATTTGAAATCGTTCATCTCCACCAGGGATCAGCCCAGAGGACAGCTGGAGAAGGGAGGGGGGCGTCCTCAGGCTCTGCCACGGCCTGGGTGCACCTCATGCACCTGGAGGCCCCACCACCCAGAGCCCAGGCCGCAACGACAGGCTGACGGGTCCGCCGGGCCAGGAGCAGGTGGCCGCGCCGCGTGCAGGGCCTGCATTCTTAGCCAGGACACGGCCTGCCCCCAGCTGACCCCAACGCTCTGCTCTGAATGACCGGCGGCTCGAGACCCACAGGCAGTGGAGAGGCGCCTGGCGGCCAGGCCGATGCTCTATTTTAGGTGCCAGTCACAGTCGTGAGCGCTCACACCCGCCGTCTTCGGGGGCTGAGGAGACGTGAACTGTCCCCTGAACTAAGTGACCACGGGCCCCAAAGGCACGAGTCTAAGCAGCTCGGAGGACACCTCCGGACGGCAGAGGTGGTCTGCAGAGCGCAGCTTCCAGGGGAGGCCCTGGGCCCTGCTCCACGCAGGCAGGACCGAAGGCTCCGGCGGGGCAGTTGGGGGCTGTCTCTGCATCAGCGGGAGGCCCTGGGCGCAGGTGTGCTGGGGCCGTCGGGGCAGCTGGGGCCGCTGAGCTCTGGCCAGGGTCGGGGCTCCAGTGTGTTTATGGGGGGCCCCAGCCGCACCTGAGAGCAGTCCATAAACAAGTCAATTGCAACAGGCCGGGGCCAGCCAGGGGCCTGATTCTGTGGGCCCTTCCGTGCCCGAAATAGAAGTACTCGAGGCCAAACCGTGCCACACACAGGGGCTTCACAGGCAGGGTCCCAGGCGTGTAGGGGGTCGGCCCCTACAGAGGGGTCCAAAGCAGCTCAGTCCGGTTGGGGCTGGTCCCCATCAGCACTTTCTCAACACCACACATTCGGTGAGGGGTCCGCAGCTGGGGAGGGTGGCTGAGGGGCCGGCTGACAAGGAGACGGCCGTCCTGAGGTGTGCAGCTCTCAGAGGGGCTGGAAGTGGTCAGCATGCGGCCCCCTGGTCACGACGACCAGCATGGAGAAGTCGGTGGTTCAGGGCCAAGGGTGACGCCACGAAAGCCCCTCACAAAAGGGCGGTGAATGGTTTCTAAAGTGGGGGGCTCTTCCGGGAAGCCCTACCCAGCGCGGTGCTGGGGGCAGAGGGAACCCCCAAGCAGCAGCCAGGAGCCTGCCGAGTCTGGGCCCTCGGCAGGCACCTCCAGCCACCGGGTGGCCACCGAGCAGTAACGGGCCGTGACCAGCTGGCCCCCGGGAGCCCCACATCCTCCTGCGGAGAGAGGGAGCCACAGGCTGGGCTCGCGCTGTGGTGCAGCCGTGGCATCAGGGCTCCCAGGGGCCTAGTAGGCAGGCTGGGAACACAGGGCTCTGGCTGCTCGTCACCCAGGACAGGTAGGACAGGCCACCCTGTATGTCAGGAATGTCGGGCACTCAGGCGTGAACAGCTAGGGCAGCTAAAGGGGAGAGAAGAAAGCCCTCATAGCGCACTGGCGGCCTGGTGGTTACTCACCGCGGCGCAGTCCACGTACATCCCTCGAGCCGCTGTCGAGACCCGTGTCTGGGAAACGACCACGATGAGCTAGAGGGAAGACGTGAGATGCTTCCCCTCCCGTCTCCCTGCCTGCCTGCTCGCCTTCATTCCCGCCTTGAAAGAACAAACAAACGGCTCTCTGGCATGTCCTGTGCTTGCGGTGAAATGAGGGAGGAGGTAAAAGCCGGGCAGGGAGGCTGACTTCCAGCAGGCGCACCAAGACCTGCACAGACACTCGCGTTGCTCAGGAGGCATCTGGCTGGGTGGTGGCTGGCTGCCCGCTCGGTCCTTGCCGCTTCTGCCCCCTGCAACCCTGCTGGAATTCCCCCCCGCCGGCGACACAAGCAGAGGACCCCCGAGCTCTGCCGCAGGCCCTTTGGCAGAATAGAGACCAGGAGGGGAGACTAGGAGGGCAGACACAGCCGCCAGGTGGGTACTGTCAGGCTGGCCCAGAGGGACAAAGCGGCAGCCACACCCGGGAAAAAGGTGGCTGACGTCAGACTGAGGGATCGAAGCCCACACCTGGAATCACAGGACCGATCCCCAATCGCGACGTAGGAAGCCCGTGAAATTCTTCTGCTTAAAGAGCGCGCTTCCCTTCGTTAGGGCGCAACTTCCTGGGCCCTCTTTCTGCGGCCCGGAGAACCTCGCCCGGGTGCGCAAACCCCAGTAAAGCCCTGGCTATTCGACTTTTTGTTTGATTGACTTTCTTTCCTCGCGGAGCCCAGAAAAAACCTTTCAGGTACCATGTGCCCTGCTGGCATGGGGGTGCGGGCAGGTGCGCCCTGTGCCCAGTGGCCCAGGGGCTGGGCCAGGGAAGCGTCACGGGAAAGAAACAGCTCCTCGGACCACTTGCCCCTGAGACCCGGGCCCCTCATCCTAACCCTGGACCAGAGCCCTGGGAGCCGCGAAAATGGACAATTCAAATTCTCCACCCAGAGCCACAGGCAGGTCTCCACTATGGAGGGCGGGCGAACCCAGGGACACTGCCCTCTGGCGGCCAGGAGGCGCACACACAGGGGCCGGAGCCCAGTGCGCCAGGCTTGCAGGGCTGGGAGCCGCAGGGACCCTGCAGGGCTGGCCCAAGTGACAGCGCCCGGCGAAGAGCCCGGCTCGTCCGCGTCCGTTCTAGTACTTCTGAGACAGCATAACCCACAGACCAAAAGCTCTTGGAGATGCCTGATCATTTTTAATAGCAGACGAGGGAAACAAGAGGAGCAAGTTTGAAAGCCGCGGAACAAATGATGATTAAATAAACCACACACATAACACCCCCTTTTCTTGGCATAATCAAGTTGAGTCAACCCCGTGGGCACTACTTTTGGGCTGCTGGAGTCCTAACGGCCATTTCTAAGCATTTGGTGAAATAACAAAACTGGATGTGAACAGAACGTGTGCCCCAGCGCACAGGGTCCAGGGCAGCCGGCACGTGTCAGCAGGCCCAGTGGGGCTGGACTGCAGGGAGGCTGGAGGCAAGCAGGGCGAGCGTGGGTCTGGGCCGGCCATGTGGTCCTCAGGTCCGGGCCTGGAAGACAGAAGTCCGGTGTCACACAGCGCCCTCTGCTGTGCCCGTGGAGACGGTGCAGAGCGCGAACTCCGGCTGAGGGGCAGGACGGCAGCTCCAGTCCACTGGGGCACTGGGCCAGGGCATCGGCCGGGCTGAGCCAGTCACAGGGACCTCACCACTTCAACTCCTGCTGGGAGGACAATGAACAAAACCGGGAGCAGGCAAAGCGGCTCGGTGGCTTTGCACCCACAGACACAGCCCGGCTTCAGGGGCCCCTGGACACTGTGGGACGTGGCTGGGAATCTCGCCCACGGGTGCTCCGACTCCCGGGGGTGCTGACATGCATCCAGAGAGAACTCCCGGTTCAGAGTAACACGGGCGTGGGGACGCTGTGCGGCGGGGTCGGGACAGCGCTGGCCAGTGTGATGGCGTACGGTGCCCCCCACCCCGTGCTCCTGCTGTGTTCACAGGGCCTCACAGGGGGTGGACACTGCCACACGCCCCTGCACTCAGCCCGGGGGCTTCAGTGAGCAGCCGGGCAGTGGCCACAGAGCTGTGAGCCCAACAGGAGTCCCGGGCGGGCGGCACAGGAGGCGGGCGGCTGCAGGGGCAGCGGGGAGGGAGCACCTGACCGGGTGGCGGGGGGTGGGATGTGGGCAAGGAGGCTTGAACAGAGGTGGGTCCCTACCATGCACACTGACTGCACCACGGGGCCACCTGGCAGATGCCCCAGGGCACCACCCCAGTTCGCCACCAGCATCATTACCAAGCACCAGCGAGGGTCCCCCGAGGACAGGGGTCCCCACGGGCATGGGCACCAGGCAGGAAGGCAGGCGGAGCCGGAGCTGCAGGTCCCGCTGCTGCGTGCCTGGTGCCGCACTGGCCCTGCCACAGTTCCACTCCCGGGCAGTAGGGTGCGGTGGCCTCACAGGCACGTGCCCTCTGGCCAGCCCCTCTCTCTGGGCCCGCGTTCTCCCCGAGCCACACCAGGGCTGTGCAATGACCGTCGCTCCCCGCCGGTGCGCAGTGGGGCCTGTGAGGGTGGGAGGCCGGCCCGGCCACTCGGGACGTGGATGACGGCGCCAGCTTAGACCCGCTGCCTCTGCACAGGTCCGCACAGGCGGGGCTCCAGGCCAGCGGAGGGGCGCCGTCACGGGGACAGGACACAGCGTCTCCTGCAGCAGGGGGCGAGGCGCTGGGGGGCTCACGCACCTGCCCGTCACCCGCGCCGGCTACTTGGGACCAAGGTAGGAGACGGCCTTCCCGGTCTTGCGCAGGGTCTCCAGCAGCGTGTCCACGTCGTGCAGCGAGTCAACGCACACCTTCTTGTTGGCCAGATCGATGTCAAACTGCACTCCTGCGGGGCAGACACCCAGGTTGGGGGCGGGCCGGCCAGGCCCCTAGCTGGGCGAGGGCGAGGGCGAGGGCGGGCCAGCTCGGCGGGGGCTTCCACCCCAGAGCGCAGACCAGCACCGAGCAGCACCGTGCCGGCGCCCCAGCCCCGAGGTGACTGCCAGCTTTGTGCGTTGTCGCGGCGTGCTTGGGAGCACGCCTGTGCGTCCTGTGGAAGCTGAGAAGTGTGTCTGCACCCTGCAAGCACGGATGGAGGGGCAGGCACGTCTGAAGTGATGCCACACGCACCTGCCCTCGGCAGTGGGTAGCAGCCTGGAGCCAGCACCTCCGGGGAGAACCCACAGTCAGGCCTGCCAGGTGGCAGAGGGCAGGGGAGGGCCCTCGAGAGGCCCTGCCCTACATGCCTCGGTTTCTCCCTCTGTACACGGCGTGGGGCCGGCCGGTCGCCGTGGTCTGTGACTCCTCAGGCCGGCACCGCTCAGCTTGGCCCCACACCTCCAGGCCTAGCCCTGCCCCTGCTCTTGGGGACTGGTATTTTGGTGGCATCATAGAGCTGGAAGAAACTCTGGGATCCCGACAATGTCATTTCAAAGGGCATCCCGGGTATCCGGGGGCGAAGGCTCCAGCGTATTGCTGGATGCAAGGGGTGCGGGTGGGCCCCCACCCCAGGTCGACACCCAGAGCTGGGCAAACCCAGCCCAGGAGAGGCTGCCATCCGTGGCTGGTCACAGCAGGCTTGTGCCACCGGCTCAGGGTCCAGGGCTGGAATCCAGCCACTGACCCGGCGTGGGACTCTGGGCAAGTGACAGCGCGTCCCCATGGCCCAGAGGGCTGCCGTGAGCGCGGAGACAGTCTCCACGTGGATGGCGGCCCTGTCAGCAGCGCATCTCAGATGATCACTGCTGGTACCCAGGACTCTGGCCAGGCGGCCAGGCCCCACCAGCCATCCCTGGGCCTGTCCCCGCTGGGAGTGAGGGGCTGCAGGAGAGTGGTTTCCAGTAGATCCAAGGGAGCTCTGCCTGAGGGATTAAGTGTTAAAATCCACGGAAAGGCACGCCCTGGTGGCCTAGGGGACAAGGCCACTGAACACTGTCCATGTGCATCCCAAGGACCCAGGTTTGAAACCCAGGGCCAGGGAACAACTGAGATGAACAGCTAAGCAAAACGAAAAATGGAAAATGCCAGTGTGGCCCCCCACTGTCACCCTGCACCACACTGAGTGCTGGTGCTATCGAGGGGAGCCTTTGGGGGTTCACCTCGCGTCCCAGCCTCCTCCAAGCGCACTTCCAGCCTGGCTGGTTGGCGGCACCCTGCTCTCACCAGCAGTGTCTCTGGGATTCTCTTCTGTCCCCAAACAGCAGGGACATCATGCAAATGCTCCCCCTCCACCCCATAGCTCCACCCTGGGCACAGTGTCGTCCAGTACTGACCATGGGGGGTGTCCATGCACATGCCGCTGGCCGCAGAGCCGGCACCAGGCCGTACCACTCCTCACCGAGGGCACCGCTCTGACAGCCAGCTCCTCGCAGTGCCAGGGCTCTGCGTGCGTGAGCTGCACCCCAGCCCCTGGCGGTCTGCGGCCACCAGCTTTCTGTAGGCAAGGTCTCGCTTAGGCCCACTGTGCGCCGGCGTTTTTGTTTATTTGTTTCCCGGAAAAAAAATGTGAAATGTAGGAAAATGTGAAAAGAACAGTTATTAAAATAACCCACCACTCGGAATAAACAAATGATGTCATTTTGTCCAAAAAAGGAAGAAAGTGGCAGTGTATCAAGTAACAGGTCCCCTGGCGGAGACAGCCTGTTCAGTAACTACTGCAGCAGGGCCTGCGAGCCCAGCCGACGGCTACTCGACGGCTCGGAACCTCAGCTCCCTGCTGCTCAGCGCAGGCAGAGAAGCCCCGCAGGGGCTGTGCTGGGACCCGGGGCCCAGCCTGGAAGCCCACCCCCACCCCGTGGGCGCAGTCCGTGCTGGGGCACCGTGGAAGCTCAGGCACGCCCGTGCACACTCACCTCCCAGCTTGCTGAGCACCCGCGAGACGGCGCTGGAGCAGCCTTCACAGGTCATGTCCACGGAGAACTCGTGCTTCTGAAACACAGAGGCGCCTGAGCAGCCGGGGGTGGCCCGCTGGGGCCCAGGCGGCCCAGCAGTGCCTGCAGGGGGCACACGGCACTGCGCTGAGGGGCTGGGTGGGGGCGCGGCTACTTATGCCAACACTTCTTGCATTTTAGAATCCGTCGCCGGACCTGGCGTCAGACCCCAGTTCTGGCACTTATGAGCTTGTGACAGCTCGGTGGCCTGACTTCTCTGGACCGAGGCTCTATCACTTCAGAATGGGAACAGGCGTCTCTCCAGGAGGGTGAGTGGGATGAACGACCTCGGCCTCCTGCTACTTAGGTGCTTGCAAAGTCCTGTCCGGTGTCTCTGGGGGGGCCCTTGTGTCCAGGAGAAAGTGGCCGAGTGACACGACATGAGACTGTGGAGGGCCGCAAAGGCCCTGTGACTTCCTCTAACTTCCTGGCTCTGGAGGACGCTAGTCACCCAAGCAGTCCTGTCTCCACAGCTGCAGGAGGCCAGGAAGCAGCACGCCCTCCCCAGAGGCCTGCACCAGCACCCGTCCGCCCAGGGCCACCTGCCCAGCCTCCACTCGAATCGCGTGTCAGTCACTATGGTTCAGACACTAAGTTTTGGACAATTTGCTCAGGAGCAGCCCGAGGGCACGAGACAGAGACATCTGGTGGAGGGTCCCACTGGGTGGTCAGCTCCTCAGTTTCCAGTGTGCTCTCTGTCATGCCTCTTCCCTCTTTTCTTTCCCATTAAAAGACAAAGGGTACATTTTTCTTGGGAAATTCCAAAAATTCCTAATCTAGTGTCTCAGTTGTCTGAGTAACATCTCTTGAGGGAGGACCTCAGGCAGAAACCCTGTCCCTTGGCCACCCCAAAAGGGCAGCAGTGGGAGCCTGCAGCTCTGCCCGAGGGCCTGGAGTGGCAGCCGCTGGCAGGGGCAGGGGACCAGGGGACGGAGGGCGGGGCAATGTGCGCCTCCACTGGAGTGTCAGAGGAACTTTCAGACCACCAAGTCTGGGTAATTCTCGGGTCCTGCAGATAAGCAGCACATTCCGTGGAGACAAATGCGCGGCAGGAGACAATGTGCTGTATGGAGCCTCCCCAGGTGGCGCCACCTTTGTCCCGTCCTGACCCCTGACCCCTGAAAGAGGGTGAGCTTCCCCCCCAGAACTGGAGGGCAGGGCCACACTTTCCAGCTGGCGCCCGTGACTGGGAGTTTACTGTCCCTTCTAGAACACTGGGGTCAGTGGACAGGTCACTGCTCTGGGGGAGAACCACTGATCAGCCCAGTCTCCCAAGTCTGCACCACCGAGGTGCTGGCCATGGGTCCACCCTGCTGGCCCCACACAGGAGCTACCGCTTCTTAGGGATCAGCGTCTGAGGCTGTGCGACCTCTGTTACCAAGGGTCCAGTGAGGGTACAGGCTTTGTCCCCGTTTTACAGATGAGGAAAGCAAGGCACACAGGTCACCCAGCAGGTTGGGGGAGGGGTGGGTTTTTCCCAGATTTCTGAGATTCCAGGAGTTCTGGGCACCTGTGGGGTGACACCCTTCCGCCCAGCAGTGACGGCAGCCCCTTCCTTCATGTTCACATCCGCTCTGGAGGGTCTTTGGTTTGTCAGAGTCCCAGAAGCAAACACAGAGTCCTTAAGCGGTCCTTCCCCTCAGTGCCACCTCTCCACACACCTGAGGGCCTCCACTTGCCCTGTCCAGGTGAGCCCTCCCCACGGCTGCAGGCAGGTTTGCTAGGCTGGGAGGGAGGGCTGATCTCGGGCTTTGTCCCTAATTGTGCTGTCTGAGGATTTGTCTCAAGGCACCTGACAGGACCCATGGGAAGTGACACCTGAGACACTGGCTCGCCTGTGGCCTCCGGGGCTGGGCTGCTAAGAGACAGCATCCCAGGGATACATTGTAGCAGAGGGTGGAACTGCAGGGGGTGGAACTGCAGGGGGGCCTGGGCGGTGCCGACACGCCCCCCCCCCCCAACCGGCCAGGATCCCTGCTGGTGGGGCCCTTGCGCCACGGTCAGGCCAGGGGTACACTGCAGCCTGAAGAAAAGGCCACTCCTGGGTCCACCAACTCCAGTGCGACCTTGAAAACGTCACTGACTCAGGTTTTTTACTTGTAAAAGGCCCTAAGTTCTCGCTTACACAGGGGGAGCAACAGACCAGTCCTCCCAGTCACTGCCCCGGCCACTCGGTGCAGGGCCCGCCCCTCGCCAGCACCCAGTCCCTCTGCGACGCTGCGGTTCGGAACGGCCAGGCTGGGGTCGCAGCGCGGGGGCGGGCCGGGATCCGGATCCGGATCCGGAGCGGACTGGGGTCGAAGCTGGGTGCGGCAGGTTGGGATCCGGATCCGGAGCGGGCTGGGGCGGGTTGGGATCCGGATTCGGATCCGGAGCGGACTGGGGTCGGAGCGGGTTGGAATCCGGATCCGGATCCGGAGCGGGCTGGGGTGGGCTGGGATCCGGATCCGGAGCAGGGCGGAGGGGGCCGGGGCCTGGACGACGGACTCACCGGCATTGCAGCTGGCGGCTGCGGACAGGTGCTTCCGGGAGTGCGCGCGCCGGCTCGCCCCAAGGCCGCGGCCCTCCCCGCCCCTGCCGTGAAGCCCCGCCTCCCGCCCCTCCCTCGCCCACCTCTGGCCCTGCCCGTTGGCTGTCTCTCAGGCTCCGCCCCGTGACTGCGCTCCGTCCCGGCGGCCCCTGCTTCTTGGCCCCGCCCCCAAGCCCAGACTCCGCCCCCATGGAGCCCCCGGACCTTCCCCCGCAAGCGCCCAGAGGGGCCCTCCTGGTCGCTGGATGGTGTGTCCGGCTGGCGCAGGGGTGGGGTGCTCACCGAGCCATTACAGTCGTGAAGCTCTCCTCCGCATTCTGGTGGTTTCTCTCTCGTTGGGCAGAAGGCCCCTTTCCCGAGGGAGGGCGATGAATGGGTCCCCTCACCTGCACGGGAGGAACGGGGCAGGGGGGTCGGGTGGCTGGCTCTCACTGGCCCTGGGTGAGGAGCCCAGGAGGCAGGGAGAGCACCTTCAGGCCTGCCTGTGCAGTTATCCCGCCCGGGGAGGGCTCTTTCCGCCTGCAGATGCTCAGGTGGCGAGAGGGAGCCCTGGGTTTCCTTCCTCCTCTTATAAGGGGAGCAACCCCTTGGGACTAGGGCCCAGCCTCATGACCTCACGCGGCCTTTACCACCTCCCTGCAGGCCCCAATCAACTACATCACCTTGGGGGCAGCGCACAGCAGAAATTGGGGGTGACCAGGCCACAGCAATGCCAGGCAGACCAGTGCTTAAATCTCAGGCCTGTCGTTTGCCAGTGGTGCGGCCTTGGACACATTGTTCTTGAAGTCTCACTATGCTCCCTTACTAGCAGGGACAGTTAAGGCGACTGTGCTGTTTTTATCCAGAACTTTGAGACCGAAAGGGGTGCCATTAGGGCCATGCAAGACCACAGGCTCACAGCGACAGGAAGGAGGGAGGGAAGAAGGGAGGAAGGAAGGAAGTCATGGGGGAAGGGGGAAAGCCTTCCTTCCCTGGGTCAAGCTCTCTTGGTGAAATGCACTTGGTGCTGAACTTGGTGGTGAACTTGGTGGCTCACTGCCGTGGGAGCCGGGGGTTGGGCTAGTAAAATGGTTATGGGCAGGGAGGTGAAGCAGAGGGAGTGCAACTGAATGAGGGGCAGCATTTTGGAGACCCCTGGGAGGACAAAGGAGGGCCTAGAGGTGTGGTAGAAGAGCTTTTCCCTGAGCGTAATGCAAAAGTTAGTCTGCCAGGAATTTCCCACAGTGCAACGGAGGCTGCAGCTCTGTCCCAGGACAAGCATCCCTCCCAACGCTGCAGCTATACAGAACTGATAAGGGTTGCCGGTAGAAACGACACGTAGCCACAGAGGCGCAGCTACCTGGGAGCGTAAAAGGAGCTCCCCTACACTCCCGTTGCTCAGCTTTGGGTAACAGTACCCCTGAGCCAGCACCGGTGCAATAAAATGCCTTTCTCCGCTTGAGTGCCAGCTGTCAGTCTTCTGGCCGCCTGGAGGCTCTGCCTTAACGGAGAGGGAGTGCGCAGGGCCACAGACAGCCGCGTGGCCGCTGGCCCCTCAGACAGTGCGGATGGCAGGTGCACCCCTGAGGAGTGCAGCGCTCCCAGGAGCAACTCCGGGACCCACTAAACGGGGTGCCTGTGCATGGAGCCACTGTGGCAACGCCAGGGGCAGACGGCTGGCTCCATAACCCTGTCTGCAGATGTCAGAAATGGAGGTCGGTTCTGCTTCTCCAGGGAGACTAGAACAAAACATGCACCTTAGAAGGAAAAGCTGTAACTTTGAGATGAAAGACTTGTGTGATCTCTGGTCATCTTGTGCAGCTGGGATGTGGCTGACAATAGCCCTCCCCTCCACCCAGCTCCGGCGACATTAGAGCGAAGGGTCCTCAGAAGGGTATATGGACAGTGAGTGACTGACCCAAGTCACGCAGCCCAAGGTGTGGCACCGAACACCCACACACTAACCCAGGAAGAGACGGGGAAGTCCCACCTGCGGCCAGGGATGCTGAAGGCCAGCTGTCCTGGGCTCTCAGCTCCCAGCGCCCCTTCCCTGGAAGGTTTATTTAGAAGCCGCTCTGTTCGCATTCCCAGTCCTGCTCTGGTCCCAGAGGCTGAAGTTGCCACTGCCCACAGCCTCCCGCCTGGAGCACGGAGGTGCCCGCTGGGCGACAGGTGTCTGCGCACCTCACGAAGGCTGGCACTGAGTGGGAGCCCGAAGCCCAGCCTCGAGCCTCAGTCGCCACCACACAGGCTCCCCGTGACGGCCCCGCGTCCACTGAGGGACGCGGGCAGTCTCTGAACGCAGTGCAGGAGGGCACAAAGACGATCCAAACACTTCTGCTTAATATTCCGTCTAGAATAAGCTGGAGGAACTGTCCCCTCTTCATTTCGACTCAGCCAGAGGGCCTCCGGGGAAGCTTTATCCACCACTTTTCTTATCTGCTCTCTGCAGGTCCCGCCTTCATCCATTCCAATATTTGATTTCTATTTATATTTGTATTCCAATAGGTTATTCATCTGTCCTTTGTTATTCAAATATTTGCCTTAGTTCCTTTCTTTTCTTTTTTTGTTTTTCATTGAGTTAACTTTGATTTACAAAATAAAATTATTCTGGAAGTGGACTGTCACCACTAGTCAGATATATAACAACACACCCTGCCCTCCACCAAATCACCAAGAATTCTCCCCACTGCCTATGGGACACCACCCCTTTCTCCCACCCCTCACCCTCCACCTCCATCTCTGGTCACCTAGGTTCTGTTGCCAATGTCCCAGCGATGGTTTGGTTTGATTTGGTTTTAAAGGAAAGGTGCAGGCAGGAATGAAGGTGAGTAGGCAGGCAGGCAGGAAGAGGAGGAAGACGCATCTTTATTTTTTTATTCGTATTTAGTTGTTCACACTGGTTATTTCCCCCCAGGAGTTGAACCCAGGGTTATGTGGTTTATGCTCCTTTGGAGGTGACTGACCCAACCACTGCTCCACCAAGCTTTGTTTCGTTATACTCCACATGTGAGTGAGATCATCCAGTATTTGTCTTTCTCCTTCTGACTTATTTCACTTGGCATAATGCCTTCAAAACCATCCGTGTTGTTGCAAATGATAGGGCTTCATTTTTCAGAGCTGTGTAGTATTCCATTGTGTTTGTGGACCGTGTCTTCTTTATCTGTTCTTCTGCTGAGCACTTGGCTTGTTTCCAGTTCTTGGAGATTGTAGATGACACTGCAGTGAACATAGGGGTGCACATGTCTGTGAATGAGTGTTTTGTGGGTTGTTTTTTGTTTGTTAGTTTTTGGTGTATATCCAGAAGTGGGATGCTGGTAGCCTGTGTAATTTCCATTCTCAATATTTTTGAGGAATCTCCACATGCTTCCCATAAGGGCTGTACCAGTTTGCACCCCCACTAACAGTGTATAAGGGTGCCTTTTTCTCTGCATCCCCTCCACGCTTGTCGCTTCTAGTCTTTGGAGAACAGCCATTCTCACGGGTGTGAGGTGGTATCTCGCTGTGGTTTTGATTTGCGTTTTCCTAAAAACGAGATAGGAGGATCATCTTTTTATGGGATTGTTGTCCATTGTATGTCTTTACAGAAATATCTATTCTGATCTTCTGCTCATTTATTAGATTTTCTGATTGTCAGGACCCTGACAAGAGCAAGCCTTCGGCCAGGGATCAAAGGTCCGATATCAGGGCAGTGAATTGCCCCGGGTGCCACCGATGGGTGATGGACGAGTCTGACAGGCAGGATGTGTCCCAAGTGTAGGACATGACCACGACGGACCCGCTGCACAAAGGAGCAAAGGAACTGCACCGGTTGAAGAAGCCCACCTATAACTTCAAGGACAATGTCACCTTGCCCAGTTGGGAACTGAAACCTGGCCTGACTACCACGTTGGTTTTTTCATTAAAAACCCAGGCCGCTGGCACAGCAGACCAGGTCCGGACCACCTTTGGTCGGCTCTACTCCTTTACCCCTAATTAAAGCTCAGCTTGCTCACTCGCCTGACTTTGTCATGGGTTCTTTGAACCCCACACTGCTGTTGAGTTTCATGAGTAACAGATTTTGTATATGTATCTATAATATGCAAATATCATCTCTATTAGTCGGATGTCTTTTTGTTTCAGTGATAGCTTCTTTCCCTCTGCAGCAGCTTCTCCGTTCAATGTAGTTCCGTTTGCTTATTTTTGTTTTTGCTTCCGTTGCCACTGGAGTTACATCCCCGCCACCTTTCTAAAGCCAGTGTCTTGGAGCGCACTGCCTGTGTTCTCCTCTATGTGTTTTGTGCTTTCAGGTCTTACAGCTAAGCCCCTAATCCGCTCTGAATGAATCTTCACGTACAGAGTGAGAGGGGTCTGGCTTCATCCTTTTGCATGTGGCCTTCCAGCTCCCCAGCACCATTTGTTGAAGAGACGATCCTTTCTCTGCTTTGTGCTCAGAGTTTCTTTGTCAGAAATTAGCTGATTATACATGTGTGAGTCTCCTTCTGGTGATTCACTTCTGTTCCTGAATCTGTGCCCGTTCTGATTCTGGTGCCAGATTGTTGTGATCACTGTCGCTTCGTGGGCAGCTCACGATCTGTGAGCGCAGGCGTGAAGGTGGGCAGGCGGGCAGGCAGGAAGAGGGAGGAGGAAGGAACAATTCCTTGTTTTATTTAGCGGTTCATCTTGCTGGTTCCTAGGCCTCAGGTCTCGAACCTGGGTCCTTGGGCTATATTTGGACTGCGTCCAGGGCCTTGTCTGCTCGGCCACCAGGGCGCGCCCGTGTTGTTCTTTTTCTCGATTGTTTTGTGTTGCCATGGTTTCCGTCAGGAATACATATGAAGAAAAGAACCACAGAGGGACATATTTTGAAAGCGCTCAGGAATTCTGCATTCCAGACTTCCAGTCTGAAGCTTGCTAGGTGATGGCATCTCTGAACTGGGACACATGTCCCTTCTGAGAGGACAGCGTGGTGCAGGCTAGAATCCCGGGGAGTGCGGCCCCTCGGATGCTGGCCTCCGTCCAGGCCCGACGGCAGGGGCCCTCCAGGGGACGCAGGGCGGGGGAGCTTTGTCCAGAGAGGCCTGAGTGACTGCTGCGTCCTCCTGTGGGCCCCAGTGTCTGCCGTCCATGTCAGACACAGCTGAGTCGCTGCCGGCCTCGCCTGCCCCCGGGGAGCCTGGCCAGGAGGGAGGTGCTGAGAGAAGGCCCAGGCGGCTGCAGCTGGGAGCGGCCTGGCGTCCCAGCGAGCTCACACCCAAGGCAGCCGGCCAGGGACAGAATTTGTTCTTCATGCTGGGGTGTTCTCAGATTCGCACTGAACTGCCACTCACACAGAAGGGTCACTTTTATGTTCTGGGTGCCTGCCTCCAAAGGGACAGAGAAGGACGAGGCCACTGGGTGCCTGTAAATGTCAGGGTCACAACAGTGCCACGGCTGCGGGGACAGTCAAGACAGGGTGTGGACCCGCTGGCCAGCACAGTCCCCAGCTCTGAAGGGACTCCCACTCGCAGCCAAGGGTCAGGCCATGGTCGCACTGTCTTCTGGTTCCCGGACCCTTGCCCACCTCCTCCAGGCCCCGGGTCTCAGGTGTGTTTAAGGAGGCTGTCTGGACAATGTCCGACTGCTGGTGGCAGCCAACCTTCGGAATGTCGGTTTTGTTCCCCAGAAAAGAAAGCCAGCCAGGAGCGCCCCCTCCGAGTGCTGCTGGGCTCAGCGCAGCAGCGCAGGTCCCCTGCGGGCGGCATTAGAAGCCACTCTTGGGTTATGACAAGTTGCTTCTTAGATGACTTCAACTATGAGGTTTCTTAATGCAAAAAATTTCAAAGAATGCAGATAAAGTGTAGATCTCCTGCAAACCTCCCAGAGGCAGCGACTGCTATCAGATTCCCGTGTTATCTTTCCAGAACTTTTCTTTCCTTCTCTTTAAAGAGAAGAAGCCAGGACAAGAGAGGAGGAAGAAAAAGGAACTTTATTTCATTGTTCATATTTGGTCGTCCACCGCGGCCCCGGCTCTTGAACCACCTGGCTGCACACCAGCGTCCGAGCTGCCTGAGCCACCAGGGTGCCCCCCCCAGCCCAGAAATTTCTGTCTCTGTCGACTCTGACAAATGTGAATCTGTGGCTGCTGCTGTGCTTTTGCAAGGAAGCATGACATTTTGTAAATGATCTGCAGGATGCTCTTTTAGCACTGTGCTCTGGAGATTTATGTCACGTAAAATTGTAAAACATATGAACACACACAAACAGTTCGGTCTCTACATTTGCTGCTCAGCATTCTCGACTGTGGATGTAGGACGGTCATTTCAGCTCTCCCCCACCGACGGACATTTAGATTCGACTGCAGCGTCACAGACAGCGCTCTGAGGGGCGTCTTTGCTTCGTAAATACGTGGGAACGGTCCTTCAGCGTGGACAGCAGCCAGATCTCTGGGTCATAAGGATTTATGCATGCGGATTTAAACTTCTTTTTTCTCAATAACAGCATGTGGCAGGTTTATTAGAAGCAGCACAAACAGACAAAGCTCTCTGTGCAGGAAAGAGCTGTCTTTTTTTTTTTTTAGAGGAAAGGTGCAGCAGGAACGAAGGCAAGTAGGCAGGCAGGCAGAGAGGAGGAAGCATTTATTTTATTTAGTTGCTCATCCTGGCCATCTGCCTGGGCCCTGGGCCCCACACTCGGGGTCCTTGGGAATGCACGTGGACTGCGCCCGGCCAGAGGCGGTGGACCCAACCGCTCCTCCCCTAGGGCGTGCTGGATTTAAACATTTAATAGATACTTCCAAATTGCCCTCAGACTGGCCTTGCAGTCTATATTTCTACTAGCAGGATAGGAGAATAGCTTTTCCCATGCTTGACAATGTGATATTAGCACATAACCATTGTTCGCAGTTTGGTGGGCCAGTCCCTGGACCTTCCTGTGAAGTCCAGAGATTGCTTCACAGAGTTTCTGTGCGGAGGGTCCTGCTACAGGGCAGTATGGCCCTCCCGTGCGGTCTCTCTGGGGTGAGGGGCTGGTGATGGTGGCAGTGAGCTTCAGGAGCTCTCCGCCCGGAATCCCGTACGCTCCAGCCGCCTGGCCAGCTGTCCACACAGCACTGCCTGGTGGCTCATCCGTGAGGGTGGCACATCACCCCAGTCACTGGGGTTTCCCGGGAGGCCGCGCGCCCCTGGAAGGGGTCTCCTCCCAGTGGCCCTTCTGAAGAGCTGGGAAGAGAACCCCAGGCCAGGGCAGAGTGCTGGCTTCCGCTGGCCTGTGCAGCTTTGGGCAGGGAGAAATGCGGAGTGTGAGGAGGTGAGGTGCTGGCAGTGGAGGCCAGAGGAGGGAGCAATCCACAGGTGTGTGCTTCTCAGCCAGTACAGCCTCTGGGGATCTCGGTGTAAGGCTGGTACCTAAGGGGCAAAGGGACAAGCAGTCTGGAGGGGGCGGTGTAGACATGCAGCCTCTTTGCTCCAAATCCCTGCGCTACCTCCGGGGGCACCGTAGTGCTCCATCCTGCTGGCTTGTTTGAGAGATCGTTTCCCTATTTATAGTTCTTTGTATCTATGTTAAAATCCTAACGTTGATTTTTTTTGGAAAACAAATACATGTTAAAAAAAAAAAAAAAAATTCCTGACGTGCCCTGGTGGAGCAGAGGTGAGGTCAGTCGCTTCCAAAGGCGTGCAGGGTACATACCCTGGATTCTAGTCCCAGATGTGTGTGTGTGTGGGTGTGTGTGGGAGGAACAACCAGTGTGAAGAACTAAATAAACACAGAATGAAGATGCTTCCTCCTGTCTCTTCCTGCCTGCCTGCCTATTTGTCCTCATTCTATAAAAAATTTTTATTGTAGTAATTATTCTACACATTAAAATAATTTCCTGTGTATGGGTTCCCCATTTCTCAGATACATGTCCACATGCCCTGCCCTCCACCACGTCACCGAGTCTCCTTCACCAGTGTCCAGTGGAATCCGCCACCATGTGCGCCGCCCGCCCCGTTCCCTATTGGTCACCTCAGTTCTGTTGCAAATGTTTCAGGGTTGATTTTATTTCATTTGTTCCTTTGTCTGGTCTGTTCACGTTCCACCTGTGAGTGAGGTCATCTGGTCTCCGTCTCTTCTTTTGACTTGTTTCACTTCATATTATCCCTCTAAATCCAACCATGTTGATTCTCAGATGACAGGGTTTCATCTTTAAGGGCTGCGTAGTGTCCATCGTGTATATGGACCACGTCTTCTCCATCCGTCATCTGATGCCGGGCACTTAGGTGGTTTCCAGCTCTTAGCTGCTGTGAACAGGGCTGCAGTAAGCATGGGGGCGCACACGTCTCTGCGGCTGGGAGCTTTTGTATCTTCTGGGGAGATGCCCAGAAGTGGGATGATGGGCTCACATGGGATTTCCATCTTCAGTTTTTTGAGGCATCTCCACACTGTTCTCCACAGGGGTTGCAGCAATTTGTACTCCCACCCACAGTACAGAAGTGTCCTTTTCTCTGCATCCTCCTCAGCATTTGTTGGGAAGACTAACCAGTCTGTCAAGTGTAAGGTGATATCTCATTGTTGTTTTAATTTGCATTTCCCTCACCTTCTTGACTGAGTCTTTACTTAAAAAGTTTACACACACACACTGCAGCCTGGTGGCCTAGCTGTTAAGTCCACTATCTCCAGCTGGCACAGTTCACATACATCCCAAGCACCAGGGCCTGGGGCAAAAGTTAGAATGAACAACTAAATAACAATGCTTCTTTTCTCCCTTCCTTCATTCTTGCCTGCACCTTTCCTTTAATTAAAAAAAAAAAAGAAAGAAAGTATACCTTACCCAAGGGTAACTGGACCTAAAACTGCCTTTCTCCTAGCCTGGCCCAAGTTCATCTCCTGCTGAGCAATCATTAACAGAGTCTTGTGCTCCTTCCAGACACAATTTGTGTGTGCACTGCAAGACCATTCTAGAAAGTCTCTCTCCCTCCCCAATATCCCATCTTTCTGCACTTCGCCCTCTTCCCTGATTGATCTCTCTTGGAGACGACTGTGACCCTCATCGACTGGTCTCCTGCTTCGTGGCTGCGGGCCGCCCACCGCAGCAGGTGGACCCCAGGCGGTGCGGACAGCACAGATCTGCATGCTCGCCCCTCTGTCCACTACAAGTGGGGGTCCAGGAACGCTGCCAGCCTCGGTGTTGCTTCCCAGGAGGGAGTGGCGGAGGTTGAGATACATAGCATCTCTGCAATCACCTTGACTGCTGATTTGCTGTAGGGGAGCCCTGATCTAGGTGGCGTGTCCGAACTCCTCGGCAGCTAACACTTCCACCACCTGTCCCCTCCCTCCACCAAACTGTGTCTTCTGGAGTCTTGCCCATGCTTCTCCCCGCCCTGATTCTCAGAGCTTTGGGGACAACTGGAGACATAGAAGGGTGAGGTCAGGCACTGGGGTGGCGGATTCTGCCCTGGCAGTGGCTTCAGATGACTAGGACCACTAGGCCCAGGGTGTCTCAGTCCTGGCTGGATAGTTCTGTGTCATCTCTGAAGCTCCCCTGGCTTCACCCACGGGATGCCAGGAGCCCCATGTCGCCCAGGGCGAAGCCTCGCTCTCTTCGCGGCCCTGAGATCACTGTTCCAGTAGAGACCACTCACTGAGCACTTCCAAGGTCTCCAGCCCCGGGATCCTCCCCAGGGTAACCCTGAGCCCAGCCGGAGGCCAACGTGTTGGACTGCCTTGTGCAGCTGTCGCTTTGAAGGCCATTTTCCTCCCTCACACCACTCAGCGGGATCGGGGTAAATTTTCCAGGGGTAGGTCCTCAAGGTCCCTGCGAGGGCACCCGGGCAATGAGGGCCGGGCAGGTGTGCACTCCAGCCAGAGACCCGGCGGTCCGTCCCACTTTGAGCACCGAGGGGATCCGCTGCCGCCGTTGGTCTGGACACTTGCCCTCGCGCCGGTGTGGCTGCCCCTCCTTCTGAGAACCCTCACGGCCTTGCAAAGGGTCCCCGACGAGCGGCCAGGCTCGCTGGGACCCCCGCGCCGCGGTGCACGCGGTGCACGCGGCTCCCTGCGCAGCAGCCGGCACAGCCGCCCTGCGGCCGGCGGCGCGCCCCGTCCAGGGTGTGCGTCGTGAGCGGCGGCTGCCACCTGGACGCGCCTGTGCGGCCGGGGGACCGGGCGGGCCGGGGCAGTTTCCAGTCCCTGCACGGCGTGCGGGGTGCGGGGTGCGGGGTGCGGGGTACGGGGGCCCGCCCAGGGGCGCGGACCACGGCGCGGGCGCGAGCGCGTAGACGGCGAGCTACCCGGCCGGCGGGCGCGCTCCGACCCGTCAATCACCCCCTTCCCGCGCTGCCATTGGCCGGTGGCCCAGCGGCCTCCTTGCGCCCACCTCCTGGTTGCTTGGGGTTTACTTCCCCAAAGTACACGGGCCCCACCTTGTGGCGCAACCGCTCCTGCACGGAGAACGGGTCTCCGCCCCGGGGAAGCCGGTGGAGCCAATGGGAATGGCTCTGCTCACTTATTGGCTAGAATGGATATCTGTCAAAGAGTGTCCCACCCGCTCTTTCCCGTGTACTTTCACGTCATTGGACCCTCTCGATGCCAATCAGTTGCTGGGGGTAAAACGATCCCTCCAGTCTCATAGGTGCGAGTCAAAGCCAATCAAGAGTCACGCCTCCATCCTGAGTCGGTACCCAATGGCGACTCAGAGGGCGCAGAGGACGCGGTCGGGATTGGTCGGTCGCCGTCCGCCCCCGTGGCAGCAGGGTCGGCTGAGCGCGCTTATATAGCCCGGCGCGGAGCACGCGTGTATGCGGACGCAGCTGCGTGTGGGCTTCTCTGCTGCCGCGCCGTGGCCTGCTCGTTCCGGTCCCTCAGCCGCGCAGGTGGGCCGGGCGGGGCGGCGGCCGCGGGCCGGGGCCGGGCGGAGGCGAGGGGTCGAGGCCGGCGCCACGCGGGCCCAACGGCTGCAGGCGCACGCGCAGCGCCGCGCGTGGCCGAGTCCGTCCCGCGTGCGCGCGCCCAACGGCCACGCGGGCCGGAGATCCGGTCCTGACCGCGCCCCGCGCGCCCGCCGGCCCCGAGGCCGGGGTCCCGCCCTGAAGGCCAGGGCAGGGGGTGGGGGCACCCGGGGGTGCGGGAGCGGGGGGCCCCCGGGGTGCGGGAGAGGCCAGGGGTCGGGGGTCCCAGGGGTGGGCGGTCACGGGAGTCGGGGTGCAGGGGGTGGGGAGACCTGGGAACGGAGGATCCTGGGAGTGTTGGATGTAGGGAAAGCTGTTGGGGGGCGGGGTTTGAGGTGAAGGACCTGGAGGGGGTTGACCCAGGGGTCGTGGACCTGGAGATGGGGTGACCGGGGAGTGGACGCTCCGGGAGAATGGGTCCTGGAGAGGAGGTTGACGCCCGTAGTGGGGGAACCTTCAGAAGCGTTGACCTGGGTGTGAGGGGACTGGAGCGGGAGGATCTGGGGAGGGGTGACTTGGGGTTTGGTGACCCCCCGGCAGGGAGGGGGCAGGGAGGAGCGACCTGCAGCGGGGATCTGGAATGGGGGGAGCAGCGTGGGGGAGCTTGAGAAGGGGGTGACCAGGGAGTGGGAGGACCGACCTGGAGAGGAACCCGTGAGTGTGGCCGGGGCGAGACCCCCTTCCTGGTCAGGCAGGAGCCCCCCCTCCGTGCACCCGGTGTCCCAGTTCCCACTGGTGCTCCTGCTGCCTGGTCTCCTGGGGGGACGCTCGCCCCCCGCTTCCTTTCAATCTGCGTTGGCATCGCGCGTTGTGCTTGTGCACACTCTCCAGGCTGGTCTTAAGGGCTTTTTTTTTTGCCTCACGACACTTACATCTTTGTAAGTAAGTTGAAAACTGGATGCTTAATGCTGGCAAGTGTTTCCATTTACCTTCTTCCCGTGTCTTCACAGAAAGTAGCAAGCGCCAAGGATGTGTCCCAGGACATCCCCCTCTTGGGCTGGTGTTGCCATAAATAACAGTGGTCTGAATATAACAATGTTTTCCTTGGAGCTGCCGCCTGTGGGGGTTCAGTTACCTGCGCTCAGACACCTGTTAGCCAGTGAAGTAGCGTTTCCAGTGATGAGACATTAGAACGCTAGTAATGACCTACATTTAAGCACTTGAGCTGGAGTCTGCGCATCTTAGTCCCGCCGGAGGTAAGACAGGTCAGAATGAAACTGCCCTGTGCGTGAATTGAGGCCAAGCTGTTCGTTTCCCCTTCACGTATTCGACAAAGAACAGCGACTCTCGGCTCAGCGGACGCCGGTCAGTTGGGCAGGAATAGGGAAGCCGGCGTCGTACACGGCAGCCCAGCTAATCCCGTCTGATCCTTTATCAAGAACGAGGCCGTGAAGGCAAGTTGGGAGAGTGTTAGGCCGTGTGCTGCCTCCAGCCACTCGAGGCTGCTGCTGTGAACGCCGTCCGCCTGCGCTGGGCCTCTGACCGGTGGAAAGTGGGCAGCGCTGCTCTGCTGACCCCAGCCTGCCGGCTCAGCTGACCGCTGGCTTCGGAGGGCTGGACGTGTTTGTTGTGGCCCCCTTTGCAGCGGACTTTTGTAATTTACATCATTGGCTTTAAAAAAGTACTTGTTTTAGTAGAAAGACAGTGATAAGGGGACATTTTTTTTGTCGGTTTGTGATTGGGTCTGCTTCTTAGAATGGCCAAAGCATTGCTAACCGATGAAATTGAATATCAAGCCAGAATTGACCGACTTTCTGTTAGAGCAGTTCATAAAACTAACCAGTTGAACCTCACATGTTTTTCAGTTGCTGACAGCTAGGGGCATCTCCAGGGCCGCTCTGTCCTTGCAGCGTGGAGTTAAATTTAGACCGAGCAGCTGTGACCCCACTCGCAGTCAGTGGCGTGCTCGCTGGGTTTGAATCTCTTTAAGTCTCAAGAAGAACTTGCTGTTGACGTGTGTGAGAGGTTCGGATCGCCGGCTGGCTGAGTGCTGCCGGGGAGCTGGGGTTCTCTGCGGGGAGGAGGGCCCTCGCCGGCTGCAACCCGAGCCCGCAGGCCTTCTCAAGACTCGGAAGTCCCCTCCGCGCCAGCCTGTGCCAGTGCTCAGCTGCATGTCAGGTGTGCCCTCAGAGGAGGTCCCAGAGGCGTTCCTGACAGCGGCTTCTCGGATGGGACACCTACTTTTAAGGGATCCGTGGTGGCCGTGGTCTGCAGTGGCTAGGTGTCAGCGCCCTTCCACACCTGTGGTCGGTCTGTCTCGGCTCCCGTCTTAGCCGAAGCTCTGCCCTGTCGCCCTGTCTAGCAGACGCGCTGCGTCCTCGGAGCGTCCTGCCGCGGGCGCCTGAGCCGGAGGGTGCGTGACGCCTCCCTGTCCTGCAGGCTCTTTGGCTGTGGCTCCGGGGCACCGCACCCGGTGCGTGTGGACTCTGAGGTGTGCAGGGCGGCGGTGCGTGCTTTAGAAGGCCATCCCAGAGACCTGGGGACTCGAGTGCGGTTTCATCTGGTGAGCAGACAGACAGATGTGAGCCCGAGACTCCTGTACTTGGGGCGGGGGAGGGCTGCTAACCTGAAGAACTGGTGAGTTGGTGAGTTTTCCAGTTTCCTGTCTTGAAATGGTTTTCTTTTGGAAGAAGAAGATTCGTTTTCAGATAAGCGCCGGTTTCCACTTACACCGTGTCGGCAGCGTCTTACGTTATCATGGTGCCTTCATCACGAAGAAGAAACTGGCGTTGACAGATGTTATTCACTAAGTGATTGGCCTTACCGAATTCCCTCATTTTTCCATTAATGGCCTTTTTCCCTTCCAGGTCACAACCCAAGACCCCACACGGCAATCAGTCTCTTCGACTTGTCTTTCCTGTCTTTTATGACCTTGAGCACTTTGGCATGCAGCTGGGGTGTGGGGGTGAGGGCGTGGGCCGCGCACCCCGGGGTGCTGCCAGTGCTGGCTGGGCTTGTTTACTCGGGTCACGACTCCGGTGCCTCCCGGTCAGCCTTCCCCGCCGTGTTCTCGTCCTCGAGGCTGGCGGTGAGGTGCTCACGACTCGGGGTGTGAGGGCACTGCTGTGGTTACTTAGGGTTCGGGGGGAGACACTGAGCCTGTGCAGATGATCCCGCTTCTTTCCAGGTTCTCCCCTGAGTCAGCCCGCACTGGAGACCTCGCCTGCACTTACTGCTGCTGTAACGGGCGCGACTCTGTGAAAGGAAAGTCACAGGCAGGACTGGAGGTGAGAGGCAGCAGGCAGAAAGGAAGAAAGAGGAGGAAGAAACGTTTGTTTAGTTGTTTGTCGCTCAGATCTTGAACCTGGGACCTTTAGGATGTGTGTGGACCCAGAGTCACTCCGTATCCTGACTTGTCAAGCTGTTCTGTTTGCGGGTTAAAATGAGAAAACCGCGACCCAGACCAGCTCTAGCGAGGTAATACTGACTGCAAGAAATTGCCCATTTTTCAAGTGCAGTCGGATCATTTTAGGCATCGTGTGTGCCCATGAGAAGGCCATTGCAGTGAAGGTGGTCACCATTTCCATTGCTCCCAGACGTTTCCTCCGCCGCCCCCACCACCCCACCCCTTCTGCCCTGAGAATTCCACCTCTGTCACTGAGGACAGTTTGCCTTTTCCAGAAGTTTCACGTAAACGGAGTCACAGTGTGTCCTGGTCTGTGCACAGCACAGCTTGAGCGTGTGCAGCTGTGGGCGGACGTTGGCTTCTGGCTGCGGGAGCTGGAGCTGCTGCTGGGACTGCTCTGGGCTGCCTTCTTGACGGCATTCATTGTGACAGTGTGCCGTGGCGCCTCGCTGGGTTTTATTTGCATTTCTGTAATTACCGATAATGTTCAGCTTTTTTCCTGTGCTATTTGGAATCCAAGTAATTTCTTTGAGTAAGTGTCTCTTCAGAAAGGTGTAGCAGAAATGAGGGCCGACAGGCAGGCAGGTAGAGAAGGAAGCATTTTATTTAGCTTTATTTAGTTGTACATCTTGGTTTTTCTCCCCGGCCTGGGACTTGAACCTGGGTCCTTGGGATGTACCGGATTGCGCTCCTTTGGAGGCGGCTGATCTAACCACTACTCTACCAGGACTTGCGAAATGAATCTTTTTTTCCTTCCTGTGGCCGCGGGCTATGTGTATCTTTGATGAGGTCATATTTTATGTTATTTTGAGATTGCTTTGTATTTTCTGAGTACAAGTTTTCTGTCAGAAGTTTTGCAAAGATTTAGTCCCAGCCTTTCCCCTTTATCATTCCCTTTAACGCCTTTTACAGAGTTTCGATGAACATTTTACTAGATTGTATGTAAAACCTGAGCTTCACCCAGGGTGTTGCAGAATTTCTTTGGAACGTGGAGTTTTAGGTTTTACTACGACCAGTGAGAGTGACACTTCAGGCGTGAGGCTGAGGGGGGATTTCCCTTTTCTGTGTGTGGGGGTTGGTTCGGGGTCTTGCTGGGAAGCATCCCGGCTTCCTGCGGAGCTGCCAGCAGCTGGTGGCGCGATCGCTCGCGTGTGGGGTGTGTGTGAAGCCACTTCTCCCCCACGGCTGAGCTGACAGGTACTAGGGACAGCCCCTGGGCTCTGCGCACACGGAGCGCTGACACCCTCAGGCTGTCATAGCACCTCCGCCCGCATTTCAGTCAGTGTCTTTGCACCCGTTTCGCGCTGGCCGCGGCCGCCGTCAGGCAACTTGCTGGCCTGGTGGCCGGGCGCTCATGGGCCCCGCTGGCCCCCACTGTCGGAGCCCCGCGCGTGCTCACGCGAGTCTTTGCTGCAGCGGTCTCCACGGTGTGGACGGGGCTCGAGGGCCGCGGCTGATTCCTCGTGTCCCACATACGCGGCGGGTGCCTGTCATTTCTGTGCACAGCGCCGGCTTCGTCCAGCCCCGTCCGTGTCCCCCTTCTGCCCAGGGCACCGATGGAGCACGCTCCGGGGCTGTCCTGAGGCGAGGCGGGCCTCCGGGTTCCGTCTGCTGCCCCGACGCTGCGCCCGCGCCTTGCCCTCCTGCCTGAGGCAGTGCACGGGGCCGCGCGGGATGACTCCTGTGTCTGCGTCCAGGTTTTGTGAGCAGGTGGCCCGGGCGTGCTCCGGCGGGTCGGGGCGGCGGCCTCCTTTCTCGCCTGCGTGGACAGTGGGGGCACCACGTCCACCACTCCGGACCAGCCGTGCATCCAGATGCAGGGTGAGGTCGGTCGTCTGGGGTGCTCAGCAGGACTGCGTTACTCTAGCAAAAATAGGCCCGATGGTTCGTCTCTGAAGTGCCTGGCATCTCCACGTGTACTTTTTCAGGTCAGTCTTCATGACAGTATTGGTGCTTGGCAAGCTAGGTAAGAAAAGGGTGAAAATCAGCGTTTCATTCTCTGCAGGCAGCTCCCATCCTGCTGCCCCTGCGTCTTGTTTTCCTGCGCTGAAACTACTCTCGGCTTTCAGGAGGGAGAGAGGGTCCCCGGGCCGGTGCAGCGGCGCGGCCGGAGCACTTCCAGTGGAAGGCGGGGAATCCTCCCTCAAACTGGGATTCGTTACCAGAAACGCTGCCGGTAGAACCCTCTTAGCAAGCAGAGTAAATGAACACCTTGTTTCCAAGACAGATTTAAAGGTGGAACCCAGAGCTGTTGAGGAGCGCCCGCCTCAGCCCAGAGAGTTGGGACAAGTAGGCAGACGCCGCTGCACTGGCGCTGGAGGGAGAGCCGCCCTCTGGGCCTCCGTCTCGGGTGCCCTGGGCTTGTCGGCTTAGACAGCTAAGGACTCTGACTTGGTGCCTGGGAGCTGCCGTGTGCAGGATAACACGACAGTGTCGCCGGCCTTGGCGTGATCATCCCAGGACACTGTGACGCAGGGCTGTGAAGTGGCCCTGCAGGTTAGGAGCTTGGGACCATGCCTGCTGGATGCTTTTCTGAGACGAACCCATCGCCGTGTTCGTGATCCTTCTTAAAATGTGTCTGCTTCTTTTATCACAGCCAAGCTCTCCATTGCTGCGTTTTCCAGTTAAGTGTCTCCAACTGCTCTGTCTTTGTTGTTAATTACATCACTCCTCTTTTTGAGTTTTTACTGTTTTGTAGAGGAAGGAAGGAAGGAAGGAAGGGAGAAAAGGAAGAACATTTATTTAGTCGTTCGCCCGTCTTGAACCAGGCCTCAGGCTCTGCAGTGTCTGCATCCCGTGTCTCCCGCTAACCTGGCTGTAGGTCCACCTTGGGTGCGTGAGACTTCCTTTGGTCTATTCATGATGCCCCCTGAGAAGCAGGAGTGCTTACTGCCTCTTGGTGTCTGGAACAAAGCAGGACAAAATTTTTTAAAGGAAGGGTGCAGGCAGGAATGCAGGTGAGTAGGCAGACAGGCATGAAGAGAGAGGAAAAGTACTTACTTCTGTTTTCATTTAGTTGTTGACACTGGTCAGGACTCGAACCAGGGGTGTGTGGCCTACATCCTTTGGAGGCGATTGACCTAACTGCTGCTCCACCCGGGTGTGCCCAGGAAAACATTTGACTGATCTTTCCTTAGGGGAAATACTCCTCGTGATTGTGAGTGAAAATGGTTTCAGTTGAGCAAATGTGTTTTCTCAGCCGAAGAATGGGTCGTTAGCAGTGTTCTCCAGGAAAGAAAAACAGTGCTTGCTTTGTTCATACCTGACTGAACAGAAACATGTGAATCTGTCACGCCCCCCCGTGCACGTGGGGACACAGTGGAGACACAGGCGCAGGGAGGCAGCTGTCCGGAGGGGCCCAGTGTGTGTCCCGGGGCCCCGGGACCCCGGGACCCGGCGGGCGGCACTCTGGGGGTGATCCGCTGTCTTCGTCTCCCGGACCTGCGCCGGAAGGCCTGCTGAGCCGCTGTCCTGCTGACGAGGAGTGGTGTGCACACCGCAGCCCCGTGCACGCAGAGCGCAGCCGGGGCGCCAGCAGAGTCAGGCGGGGGCTCCCGTGTCGCGTCGCAGACGCTCACTGCTTTACACGGAGCGCTGTCCAGAGTTGCCTGGAGTTGGACGTGTCTCCGCTTGTGCTCGTCTGGATCCCTGTTTGCCCCTTGCCCCTTTCCTGAGCCACCTTCCCTGGCTCGGCTCCTCCTGCCTCTTCTTCTGCAGTCCTGACGGGGACAGTGTATGTGCTGTGTTTCGCGTCAAGGAAAGCTGCGGGCAGGCGGACAGGCAGAGAGGCGAGGAAGCATCTCTTTATTTGTTGCTCACGCTGGTTGCGAAAGTAGGCGCTAAGCTTCCTGATCCCGTCCCTGCGGGCGCGGCGACAAGCACAGGGAGTGCTGTGGACTTGGGGAGAAACGGGGGCGCGACCGGCCTGCTCCTCCGGTGGTCTCTGCCCCGATCCTCGGACTGTGACTCACGGCGTGTCTTTCTGGGGAGCCCTGGGGTCCTTTGTCTCGCGGCCCTCTCGGCTGCCCTCACGCCCAGGGCAGTGTGCCCAGGGGTCTGGGTTGGGAGCCTGCGGTGGGCAGGCCGGGGCTGCCGGGGTCGCTGGAATAGCGAAGTCCGTCCCGGGCTTCACGCGTGCGCCGCGTCGCTGCGATGGTGCCCGCGGGCTTCGCTCTTCCGGAGGCTCAGAACGACTGCTCGGGGCTGTTTGCTGGACGAGGGCCAGGCCGGGAGTCGGAATCCTGTGTTCCCAGTGACCGGGTCGCGGTGACTGTCGGGGGCGGTAACGGACAAACCAGTTTTCTCCCGGGTGAACACTGCAGCGTTTACGAGACGAGGACCCGGTTCTGCCCTGCTCGTGGCCTGCACTTCTCTTCGCGCACGTTGCCCGCGTTCTCTGCCCTTTTGTTTTTTGCTTTTTTTCACGGAGCATGGTGATCAAATAGACACGGGTGTTCACAAAACTGGCGGCAGCGAGTGTTTTCTGTCACCTGAGAACTTCCCAAGCTTTCTGCTGCTGTTAGGTGGGCGTGTGCGCTTGTGAGATGGACGTGCAGCCGCAGTGGAGGCTCACAGGCTGCGGACAGGAGCAGAGGAGGAGGCAGGAGCGTCTTCACTTAATTTTCATTTGGCTGTTCACGCCGGTCATTTCCCCGGGACCGACCCTGGGTGTGTGGATGGCATTCTTCGGAGGCGGTTGGCCCAGCCGCCACTCCACCAGGGCGCCTGTTCTGTTCTGTTCTGTTCTGTTTTGCAGGAAAGGTGCAGGCAGGCCGCAGGAGAGGAGCAAGAAGCGCTACTTTTATTCAGGTCATCGTGATTGTCCCCGGTGGCTCCGGGTTACGAACCCAGGTCCTTGGCATGTGTGTGGCCTGTGCCTGGTGGCCTTACCTGCCGCAGGCCACACCCCAGCTGTGTTCTCGGGAGGCAAACACGTTGATGACGACGGCTTCTGTTTGGTTTTGTTTGTTAACGTGGAGGCATTTTGTAGAACGTTTGGTGACTAATTCACGAAGAACGTCAGCGCTGACTTCGGAACATTTCTGCGGCATTGACGTCTGGACCCGTCGCCCCAGCCCGTGTTGCTGGGGTTCCTGTCAGGTCTTCTCGGGCCTTTTCTTAGCCTGGATTCTCACGCCCGGACGCTTGCAGCCGGCGTGGGTGGCCACTTCGCTTGTGAGAGCGCAGAAGGCAGTCGGAAGGTGTCCGGGCTGGGCGCTGCCCGTGCACTGCTTTCTCCGCTCTGTCCTGTCCTGACGTCCCTTCGGAGGGCCGTTGCTGGCGTGGCACGTTGTGTGTTTGGAGAAGATAGGAAGCAGACTTTCTGGTCATACCTTTTCACGCGTCGGGACACCTGTCAGGGCACCAGCATGGAGTGTCTGTGCCTGTGTGTGAGTGTGAGGACGTCTGTCCTCCGTCCCTGGCCCGCGAGGGTTGGGAGAGTTGGGGAGTCGCATGGGACCCTGTTAGCTGCAGCGGGGTCAGATGGAGGCCACCCTGTGGTCAGGCGTGCGACAGTGGGCAGCTGCCTGACTGCATTCGTGGGCGAACCTGCCACCGGGAGCCACAGGGAGAGCGCCAGCCAGGCTCTCATGTCCTGCTGAGTCCTCGGCTCAGTACGGACACCTGAGGTGGTCCCTGGTGGGGACCGTCCTGCTGGTGGTGTGGGGCAGCGCCTGGCGTGTGTCCCCGAGGTCTCGTGACCCCGCCTGTGGGCACTGCTCTCCAGGGCACTGCAGGCACTTCTGTTCGAGCCGTGGCGTGACCGATGCGCACAAGGGGGCTGTGGCTGGGGCGCTGGCTGAGAGACAGTGGAAGCGAAATGCCTCTGTCCCCAGCACCGCCGTCCCTCTGTCCGTGCGCGGTGCCGTCTTCGGGTCTAGTCAGGGTGTTTGTTTCCCCGGATGGACGGTTGGGCCTCCACGTCGTTAGCGTTTGTCAGCCAGCGGCGCCGCTGCAGCAGGGCGGGCATGGACGGGCCGCTGGCCACTTGGACGTGGGGTCCGAATGCCGGCTGCCCTGCTGAGGAGCAGACTTCTCGTCGTTGTCAGCTGTCCTCCGGCTGCTGCCCAGGGCATTTTCAGTCCTGCGAGACAAACCACATGACAGTTTTCTGTTTTTGTGTTTTTTAAGGATAGTGAAAATTGTTCTGATTTAATTTGACTTAAGACTGTGACCTGTGTCACGGGGCCTGTGTGTCAGTCATTTAGTTTGGTTTTTCATCAGGCGTGTACTCTCGCCAGACAGAAGTACATTGACGGTCTGATGCTGGAGCCCTCTTCATCGAATTTAGTGGCTTACATGTTTATGATAGACTCTTGGAAATACAAACTGCTGGGTTCATACATTCACTGCAGAAAAGTTGATATTGGATTAATAATCAATTTTTCGTGGTGAGTTTTTCTCAATAGTTATGTGATTACAGTCAAGCTGAATGTACCTTGGTTTTGTTTTTCAAACTGCCAATGCTGAGGTGACCTGTCCGGCCTTGAGTCGGTCTCAGCTCGGTGACTGTCATTCCTTCCTCCGCAGGTGGAACTGACCAAAGCGATGGTGATGGAGAAGCCTAGCCCCCTGCTGGTCGGGCGGGAGTTCGTGCGCCAGTACTACACGCTGCTGAACCAGGCGCCCGATATGCTGCACAGGTGACCCCGCCCTGCCCGCGTTGCGCGCGCCTGCAGGCCGCCGCTGGTCTGCTGGCTCGCCGTTAATGAGGGAAAGTCCTGGGAGAGGCGTGACACCTGCCGCGCGTGAACGTGCACCGGCTGTCTCGAGTGGACAGCGTGTGAGCTGGCGGCCATCGAAGCTGTTCGCACCAGCACATGCGTCCAGCACAGCAGGCGCCAGCTGTCTGGAGGCGCGGGATTCAGTGCACGCTGCCACGGCTGCCGTCCTCGAGGACGCAGGCTGCCTTCCCGGCACGCGTCGCGTCCGTGCTGCTGTTCGAGCGCGTCTGTGGGAGCACTGCCTTCAGCCGGCGACGAACACGCGGCTGCTGCTGCGGCTTCTCGCTGCAGCGCTGCCCCCCCAGCTCTGGAGTCCGTGGCACGCACTTGCCCGCAGCGGCCTCGACTCCAAAGTGCGCGTGCGCTGGCCGGCGCATGTTCTCCGCTGGAGCATGTGCTGCAGGCTGCCGCCTCGTCGGGTGCAGACGAGCCCTTCAAGCTTTGTCTGCAGTCCTGGGTTCCAAAGGAGGAAAATACTCCTGTGGTTTTTTTAAGCTTTTTCACACTTTCCCAAACACTTCTACTTGTTACCTCTTGACGCCTGCAAAGCCTTTTGAAAGGTGTCCTGGATAAGTGGCTGCCTGTGCGGGTGAGGCTGGAGGTCAGCGTCTTGTCATCATGTGCACGGCTGCTACTCTGTTTCACAAGCTAGGAAATTCACAATTTTAAAAAGAGGAGCAGGAGTTGGAAGAAACTAGCCAAATACATGAATGTATTCTTTTCGCTGAGCGACCCTGCGGTCCCGCTTCACAGCTCCTCTCTGAGGCTCATCTGGGCTGTGGGCGCGTCTCCGCCAGCCGTTCTCTGGCCGCCGTGCAGGCTGTCCCTTGTTTTCAAGGCTGAGTGTGAGACGGCATTCTCGGGCCCAGGTCTGCCCCTCTTTGGGGTGCGGCGGTGGACTCGGGATGCAGGGTGACACGTGTGGGCGTGTGTGAGGATTGCTTACCTGGGACCGCTGTCCTGAAACCCTCGTGGTGGCTGTGCTCGGGCTCTGCTGTGTGCGGGTCCCCATCCAGACTAATGACGCAGCGTTCGAGGGGTGCGGAGGGACTGGAGTGGCGGGCGGGGTTCAGTCTGAGCGCTGACAGACCAGCAGGCTGGTCTGAGGGGGCTTTTAGTGAGCGTCCTCCAGGCATCCCCAGGCACAGAGGACTCCTGGTGACCGGAGCCCGGGGCTGGGTTCCCCTTGCTGGGCACAGGAGCTCTGCTTCACACGGGGCCTTCCCTGGCGCCTGCCAGCGTTCAGGACGGGCGGGTGATGCAGACACATGGCCACGTGCGTCTGCCTCCGGGAACCTGCCACGGGGCAGAGGGGACGTGCTGGTCTTCGGATACTCGGGAATGACAAGTGTTTTTCTTCTTCTTGTCTAGATTCTATGGAAAAAACTCCTCTTACGTCCATGGGGGACTGGACTCTAACGGGAAGCCAGCTGACGCGGTGTACGGGCAGAAAGTAAGCACCCGGCGGCGCACAGGCGAGCCAGCAGCGGCTCCTCTTAGGCGGTCGGTGCGGGGGCACCTCCGATGCCGCTGCTCCCGTAGCGCCGATGGCGGGGGTGGGCGCGCAGCCGCGGGTCCCAGAGATGGCGGCCACGTGATCCGAGTGCAGCACCCGAGCTCGTGGGGCGTGGGATTGGGCTGCGCGGGGTCCGGACTGTGGCCCTCGGCTCGGGGCTGCACACCTGCAGCTGGTGACGGCCGCGCGCCCGCCGCGTTGAGTGGGGTGGTCGCGGGGAAGGGCCACAGCTTCTTGTGAAGCTCGTTCCCGTGCGAGGGGACAGCTGCCTTTGTGCGCCTGCTCTGCCTGACACGTTCCCGAGGAGCATCAGAGGAGGACGCCTGACGCGCCCGCCCGCCCGCCCGCAGGACATCCATCGGAAGGTGATGTCTCAGAACTTCACCAACTGCCACACGAAGATCCGCCACGTGGACGCGCACGCCACCCTGAACGACGGCGTGGTGGTGCAGGTGATGGGGCTGCTGTCCAACAACAACCAGGCTCTGCGGAGATTCATGCAGACGTTCGTCCTGGCGCCGGAGGTGCGCTCCCCCCCCCGCCCCCACCCCTGCCCGCCCGCATCCCCGCCGCGCCCCCCCACCCCCGCCGCGTCCCAGAGCGCCTTTCAGTGGCTGGTGTCTAGTCGTGCGAGTGTTCTGACTTCCTCTGCGCGTTAAAATGATCTCCTGCGTGTGGCTCCCACATGTGCCGGTTCCCCATCCTCGTGCGCGTCCCCACGCCTTGCCCTCCACCACCTCACTGGTGTCCTCGCTGTTGTCCCGTGGGCGCTGCCACCACCTGGCCAGCTCCAGTCTCCTTACCTGCAGTGCTTTAGTCTTTGCGTCGCTCAGGCAGTGACGTTTCTGGGGCGCACACTCAGGGTGCCCCACGCGATGCCTCGGGCCGAGTCCCGCTCTTCCGTGTGGCGAGAGTGAGGCGGGGTGCAGGGGCGCCTCACAGACTTGGTCCTCTGGTGCGCTCAGCTCTGCTCCCTCATCACTGTCCAGTGAGTGACGGCATCTTCCAGCGTGCCCGTCGCCAGCCAGTGCTGGCGTCTGCGCTGATGAAGCAGTCCTCGAGCTGCTCGCCAGCATCAGCTGCTTCTCTTGCTTGCAGGTGTCAGTCATCCACCTGCATGGCCCGTGCTTGTCAGAGGCTTCTCCGGTAAAGATCTGTGCCTTCTTTCCTGCCAGTCTCATCCCTCCTGGCATCTTGCCGTTTCTAAGGGACGTGGTGCATCACTAACTCACGTCTGTGCCTGAAGTGCCCCGTGCTGTCGCTGTGAGCCCTTTCCGCTGGCGTCTGCGCGTTTTTGTTAGTTGCTGGAGCGCGCACTTGGTGGCACATAAAGGGACAGGCCCAGCCCCGGGTCTGCAGTCAGCTGCTGCTGCAGGGACCTCTGCCCCTGACACTGCTGCTCAGAAAGGCCCTGGGGCTCCTGTGGGTCATGGCGCCGGGCCCTTCCTCCCGGCCATCCTGTGCGCATGAGCCCATGGGGCCACCGGTGAGGGCGGGGGGACCCAGCTCTTTTCCGGCGGTTGTGTTCTTTTTTTAAAGGAAAGGTGCAAGCAGGGATGAAAGAGTAGGCAGGCAGGAAGCAAGAGGAAGAAGCAGTGTGTTTCTTTTTATTTTATTTAGTTGTCCACGCTGGTCGTCCCCCCCGCCCCCTGGACTGGGGAATGGAACCCAGGAGTGGTGGCCTTGCTCCTTTGGAGTCGATTGACCTAACCACTACACACCCCGGCCGCATCGTCCCGCTTCTCTTACTCTTAAGATGCTTGTCTGTTTAGGGTAGTGAGTCTGAACGCTCTCACGTTTTACTGTTTGAACATCAGAGAGCTCAATTATGTATTTGAAAAATCAAGTCATTTCAGTCCTGAAATTTCGAGGAAGGGGTAGATTATCCGCAGCATCAAACTCTCGGTGGCTTCTAAACACGCAGGTACCTGGGGAGACCCTTCCTGTGACGCGTTTGCTTGTGGTCTCTTGTTGGCGTCATCACCGTCCCAGCGACGCGGGCTCCCGGGCGTGGCAGCTCGCTTTTGTCTGGAGCAGCCGCGGGAGCTGGGCGCAGACGGCGTCACGTGCGCTGGGGTTGCTGCCGAGGGCGGGGTGTCCAGCGCTGCTGTCCGCAGGTCTCGGCCTCGGCGCCGAGGCGGTGGTGGGTGGGCGGCGTCGGTCTCCCGCTGTCTCGAGTTCGGGTGTCCACCGCTCCTTTCAGAAACCAGAGACGTGGCAGCGGGAAGCGCTGCCCCGAGGCTGGCGTCTCTGGTGCTTGCCCGCCCTGCGTCTGCTCAGCTGGGCTCCGGCGGCCCCCGCTGGGGAGGGCGCCCGGTGACAGGAGCGGTCAGCGCGGGCCTTCCTGGTCTGCCGGGTTTGTAAACGGAGACGTTGCTGGATTGCAGGGCTCCGTGGCGAACAAGTTCTACGTCCACAATGACATCTTCAGGTACCAGGACGAGGTGTTCGGGGGTTTTGTCACCGAGCCGCAGGAGGGTGAGTTCACTGGCTTGAGTGCTTTGGTGGTGTCGGGCCTGTCCGAGGGCCTCTCTCTGGGATGTTCCTTGCGCTGTGTGCTTCCTCAACAACCTGGCACACGGAGCCTGAGTTCTAAGCCACCGGAGCGCACAGGTTGACCTTTTCTTGGAGCTGGTACAAGACGACAGACTTGAGTGGACAGGTCGTTGCTGCAGCATGGTGGCCCCGGGCCCTTGCGGCAGCAGGCTGTCTGCATGCAGCGAGCGGGCCACCCCGAGTGGACCCTGAGTCATGCCACAGCTCTATGGGGCAACACTGGCCCTTGGCCCTTTTCCACGGCTGCTTGTCACGTAAAGACTTGGGA
The DNA here is from genome assembly GCA_004363575.1 of Solenodon paradoxus. Lineage (NCBI taxonomy): Eukaryota > Metazoa > Chordata > Mammalia > Eulipotyphla > Solenodontidae > Solenodon > Solenodon paradoxus. Next base: position 69,173 of record RJWH01003062.1, on the reverse strand, counting down.
AGAGTCTGCAGCGAGGGTGGCCCGCGCCCGCGCTCCTCCCTCTGGACGGTGGCAGCAGTCCGGTGGGGCGAGGCCTCAGACGCCGCGGTCAGTCTCGCGTGGAGCAGCCGCGTGTCGGGAGCGCCTCTGCTCGGTCCTGCTCGTCACACGTGTGTGGCCGTCCGCGTTCACTGCCGTTCGCGTTCACTGCCGTTCGACCACCGTGAGCTTTGTGGACCTGTTGGTGCGTGAAGTCGGCGCAGATCGCTCTTCATTCTTTTCTCACCTAGAGTCTGAGGAAGAAGTGGAGGAACCTGAAGAAAGACAGCAGACACCTGAAGTGGCACCTGATGATTCTGGAACTTTCTATGATCAGGCTGTCAGGTAAGAAAACGTGCGTTTGTCCAGAGCTCTGTGAGAGCTTGGTGGTCTAGTCTTTCCCTTTGTGAGAAGGCAGCTTATTTAGTCTCCAGAGTCTTTCGCAAAATCATAATTTCCCAGAAGAAAGGTTTTGCTTTTGCTCTCTCCGAGTTAACGCACGTGCAGACTCACTCAACGTGGGCTGTGTCGTGAGGCCGCGTCAAAGCACCAGCCGCGTTCGCTTGCTGAGTTTAAGGAGCGGCGCGCCGACGTGGAGGCAGGAGGCGGGCGGCAGGCAGAGGAGCACGAGGCACCGTCTTTCACGTTGCTGTTCCCGCCGCTTGTGCCCAGCTCCGCGTCTCCCCTGGGACCACACCGGCGTGAAGAGATGGGGCCACGGGCGTCTGAGTCAGCGCTGCAGGCGTGTTTTGAGGGGAAGCTAGTGTGTTACCAGGAGAGCATTTTTGGGTGGTGAGGCCCCATTGCTTCATTCACCGCCTTGACCCGCGAGCGTGCTGCGCGGTGGCGGGAAGTGTGTGCAGCTCGGGCCCGTGGGGCTGAAGGTTCGAGGCTGTGCTTGCGAACGGACCGCCCCCTGACGGCTTCCCTTCCGTCTCCCCCCTTGTTTTCTGAGGGCTGTGGCAGGTGAGCTGTGAGCAGGGGTCTCAGTAGAGACAGCGGCGGCTGCGCTTTTGTGGCTCTTGGTGCATTTGCTTCTGGAAATTCAGCAAACAAGTTGAACGCAGTTGCGACATGCTCAGTGGGTGCTTTTCTAAAAAGTTGTGTTGGCTGCGCCCCCTGGAGCCGCGGTTGGGTCAGTCACCTTTGAAGGAGTGCAGGCCACAGGCCCCTGGGTTCAAATCCCAGGTTCAGGGGAAACAGCTAGTGAACAGCTGCATAAAAGTGAAGATGCCTCGTCCTCACCCGTCTGCCCGCCTGCCCGCCTCGTTCCTGCCGCTCCTGTCCTTTGAGAAGGATCGCAGTGCTCGCATCTGTAATTCTCGTTCTTTGTGGAGGAAGGACTTTCTGGGTCCACGGTCGGTAGTTGAGGGCATCGGTGAGCGCTCGGCAGGCCCGCTCGGTCTGTGGGGACGTGACATTGTTGCCTTTTCCCGTGAAAGCAATGACTTGGACGAGCACCTAGAAGAAGCTGCTGCGGAGCCGGAGCCGGAGCCGGAGCCTGAGGCCGAGCCGGAGCCAGAGCCCGAGGTAGCGGAGGAGAAGCCGGAGGCGGCGATGGGAGACGCGGCCCCCGAGGACGCGCGCAAGAGTCCATCCCCGGCGCCCGCAGACCTGGCGCAGGCCGCCCAGGAGGATGCAAGGGTGCGTCTGTCTTTGCGCCAGTCCTTCTGTTGTCACTGTCGGGGGCTCCACGGGGCCAAGGACTTCTCGCGCCCACGCCCTGCCTCGCTGTGGAGTCAGGGGAGCTGCTGGCGTGTCAGCCGCCAGTGACGTCATCCCTGACTAGGGACCCGCGTGTGTGAGGCCGCCAGTGACGTCGTCCCTGATAAGGACCCGTGGGCAGCTGGAGACCAGAGATTTTCCGGAGCTGTTTCCCGCTGTTACCAGCAGTCCCTTCTCTGTGTCCCACCTCAGCGCAGAGCCCTGCTGCCCATCGCGCAGGCAGGGGAGGCACTGTCCTTGCAGCAAGGGGTGCAGGGGGGCGCGTGAGGCCGGCCGGCAGTGGAGGCGCGGACGCAGCCGCTCTGGCGCTGCACGTGGTGTGCGGAGGCCTCCCCAGCGCCCCTGCTGCGGTGCGGTGCCACTTGCAGGGCCTGGGGTCGTTGCAGTGCCGCTGGGTGGCCGCGGCCGCGTTCACTCGCCGGGGCGCCGGGCGCTGTCAGGTCGGGGCTGGCAGTTGCAGGCGCTGGGGCGCGGGTGCCGAGCTGCGAGCTGCTGGAGCTGCCCGGGGGAGAGCGGCTCCTGGGCTTCGGGTCCCGTGTGGGGTGGGGGAGACGTAGAGCAGCAGGCCGATGCGGGAGGACCGCACAGGGGCCGGGGGGCATTCCGAAGCTGGGCTCGTTGGGGCGCGATCGTGCCGCAGACCTGGAGGCTGACTGCACGTTTCTTCAGCCTGAGCCTCTCGCGTGTGCTCGCACCCGATTTCTCTAAGCACTTCCAGTACTCGGTCTGTAAGTCAGGGGGTAAAGGATTTCGGGGACGCTTAACGCCCCATCCTGCTCCTGAAAACACTGTGCCGTGTGGGCACGAGACGGCAGCCGCTGACGTTTCCTGTGCGGTGTGATGACCGTGTTGCTGTTGTCCCCTTAGGCGTTTTCTTGGGCATCCGTGACCAGTAAGAACCTTCCGCCCAGCGGCGCCGTCCCGGTCACAGGCCTCCCACCTCATGTCGTCAAAATTCCGGCCTCACAGGTGTGTGTGTGTGCGTCTGAGCGGTGGTTTCATGGCGCTTCAGCAAGCGGGGGCCTGGCATGTGGTGGGGGACGAGGCACACGGGAGGCTTTTAGTGTTTGTGTGTGAGAGACCGTTCTCGTCTTCTAGTGTAAGCCTTTTTGTTAGCAATTCACGGGAAAGGAGGTAAGCTGGCTCTGTTTTTACACAATTTCAGCCTCGCCCAGAGTCCAAGCCTGAGTCTCAGGCCCCAGCGCAGAGGCCTCAGCGGGATCAGAGAGCACGGGAGCCGCGCATCAGTGTCCCCCCGCAGCGGGGCCCCCGGCCAGGTGAGTGCGGCTGGGCTCTGGGCAGGGCTCTGGGCCCCACGAGAGGGTTGTGGGGTGGGGTGGGAGGGGCTCCTGGGGGGCTCCGCGGGTAGGCATGTCTGGCGTGGCCAGCCTGGGGCCTTCTCCCTCATCACCACCTTTCCTCCAAAGCCCGCGAGCCCGGCGATCAGGGGGACGCGGAGCCCCGGAGAGTGGTGAGACACCCCGACAGCCACCAGCTCTTCATCGGGAACCTGCCGCACGAGGTGGACAAGTCAGAGCTGAAGGACTTCTTTCAAAGTAGGTCATCCACTGCCGGACCAGTCAGACAGGTTGGCCCCCTGTGGGCTCCGGTGTCCTCATAGTTGCTTAAAAGTCGTAAGAGGGAAGCGGAGAATTTAATGTTGGTAATATTTCATTTAACCCAGTGTCAGGATCTTTTCTGTCCGAGTGTCTGAGCTAGTTCCCGTCTCCCTGAGTAAGTCTCTGAGATCAGGGGGTGTCACGTATGTGTCTTATCTGGACTAACACCTGTGGCCAGTGGCGGGCGGGCCGGGCCGGGCGGGCGGGCGGGCGGCCTTGCGTCATGGGACCTCTACCTGCAGATTATGGGAACGTAGTGGAGCTTCGCATCAACAGCGGTGGGAAATTGCCCAATTTTGGTTTTGTCGTTTTTGATGATTCTGAGCCGGTTCAGAAGGTCCTGAGCAACCGGGTAAGTGACTGCATCTTGATTTTTTTTTTTCTTTTGAATATAGTCATCCTTTGAGCTACGTTCATCACATTGTGTGACGTTTCTAGCCTGTCTGGGTGACAGGCTCTGTGGCGGTGGACACCGCCGAGCCCGCCTGCGGGCAGGGAGGCAGGCAGGGCCCTGCTGATGAGCAGTGGCTCTCGGCCCTGCTCCCGCTGCGCATCGCTGTGTCCGCCCCAGCCTGCAGCGGGCGCCCCTGTAGTGTCAGTTGTCCCTGGCCCGGTGCCCCCTCACCCGGAGTCCCCGACTCTTCCCTGCCTGTCCTCTGAGCCTTCACTGCCCCGGAGACGGGCGGGCAGTAGGGGCGGCCTGGCGAGGCAGCGGGCTGAGGTGGCCGGGTTCCAGGATGGACGCATGTTTGAAATTGCGGAAGCCCACCTCAGGTTAGCGACCTTTAGTACACGTTTCCTGCAGCCACACCTCGGTCCAGTGCGAGGCACTTCTCTAAACGAGCCCTGGGCGCCTGCTTAGCACCCCTCCCACGCTGTCACCCGGACACCTGCCACCGCTGAGCTTCCAGGGGCTGCACTGAGACACTCCGCAGAGCAGGGCGCCCCTCTTGTCTGAGCCCCTGGGACGTCCGTGCATGTTGCAGGCGGCGGGCCGCTGTGTGCCCAGCACAAGCCGTGAGCCTGTGAGCAGCCCGTGCGCCGCCGCTGAGCTGTGCTGCTGTCTGGCCACGACCCCTGGAAGCCCCGAGAAATGGAGCGGTGGCCTGCTTGCCAAGGGACACCTAGCCAGAGGCGCCTAGGGGGGCCACTGTGTCCCTCGGGCAGCGGGGCCAGCGGCCCCCTTCCCCAGAGGGACGTGTGCTGCCTCGGCAGACGGGGCAGGCTTGGCGTCTGGCCGCCTCGTCTCCAGGCGTCTGTCCACTGAAGGACAGCGGGAGGGCCATGGGTGTCTTGCCGCTCTCCCGCGGTGGTTTCTCAGGCGCTCCAACCCACACTCCCCTCCATCGGACAGGGCTGCAGGCGCGTCGTGCTCTCTGCACGCTCTTTCCCCAGAGTAGGCCTCTCCTCTGCGGGCCAGCGCCCTGTGGAACCTGTGCAGCTCACAGAGGAGCGCAGAGAGGGGCGCCTGGTGCAGATGTGCGAGTTGGCGGTTAGAGCGCAGCAGGGCTTGCTGCCCGCAGGCCCTTCGGCCCTCGTGGGTGCTCTGCTGCCTGCGGGCCGTGACGGCCTGGTGAGGGGCACAGCAGAAGGAAGAAGCTCCCGCACAGTCCACGCTTGTAGGTCGTCAGCACTGCCAGTGCAGGCCGAGCCCGGGCACGTTCTGGCTCTGCCGCAGGCCTGGTCTCTGCGCGGGCTCCAGCACAGGGCCCGAGCCTGTGGATGGACCTGACCCGGCTTTCCTCGCCGCGTCTGGCACCTCCGTGACCTTTGGTATTCTCGGGAGCCCCGCGGGGTGACGGCCGCTCTGCTGCAGTTGTGTTGAGGTGACGTAGCGCTTCACCAGGTCTTTGACCAGACGGGAGCTGCCCACCCACACTGCGTGTGGGAAGCTCCCCGGCGCGCAGAGGAGGAGCAAGGTTGAGGTCCCTGCTGAGCCGCTGCCCCCGCGCGTGGTGGTAGGAGGTGGTTTGGGCTGCTGACCGCGGCTCTGTTCCCTTCTTCACCCTGCAGCCCATCATGTTTCGTGGGGAGGTCCGCCTGAACGTGGAGGAGAAGAAGACCCGCGCCGCCCGGGAAGGGGACCGGCGAGACAGCCGCCTGCGGGGCCCTGGCGGACCCCGGGGCGGGCTGGGCGCTGGCCTGCGGGGCCCGCCCCGCGGGGGCCTGGTGCCGAAGCCAGGGTTCGGCGTGGGCAGGGGCATTGCCCCCCGGCAGTGAGGCGCCTTCCGTCCCGGTCAGTCCGTCGGTTGGTTGCCGGGCGGCCGCTGGCGCAGACGGTGAGCGCCCCCGGAGCAGCGGGTGTGGCGCCCCCCCGCCTGCAGACTGCTCATCACGCCCGGCCTGCTGCTCCCGCCCCACCTCAGCCCTCACTTCCTGCGCGCGGAGCGCTGTCCGGGCAAAAACGGAATTTTAAAGAAGAGAAAGAAAGACTGAATTTCCTTGCTTAGTTTGCATACACAGACTGGATTTTCTTTTTTAACAGCCATTTCCCCAAAGGAATGTGTCTTGCTTATTACTGACATTTGGTGTGTTTCATTCATTGGAATATTTCTTACTTATTTTCTACGTGTTAAAAAAGCCTGTGAGAAGTGCAGGTTTGATCGACCTCTTGAAGGCAGGACAAAACCCAAATTGTTTCTTTGAGAGTCGTGACCACCTTCTGACGCGGAAGTTTGCCACTGGAAACGGCGACACTTCTGTTCTTGCTGGTGTGGTCACACACGGAATAAAAACTGTCAGTGGAACTCCTCCTTCTGATACGTGATCACAGAACAGTTCTAAAGCCTACTGTTTGTACCACTGAAATCTTAATGCGGGACAGGTTCTGAACGTCTAGAATGTGCTTTTCTTCAACTGTTAGATTCTTTTTGAAGTAGAGTTTTTTCATGTTTAATTTGTATTTGTAAAAAAAGGAAAAAAACGAAAAAAATCCCCAAATCCGAATAACAAACCAGAGCAAAACTGTTGTGCCTTCTTCTCTTGGGTCTCAGTCTTGGCAATTGTTGGAGAAAAATAATAATAAAAGGTCCAGATCTGTTCGGCCAGGCTCAGTGTGGCGCTGTCGCGCCTCCGGCGCACGCGGCCCCGCCCTTCACTCCTTCCCTGGGACTGCGGGGCCCGGCGGTGGGGGGGCCCGGCTGGATGGGTGCTTGCACGTTGACCGGCTTTTCTTTTAAATCAGAGCCGAGAGGCCAATTTGTATTTTGTTAGGTGTCCCTCTATTATTGGGCCCGTGGGGGGCGTCTTAGAAAAGGCCAGTTTCTATGAAAATGCTCCTGGCAGAGAACTGAACTGGGCCGCATGGAGCCGTGCTGAGTCCGCATGTCCTGGGGGTCAGGCTTGGGGCCTGTGGGGGCAGCGCGCTCCCTGGGGCACACGCAGCCTTCTCCTCCACGTTGGTCTTCAGGACTGTGTTCCGGGAGCGAATCGGGGTGCCGGGCGTGTGGGACGTGACCGGGAGACCGGCTTTGCTGCAGGGTGGCCTTCCACTGAAACGAAGTTCGATGTTACTGGATGGTCGTTAGTCAAGCACATGTTTGAAAACTGACTCCGTGTCCTGCTCCCAAGGGACTTGCATCGCTGGGCTGCGGGCCATTCCGGGACCAGTTCAACACTCGGCCCGCCTCTCTGGTGCCAGGCCCCTGCCCCGCGGAGCTCAGCTTCGCTGGCACGCAGGTTAAGCTTGTGTTAGTCGGAGTTACTTTGAAGGAGACGTCTGTCACAAGTGTGAAGCCATCACTGCACAAAGGGGGCTTAAACGTGCACGGCGATGGGTGCTCCCCACTCGGGCGGGTGGGCGCCGGCTGGAGCCTCAGCTTGGCCACCATGACGTCCTGGAGGATGTGAGGGTCAGGCGTGGAAGCCTGGGCTGACGGGCACGAGATCCAGCTCCTGCAGGGTGGCGGGCGAGCCAGGCCGGGTCTGGTGCACGGCCGATGGTAGAGACAGCTTGCAGTGCAGGGACTGCTGTCATGTCTGCAGGTGACGCCTGACCCGCCTTTCATTCCTTGTGCATGTCGTGCGGTTTCTGGATAAGCGTGGAGGGTGGCGGTGGCGGGTAGATGTGGCTGGGCGCGCCCACCCTCCAGCGACCCCGGCGGCTTCAAGCGCCCTGCCCGACGCCCGATGCGGCAGCGGGCCCTGTGGGCAGCCCTGGCTGTGCGGACACAGCGCCGGCCGCTCCGCTGGGGTGGGTTCCCACCTCCTGGGACGTGGCCCTGTTTCCTGTCTGGGGCTGCCGGTCAGCGTGCGAGCTCTCCCTTGAGAGGTCGGGAAGGGAGGCGAAGGGAGGCGGACTCTCGCCTGTCACAAGGCTGCCTTCCCGCCCTGTGCTGGCTTCCTGGAGGCTCGGTGAGCCGCTGGAGGAGGAAAGGGTGCCAGGAGGCCCAGCAGCCCGCGCAGGCTTTCGTGTCGGCTGGGAGCCCAGGTGGTTTCCTCTGCTCCCACGGGGGCTTGTTTGGAAAACTTCGCTCGTCCCTCCTCCCATTCTGCTTGACCCCGCCAGCTGCCCTCGTTCCTGGCCAGGAGAAGAGGGTGGAGACCGGCCGGTGGGCGCTGCAGACACTGCCTGCGCCCCTGCCGGCCCTGCGGGCGAGCCCGCAGCCGGCGCGTCCCGTCGGAAGCGCAGCGAGGTCGGGCAGGTTCCTGCCGCGCACCTGCGAGCCACGCGTCACCGCCGTGTTGACCGGCGCCCTTCCCTGCTCTCCGGCTATTCATGGGTTTGCTCCCAGGCCTTTGTGTTTCGGGGGAGTGAGCACACTGACCGGCCCCTTGAAAATGAAAACCCAGAAGCTGGCGTCGGCAGCAGGGGACGAGGGACGCGCACGTGGGTGGGCAGGGGCCTTGTTCTGCGTCCACGAGGCAGGGCTGGGCTTGGCGGAGGCGTGGGCGCTGAGCCACGGGGTGGGGTCTTCTGTGATTTATAGGGAACAACCCTGTTTTCCAGGGGAGCAGTAGACCTCAAGTTTTCCTTCCTTTCTGGTTACCGCGGGAGAGGTGGCCCCCGGCGCTCTGCAGGGCCGTGGCGTAGGGTGACCGGCAGCCCCTCTGTCCGGCTTCACTGGGGTTGCCGGCACCGCCCAGGTCCGCGGTGGGAGGGGCGGGGTCCTGGGGCCCTGGCTCGGCTGTGCCTGCTCACTGCGCAGTGCCGGGCTCCCTGGGCCGCAGCCTGCGGACGGGTGCTGTGACCCCTCGTTGGGTTCGTGCCGGTGGTTAGCGCCCCAAACTCCACTGTCCTCAACCCATTGCGTTGTGTCCTGACCACTGTGGGCCCCTGTGGGGCACCTTCCTGGCCCCGCGCTGCCCTCCCCGGCCCCTGGAGGCCGGCGCTCGCCACGTGACCGCCAGGGTCCCGATGGGTGAGCAGCACCGGGGATGCGGCCTCCAGTGTCCCCCAGAGGGTGGACTCACACCTGCCCTGCCACCTCCTTTGTGTGCAGATGTTCTCGAGACCCAGCTAGAGCTCTGTCCTTCCTGAGGAAGACCGGTGACAGAACAGGGGCCCCTTGGGCGTCGGGCTGGTGAGATTGGAGGCTCATCCACGTCCCTTCCCCATCTAGGTCCCTGTTTGCTGCCACAGCCTCCCCTCAAATTCAGTCCTGAGCTCTTGACCTCTCCTAGTGCTGCTCGGCCCCCGGCGGCTGCAGGGCCAGCCCGGGCCTGTGGACATGAGGCTGCTTCCTCCTTGGGCACCTGCTTCTGCAGACATGTTTGTGCCCACAGCTTCCTGCCCGCCACCTGGGAACACTCCCCAGATGGCGCCGCATGGCGGTGCATCCACGCCTCCGGAGAGCCGCCAGTGACTCGGCCGGGACGGCGTCTCCTGACTGTCGGTCTGCGCTAACCGCAGGCCTCCAGTGCTCACAGCTGTTGGTGACAGTGATGGCTATGAGTCAACCACAGAAAAATTTCAGAAAACTTTAATTTTTCCATAGAATCAGCATGGTATGTGTCTATGTATGGTTCAATAAATATATTTTATATACATGTATCACAGAAATCTTACATTCCGTTTTCAAATTGCAGAAATAGATTTTTCTTTACAAGCCAAAAAATAAGTGCCATAACTCTTTATGACTTCATGCAAAAAGGGAGGGGAGGAGGGCCAGAGGGAACTGGTGGTTCAATGTCAGGTCAGTCGGAAGTAAAAATGCTGCACAGGGAAGTGATCGCTCAACACTCAACACTGCTTGGGTCGGTGGCCGCCACCCCTCCGGACAATGCGCGCGTTCCCTCAGGGCGGGCGGGCGCCCCCTCCCAGCCAGCTCGTCGTGAGAGACCCAGGCTACTTAGAGACCCTGCTCGCTCCTGTGGGACACCGCGGCCACCGCTCTGCCACCAAGCAGCGCCACGGCCCTTCTGCCCTTCGGGGCGGAGCGGCGGCCATCAGCGCGCTCTGAGCCCAGTGCCCCCAGTGCTGTTGGCCGCGTCGCGCGTACACGTGTAAGCCAGCAGCTACCGCTTTTGGGAAAAGCAAGACGTGGAACTGCTTCCAGAGGCATCGCAGCCCAGGGTTTGCGCTTCGGCGGCACGATCAGGCAACTTAAGACAAAGGGCAGGTCGCTTGTGCAGACATGTGAGGGAGTGGCGGGCACGAAGGGCGTGCTCCGCAGACTCGGTGGCGCGGCGCTCGCTCCCCCGTGGAGGGCACCGCGCACCTTCATGGGGGCTTGGAGTGAAGACAGCAGACACGGACACGAAACGCACTCTCCCCAGGGACTAACCCGAGGCTTTATTTGAAAATGTCACTCGTTTTGGAATGTGAAACCAGTCCCGTCTCTGACTGCTGTCCTAGTGGGGCCTGGCTGTCACCCACACTCCTGTCCCCTGCGTCCCCTGGCTGGGCAGGAGACGACCAGCTCATCCGGTCCTCGGTGCAGAAGCACCGAGGTGCCACCACCCGGCCGACACTGCTGCTGGGCACGGTGGGGGTCGGCTCTCGATAGTGACAGCCGAGCACGGCGGCCGAGCGTGGACGCGGATGCCCCGGCAGCCTCCGGAGGCCAGAGGGTCGGGAGTCGCTTTGGTTCACTGTGTCCTCTGTCCCAGCTGACGACAGCTGTGGGACTCTGTCCTCTGTCCCTTTCAAGTTCACTTGGACATACATAGCTGAGGCCCTGCTACGTGGGTCTCGAAAGCAGAAGTTGGCTGCTTTAAAGAAATGCTGTGTGAGAACGTGGCATGACTGTCCAGCGTGCGCAGGGCTCACATCGGGGGACGCCTCCCGTGCGCAGTCACGCTGGTCCCTCACTCATTCTGACTCGTCACGGCCTGGGAGATGGACCGTCGGCATCGTGTGGCAGGTGCTCCAGAACGCGTGTGGGAATGGTTTTCCAGCCTCTTCTGCACAACTCGGGACGACAGATGCGTGTCGCGTGCAGCACACCTTTAAATGAGGTAGAAGTAGATCTGATGTGGAGACGGCTGAGTTTAGAAGCTGCTTATTTGGCACGTGAGCACCGCTAGCCAGGCCGCCGGCTGCCCTGCCGGTGACTCGCCCACCCCGCCCTCCCTTGGGGCCTGCGTCCCTGCACCGCCGCCCCGTGGCGCGCTCGGGGAAGCCTGCTTCAGGAGCCGCTGGGGATCCCGGGCCGCGCTGCTCGGCGCAGCTCCTGGCCCCTCTGCTGAGTGTGTCATGTCGGTCGGCAGAGGCCGCGGTATGGAGACCCAGGCTCCCCTCTGCAAGCATCTCCTGCTAGAACTGGCTCGGTATTGGTCCGGTTGTGACTCCAGCGTCACTGTCAGTCACTGGAGACGGCCGCTGCTGGGCCTCTGCTTCCCTGTGCAGTGCTGCCCGGCCTGGATGGGCCGCTGCCGTCTGACTGGGTGGGTCCCCAGGGGAGGGCACGGGTCAGCAGGAAGTGGCGCGGCCTGCAGGACTGCTCCTGGGGGCATCGAACGGGCCGTCAGCCTGTCCCCGACGAGGACCCTGCTGTCCGCCCGGGACAGTCCTGACCTGAGACTGCTTGTGCTCCAGGGTGGCCTCCACCTGCCTGCCACTCAGGACCTTCCGCCACCGGCACGGTCACTGCCTCGCGGCTGGCTCCCTGCTGGGTGCGCCTGCCCTGTCTGTCCCAGCGCTGCTGTTCTCTCGAAGGCACTGTGTGCTTCTTGTCGTGCCCTCCCGCTGCTCCTGTCGTCTTCATGGTGGTGATGGCGGGCTGTTTTCGCCTTCGAGGTTGAAGGGACGACTGTCTCTGAGTCCCTGCCCCCACAGCGGCTGCCCTGCCCAGCAGCTGTCAGAAACAGCCAGTGGAGAGGGTGACAGCTGCGGGGAGAGTTTACAAGTACTAGGTAGGCTGGAGACAGTGCCGCACTGCAGAGCGCCCCGACTCGATCCCCGAAGGCCAGCGCCGTTTCCAGGCTGGGACACTGAAAACCTCCCAAAGGACGGCAGAGTGGCCCAGCCTCACGAGCCCCTGCTGCTCCTGGCCGCTGTGTTTGCGTGATTTCCACCTCAGCTGATGCGTATGAAGCAAGGGCTTCCGGACTAGGGAGAACCTTCTGGAGCAGGGCTGGTCCTCCCACTCGATTCCGGCCAACTCCAGCTGTTCTGGGCACTGTGACCACGGACAAGGCGTGTGTCCTCAGCGCCCCCCAGACAGGGCCCAGCTGCCCTGCTCCTCAGTCACCCGCGAGTCCAGCAGGTGTGGTCCCGGGCCCTGGGTGCCCCGCGGCCCTGCCCTGAGTCTGTGGGCCTGGCGGCGCCCTGCTGTCTGGCGGAGCTCTGGGAAGATGAGCGCCGGGCAGAGCCTCGTCGGGTGGGTGAGCATCGCGGGCCGGACGGGAGGGCCAGGGCCCCATCACTGCTCGTCTGCCTCTTCCAGACCAAGGAAAGCTCCATCTCAGACACCGGGCGGCTTACAAGAGATGACTCTGGTCAGCAGGGACAGTCGGACCCAGGTTCGTGGAAGAGGCGCATGCTCACCCGGAAGCTCCTGTGATCGAGATGGGTCCTGACCTGGCTTTGACGCCGACCTGGGGGCAGGAACTTCGAGCCTGTGTCTCCTCATGCAGGAGGAGAGACGGGCTGGGCCATGGCGGGAGCGGGGTGCCGCGGCTCGGAAGACTGATGCGTGGCAGGTGTCCTCAGCAGCGCCGGCTCTCGCTGCGGGAGGGACGGCGGTGTGGCTCCTTCCACTTAGCTGGTCCTCACGATGTCAGGGAAGGGAGGCCCCGCAGGAAGCTCGCTGGGGAGGCCTGGGTGACTGCCTGGTGGTGGTTTCACAGAGCAGACGTGATACCGGTGTGCAGGACGCCAGGTGGCATCAGACAGCGACCGGTAGTGTGGACATGCAGAGCCAGGGCCAGGAGGAGGACAGGAGGGGCCCCTGCTCTCCCTGCGCCCGGGAGTCGTGGGGACAGGCCTGCACGGCCGGGCGGGCCTTCGAGCAGCAGCATGTCCGACAGGGGTCGCAGGCTCCTGACACGACTTCCTTCTTCATCTCACGAGATCTAACACGACGATGGCTCTTTTACATCTCAATTTTGCAACCAGGAAATAAGAAAAAAGGGTCAATTTGCAAATAAATTCCGGATCAGATGAGGGGAGAGGAAGACTGCCTGCTGTCGGTGGTAGACATCTGCGAGACCGCTGGTGCGACAGCCATCCGCTGGGCAGGCGCCTCCGGCGGGCACGGGGGGACGCAGGGGCGCTCCATGGTGTCCCAGTCCAGTCCGGGTCTCAGGTTTCTCCAGGCCTTCGGCCGAGCGCTCGAAACGGCTGCCCTGGGGAAGGTGGCCGCCATCACAGGCATGGGGTGCAGCCCCCGCATGGGGTGGGGTCAGATGAACCGCTTGTCCCGGAGTCAGAGCTGGGACACCGCCCTGCGCAGATGGCTGACGTGTGCTCCTCTCGAGGGACCTCCACCGCCCGCCCCTCAGTAGGCACCGAGCAGGCCGCCTCTGCACCCCTGTGCACGGGCAGGCGTGTTTCCCTGGGCTGTGGGCCTGGGAGGTGCCTGGGAAGCAGCCGGTCTGGAGGGGGCGGTCCAGCGCGGTGCTGGGCTCCGTGCGCAGTGCTGCTCCCTTCTCTGCTCCGGCTTCTCGAGCCAGCGTTCCAGCGGGGACTTGCAGAGCAGCGAGGGCTCAGACGGGGTGGAAGCACAGCCGGAGCAGGATCCCCGCCCGGCGGTCAGCGCCTCTTCAGGCAGCGTGGTTTAGAAGTGAGACGGGATGCCGGGACAGGGTGGTGTCTCGCCGAGGCATCCTTGCTGAGCGTCGCCTTACCACTCTGGTGCAGTGCCTGCGAAGGGCTGACTGACCTCCGCCAGGATGGGGTGCTCTGTGGGGCTTTGTGGCACCCGGACTGGGGCCCTCGGGGAGATGCTCCAGGTCTCCCATGCTCCCAGGAGTCCTGTCCCCTGCCCAGGGCATGCTCCTGTCACGGGGACTCGGCCACTGATGTGTGTTGGGACAAGTCACCCAGGTGGCGCGGCCGCCGCGACCCTGGCTGGAGCAGAGGCCCCTCGTTCACGTGTCTGGAGGGGAACAAGGCTCCTGTTTTGAGAACACACTTTGCTCTGAGCGAGCTTGGTGGGCTGCCCCCAGGGCAGGGCTGCTCCTCTGCTGGTGGCCTGAGCTCGTCCCAGGCCAGGCCTGCTGTGTGCAGCGGACTGTGTGTGGACCTGGCCCCGCCGGTGCCGCGCCGGCGCACGGGCTGCTCTCGGCCGCTCTGCGCCCCACCTCCGGAGCCCAGACGGCAGCTTTGGACCAGGACGCTCTTGGGAATGCAAGTTAGGCGGGGAGCCTGTGCCTGCGTGTTTAGTTCTGTCCCCAGGATGGAAAAACAGCCTGTGAGCAACATGGCCGCACCCAGGGTGACTCCATGTGGGCAGCCAGGAAGGACGACGAAGCTGGAGCGCAGAGGCCCAGGCAGTCACGGGGCAGTTTCTTTTGTCTCCACTGGCCTCGAATAGCTGCAGTTTGCAGGTGGGGCCCTGGAGCCAGCGGGCCTCCATGTCTCCGCCCACTGTCACTCGCCCTGTCCGTCTCCTGGTGGCCCCGAAGGGGACATCCTGTGCCCTCCCTGGCTCTGCGCCGCCTGCAGGCATTCGGCCTGGTCCTCTGGTTGGTTTTGTGTCGGCGGAGCCGCGACACATGGGGCTCTTTCGTCACAGTCCTCGTGGGATGGGTGCTGGTCACGGCCCCGCCTGTGCCCCGACGAGTGCAGCAGCTGGGACACGGGCCTGCCCAGTCGCAGACAAGACGGCAGGAGCGCGCGGGGTGCTCACCACGCACGTTCACAGGCGACCGGCCGCCTTCTGGTCCATGACGAGCTGACCCGAGTCTGCCGTGAGGGAGAGCAGCGCTTTCCTTTTTCCTTGGAAAGTGTGGTTTCCTCTGAGTGAGGGAGTAAGGTGCTAGTGAAGATGGCTGTGCCCGTGCGAGCGCAGAGCGACCTGTCCTGAGCTGGTAGGCCGTCCGGAGCCTCCAGGATTGTCCTCCTTTAGACAGTGCTTGCGATGGGGAGGGGGTCTCAGTCACGAGACTCTGACCCGCTGCCCCACCCACGCATCCTGGGGTCTGCCACACACCGAGCTGGGTGCTGGGGGCGACGGCTCCCCCGGAACCCCCGGCCACGGCCCCTGGCTCCACGGCCACAGCCCCCACCCAACTCCCGTCCTGCCTGGGCTCTGAGCCTCTCTGGGCTCCGGTGACTGTGACAGCAACTGGGACCCTCTCCTGGGGGAGCGGCAGAAGGACTGGTCTCCATCTCCGTCCTGTCCCCACTTGGGGACGTCACAGCCACACGTGACGCCCCCACATCTCAGTGAACGATTGTCATCTCTGCTTGCCTATGACTTTGATTCAAAGCCAGGACAGTCAAGTGCAAAGAACGCAGCGGGAAGCACGGGTGCTGGGACAGAGGCCTGAGGACGGAGGTTCCCTCCTGACTCCAGTGCCCTATGTCCACCTGCCAGTCCCCCCATCATTCCTGTCCTGCCCCTCCTCCTGAGAGCCCTGCCCTCTGGGGGTCTCTCTGGCACTTCAGTATGGAGGAAAGAGAATGATGTGTCTTAAATTCCCGAAATGTTAAAGCTAAACGAAGCACCAAAAAGGAAAACGAAAGGACTTACAAAAATATGGAGTCACCCCAGCTCCCGGGTTCTCCCGTCCGAAGGCCGGGTGCTGCCCCTCGCTGGCTGCGCTGCAGCCTCACGTTCACAGCGGCCCTCTCACTTCTCCCCCAACACACGCCCGCTCGGATTCCGAAGAGACTCTCCAAAAATAGACATTTGAAAAAGTGCATCGGTTTATACTCAGTCTAGCTGCATATTTCTTGAGAGTATACTTTTTAACCATAAAAAAGATTGCATATTGGCAATAGGATGAGAAGACTGGGGCCATCTGGGTGGGGGCGGGTGAGAGCTGCAGTAGGGCTGGGGGCACAGCCTCCGAGGGCTGCCCTCTGGCCCTCCGCCCGCCGTCCGCCTACCCACGCCAGGCCCGCCCGCCCCCCTGAAGCAGAGGCAGAATGGCTTTTTGGGGTGTGTCCCCTGCCGGTTTGAAGACAGGCGTGGCATTGGAGGGTGGGGTGGGGACACACCAGAGCAAGCTTATTTGTGACTGTTTCCACTCTGGGGAAGCTGTCTGTCACGTCTGTGACTTAATGTAAGCAGTTACTAGGCTGATAGGTTAAGGGTCCAACCTCGGGTCCCTGGTTTGCCTTAGCAGTGGGCGTGGGCAGCCGCCGCGGCCCCTTCCAAGCTGGAGAGGCAGCCCGTGGACTCGAGGTTCGGAAAGCTGCTGTCCCCGTGCCCCTCCCGCGGCCCTCCCCCCAGTGCCCCTAGGAAAGCCCGTTGCTAGCGAGTGCCGGCCAGGACGCATGCGCGCCGGCGGCGGGGGCGGGGCGGCGGCGGGGAGGGGCGGGGAGGGGCGGGGAGGGGCGGGGAGGCCGCCGCGCCGCCGGTCACTGGTTGTGCACGTCCTCCCTGCGCACTATCTTGTAGATGATCCAATAGAACATGTTGAAGATGAGGAAGGCCATGGGGAAGCCGATGCGCGACACCTTGTCGATCTTCTTGGCCCTCTGCACGAAGAGCTTCCGCATCTCCTCCGGGGACCTGCAGGGCGCGGGCGGCGCGCTGGTGGCCGTGCTGTTGCCGGCGCCTTTGGCCGCGATGCCGTCCTTGGCCTGCAGACAGGCGGGGCCCATGCCGTAGGCCGAGAAGTTGAAGCGGCCCTCTCCGGCCTGGTCCTCCTGGAACAGAGCGGGCACGGGGTGC
Source organism: Solenodon paradoxus (assembly GCA_004363575.1). Lineage (NCBI taxonomy): Eukaryota > Metazoa > Chordata > Mammalia > Eulipotyphla > Solenodontidae > Solenodon > Solenodon paradoxus. The sequence continues at coordinate 52,582 of RJWH01003062.1, read as the reverse complement.
TGCTGGGGCCGGCCTGGCCCGCACCGCCGCCTTGTCCCGGGCGGCCTCGCCGCCAACAGACGCAAACCAGGGGATGGGAGGGGCGGGCCTGGCCGGGTCAGGCGAGCCTCTGCTGCCGGCGGCCTGGGGCCTTACACGAGGCCCGTACTGGTTGATTTCGTTTGTCACCCGCCACCTCCAAAGTCCCCGAGAGCCGCAGGCACGGTGCTCTGGGCAGAGCCAGGGGACAATTTGGAGAGATCCCCTGCTTTGCTTCTGTTGCCTCCTCGCCCTCGGTGCCACCCGCTCCCCAGTCAGCATCGCCTGGTGCCTGGGGCTGGGGTGTCCTCCAGTTCACAAGCCGGAGCCCGGCTCCTTCCTGCCTGGTGTTCCTGTACCTGCGTCCTCAGGCGCAGCAGCCAAGGAGCCACCTAGGCGGGGCCCCCCTGCCCTGTGCCCTGGCAGCCTCTGCTCACACTGCTCCTCCCCGAGGCTGAGGGGCCCCTGAGCCCCGCCTTTCTCCCCATCTGGCCCCGCCCGCTGGGGTGGGTGAATGGTGCCGGCTTCCCTGCCCCTGGGGACTGGACTCCTAGCAGGGGCTGGGATCTCGGACACCACACAAGGCTGCTCCAGCACCTTTCTGGAGAAGGCTGGTGAGAGCTCGCGCCCCATCCGTCCTGCAAGTTCTTGTCTAAGGCTAGGGCGCCCTGCTGATGGGGCTGCTGTCGGTGCCAAGGTGAGGACTTTGGGAGCTGGCCCTGTCCCTGGCCCACGCCTGGAAGCGCTGGCTGTCAGCGGGGGCGTGGGCTCTCACCAGCCGCACAGCTGTGGGTGGGCACACTCTGCCTTCCTCGCCTGCTGGCCGGGGGGCGGGAGGGTGCTGGGTGGAGGCTCCCTCCACTAGGTGATGGCCAGGTTCACACTGGCCGGGAGCGAGCCCCAGAAATGCCCGCACAAAGGCTTGTCCGTCCTCCCCACGCCCTGCAGGGGGCAGGAGGTGGCGCCCAGGAGCCTGGTGCTGCAGGACCTGGAGGCTGGAGGCCTGAGGAGCTCCCGGAGGCCTCCTGACATGGGACCGAACAGGCCCCCACTGGAAGGCGGCTGCGAGCAGCGGTGGGCGCTGGGACTGCGAGGGCACAGGCTGTGGGTGACTGAGGACAGTGTGTCCTCTGCACTCACGCCAGGGCCCAAAGCCCTCCACAGACCACCCGCTAAAGACCACACCGGCGGCGGTTTGTGTCCTTGGCCCTGGCATTTGGGCGAAGTCAGAGCCTTAGGAACAAGGTCGCCCAATTCAGAGGCACACGGGGGCTTGCGGGAGGCAGTGGGGAGCTGGCCAGACAGCAGGTGCTCTGCTCCCCACTTTGGGTGGCTGCCAGCAGTGACACCGAAGTGTCTGCAGCCGAGTGGGCTCTGGCGCTGCCCTCGCCGCAGCAGGGGTGTTGGTTCCGGCTTCAGAGCGGACACTTGTGGGACGGCCTTTCCACCTCAGGACAGACGCACCCACAGCAGATGGCTGCCCTATGCTGCAGGAGAGCTGCGGGCCCGCCTCTGCATGATGGGGTCCCCGGCCTCACCGCTGGGGTGGGCAAGGAGGGTGCTGATGGGGACCTGGCATGGCCTTGTCCTTACTTGTCCCCGTTCAGTGTGTCACCCAACCTCCTGGGCGGGGTCTGGTGAGAGGGGCGGCCTTTGAAAGGTCTGCAGGCACCGTGTGCCTGGGGCAGGGCTTCACATTCTCGGTCCATGGTGCCCGAGCTGCCCAGTGTGCATGCCCGTGGGCGGCCTGTGCCCTCTTTAGTTGGGGACATGCAGAAAGCAGCTGGCCCCAGGGATAAGGAAGTTAGTCTCCTTGCTCAGGTCATTTTAGGAGCTGGAGGCCAGGTAGCCAGAGGACGTGATGGGAGGACAGGCTGGGCACACCAAGACCGTCTCCTCTTCCCGTGCGCTGTGGCTGCGCCCCCCAGGCAACCGTCCTTGGCGTGGCCGTGTCTGCCTTGTGACGTGCAGGGAGTCAGGCCGCATCGGATGGCGGGTGTTTGAGAAACCCGAGGGGCTGTGCCCACACTGTCACCGAGATCCCGACTGGGCACCTGATTAACCCTGCCCCAGGGCCCCCAGCCAGTCACTTGTCCCCTACAGCGAGACTGGACACAGAGGTGGCTGTTCTGCAGTCACACACGAGGGGGCGCACGTGGCCTGCGGGGCAGTGGTGTGGGCTCTGGTCATTTGGTCAGTGATTGTCCGCTGCAGCACCGTGTTAGGGCCGGGACACTCGGGATAGACACGCCTGCCCTGTGGACAGGGAGCACGAGGCAGGACTGCCGAGGGCTGAGACGGTGGTGTGTGCTGGGGAGGAGAAGCCGGCTTCAAGGGCACAAAGCGTCTCTGCGGTCGACATGCGGTCACGTGGCTGAGCCCTGCATCTGCACCGCACGGCCTGGGAGGGCCGGCCAGGCCCACAGGGAAGAGCGGGCACACTTGTCAGCTGTGAGGACCCACTGGGGACCCAGGCCTGGGCCGGGCCTCTGAGAGACGCTCGTGAGAACTGGATGAAGCGGCCGTACCAGTCCAGGGGACGGCAGGCGGCTCCGGCGCTTCACGTTCCAGGGATCGGAAGAAAGGGAGCTGCTTTGGGATTGGAGAGCAACTAGCGGTGAGCGAGCTGGAGAGAAGGTCCGATCCCCTCCTGGGAGGGGCCTGGGCCTGGCTTGAGCCAGCTGGTCCCCGCGGCTGCCTCTGGTCACCCAACCTCCCAGGGCGCCCGCGCTCCTCCAGGGGTCCCTGTAGGTGGGGGTCTCCAGGAGAGCCTTCTGGAGGGGGGCTGAGGGCCTCAGCCCGGGTGCTGCTCTGCGTCCTGAATGAAGCGCGGATGCCCGGATGCCCCCCCAGCCCTGGGCTTCCGAATGGGAGCCCCAGCAGCCTCCTGGGGGCGGGGGGAGAAACGGGGGTGTGTGCACGCGCGTGTGCACGGGATCCCTGTGCGGTGCCGGAGACTGGCCCCGCGGCTGCGTCGCGGGCGGAGCTGGAGCTGCAGGACCGCCCTGCAGGGGCATTGCGCCCGCTCTGTCCCCGAGCGGGCAGCCTACCTTGTGGTGGCGGCGCCGCCTGCGGAGCCGCAGCAGCTCCTTGTGCTGGCGGGACACGAAGTTGACGGCGGCGTACTCCAGCAGGGCGGAGAAGACGAAGAGCAGGCACACGGCCATCCAGATGTCGATGGCCTTCACGTAGGACACCTGCGGGCAGATGGGCCAGTGGGGTGGTATCCCCGCCCCCCAGCGGCACAGGTTTGGGGAGCGCGGGGGTAGGGGGCCTGGAGGGGGCTAGCAAGTGGGCAGCGTGCCTGCCTGTGTGCGTGCGTGCATGCGTGCAGCAGGAGTCTCCCCGAGGCGAGTCGGGAGGACGTGGCGAGGGCCGGGCCGCCCTCCCAGGACTCCCAGCCGGGGAGCAGCGAGAGCCCTGCAGCACCGGGGAGCCCCCGAGCCCACTGCCTCGGGCAGGCTGGCGGCCATCTGCTGCTCCTCTGCGGTCCACGTGCCACTGACTCGGAGAGCGAGTGTCTGTGGCTTCACTGCTTGTCCCCCGCTGCCTCGCCCGCTCTGACATGGACTGTTGTCCCTCTGCTTTCTGTCCAGTTTCCCTGCTTGGACACTGGGGATGGACGTGGCCGCCGCCATCGGTCTGCGTGAGGCCTGCACTGGGCCGCTTCTTAGGGACAGGAAGTGGCACCCGCGCCGCGTTCCGCCCCCTCATCAGCGGGCGGGTATCTGCGTGTGTCCACCTCTGGGCTCCAGAGAATCGGCTGCGGTGAGCGTGGAGCCGTGTTTCTGTGGGGCAGCGCCCCGCCCGCAGCAGCCACCCGGGCGGGCGGCCAGTCAGGCTCCCCGGAGTCTCCCGCGTCATCTTTTCTGACCTCGGCGGCGCCCACAGGCCTGCCCACGGGCTTCTGCTGCTGACACGGGCTGGCCGCAGACGTGGAATCGTGAAGTCACGTCAGCCTGAGGCTGGAGGTCACAGTCGAGGCAAATGACCGGTTGATCCAGAAGCTCACAAGGAAAAGCTGTGGTGGGGGCGCTTTTGTGGCTCAGGTGCTGGAGGCCGGTGAGCACAGGTGCTGGAGGCTGGGGCGCCACGAAGAGGCCAAGGACCGGGCTCGAGACCAGGGCCGGACGAAAACCCAAAATGGACAGCTAAATGCATAAAGGTGTTCTTCCTCCTCTCCCTCCCTGCCTGCCTGCCTTCCTGTCTTCACTAGAACAGAACGACAGGGAACGCTGGGGCGGGCGCGGCCCGAGGAGGCCGTGGCTCCGGGCTCCGGGCTCCGGCAGGAAGTGAAGGCGACGGCGCACACCTGCTGCCCGCGTGGATGGCGCAGCGACGGACCCCGGGAGGCAGGCGTGTGTGGGCTCCAGGCCTTTAAAGAGCCTCCGTCAGGTCTGAGGTGGACACCCGTGAACTGGGCGGAGCCGCCGGTCCCCTCGCAGCACAGACCGTGGCCATGGCAGAGCTGTGGTGGACACCTGCTGGACAGCTGTGACCCTGGGGAGGGCACTGGTCCCTGTCGCCCTGTTGTTTCATGTAAAACGTGCTGTTTTCAACAAAGGACGGAGGTGCGTGAAGTAACAGAACGTTAATCCCTGCAGCAGCCTGCAGGTCCCCCCGTGTGTGACCCTGACTCACAGCGATGGCACCTGGGGGCACCCTGGGAGCACGGGGCCACCGCGCTGGCTCCCGGGTGGGATCTGTGCAACGTCAGCGGACATCCGAGAGTCGTCGTTCCCTCCCTCACTGCCCCGCGGTGAGCTCTGGCCCCACCGCGCTGGCTCCCGGGCCTCACGACCGGAGACGTGTCCAGCGTACGTGGCCACAGGCGCCCGGAGCGCCCGAGACCGTGCGCGTCGGACAGGCACCGCGGACGCTGCTCCGGAGCCCGGGCGCTGTGCGCCATGGGGCATGTTCGGGAGCTGACAGGCGGGGTCTGAGCGGCGGAGGGAAAGAGTCGGTCTGACCAGCAGAGCGCTAGACAGACGGGCACACGGGGCTGAGGGGACCCTTCACGGAGAGGGCAGTGGCGTGTGTGAGTGGACAGGAGCCCGTGACTGCGGTGACCTGTCTGAGGGCAGATGGAGAGCGACCCCGGTGTCCCTGGTGGGAGGGGAGGCAGAAGGGATATTTGGAGGACCACTGGCCCCAAACAGCCCCACTGGACATGCGCACATGCGCGTCCGAGCTCGTGCGCTCCAGGTGGGGTCACTGAGGCAGCTGCACTCGACGCGCCTGGCGGGAGAGGCTAGGGGAGAGGACGGTGACCTCGTATGGAGCCTCTCGGATGATGTCCGCTAACCATTATGTGTCCCGAGAGCCTCCTTCTGGCGAGGGGGTCAGCGCATTCCGGACAGACAACCCAGGTGACCTGTCCACTCCTGGACTTGCACAGGCGCGGGGCAGAGACAGCCTCTGGCTGGCGCACCACAGGCCTGCGTGCCAGCGTTCAGTGGGGACACGGATGGAGCCACGGGCCGAGGAGCACAGGGCCGGTCTCGATTTGGGACGGAACGAATATGCCTTTTTATGTCTGCACTCAGGAGTGGGCCCGCGATGGGGAGAGACCACGGGGGCCCTCAGGAAGCAGGGACGTGAGCTCACGCTGCAGGTGGGAACACGGCAAGGGAGTGGCTTCTGCAGCCAGGTGAGTCCCTCCCGGAACCTGCATCACTGAGCCCAATGGCGGGCGCGTCTGCGTGAGCTGCTGTCTGCCAGGTGCTGTCGTAGCCGCTTGAGGGAGGACGCGGGAAGTCCGATGGCACCTGGAGCTGCGCAGCACTAGTGCCGATGCGGGCAGGGCGCAGAGAAGACCGACGGCAGTGGGGCAGCAGTGCTGATGGGACCTCACCCGACGGTCACCACGGATGGAGTGAGGGCACAGCTCGTCCTGGGACGAAACGGTAACACCGCTGCGCGCTGTCTGCCAGAGACACGCTGCGGGTTCCACCTACCAAGGGCCAAGGGAACGGAGAGCGGGACGCCGCGCAAACGTGGCCAGCCCTGTGCTCCAGCAGTGTCCAAGAGTGTGGCCTGCTAGCAGGTGACAGCGTACGGCTCACGACCAAGGGGCCCGTCGCCAGGGACTTGAAATCACACACACGCACCTGGCAGAGCCCCACACCCACGAAGAGCGTCGTCTGCGCTGAAGGAGAGGCCGTCGGCCAAGGACAGACTTGGAACCCGAGTCCCCGCTCTGAGCGGCAGGGCACCGGGAGGTCGTCAAGGCAGCAGAAGACTCGAGTGACCCTGCCAGCAGCGAGACCTAAAGACATGGACAGAGCGTCCCCCGGAGCAGGGAGGGATCGCCATCTCCGCAAGCAGGCAGGACGTTGCTGGGGCCGTTGCAGGCTCTCACCAAGTCTCCACACCACAAAGTGGTGGAGGTGACACAAAGAATGTTTTCCGACTGCAGCAAAGTAAGATGGAAGCTCACCCGTTTGAAGAAATTTAATAATCTACTAAACAGTCCATGGATCGAAGAGAAACCGGGAAATACCGAACGCAACGGAAGCCAACCACAGCGTGCGGCGCGCCAGCTCTCAGGTGCCCGAACGCGCCCTCGGACAGGACGCGCAGTGGAAATAGATGTTTGAAAAGATCTCGTATCAGCGGCCTGAGTCTGCACCTTAGGAGCTAGAAAAAGAGCAAAGCAAACTCCAAGCAGGCAGAAGGCGAAATAATAAAGAGGAAAATGGGAATAAATGAGCAGAAGCGCAGGCGAGGAAATCAAACCAAGGCTGCCGTTTGCAGGGTCTCGGGAGCCGGGGGACATTCGGCTCTTCTTAAAACGGAAGGCTTTTGTGCTCGAGACGAGCCTGGGTTCCCTGCGCAGGAGGGGAAGACGCCCGGCGGCCGGGGTGGCAAAACCGAGTCCCCTGGGAGCCGCGTGCTCTGCCCACAGAGACTCGGAAGCAGCCTTCCTGGGAAGGGCCCTGGACAGTCCGTGTGGGGCTGTCCCGAGGATGTCAGCTTATCGACAGTCACGGACATACAATGGCTTTGTTCTCGGAACAAAACAAGAACCAGAAAAAGCCAAAGTTGGTTCTTTGAAAAGGTAAGCAAAATCGACACGCCTTTAAGAAGACTGTTAAAAAAAAAAAGCTCAAATTTCTAAAATCCTGAGTAAAAGAGGAGACATCCTCCCGGCTTTGCAGAGATGAGAATGGAGCTCAGGGAGTGCCAGGACGAGCGTGCGCCGGGCAGGCCCGGGGTCGACGAGGGCCTGGCGGACCGGACACCCACCGACCAGAGGGGAGGAAACGCGCGTGGCCCCGGGCCAGTCATAAAACTGATAACCGGTCCTACAGAGGAAGTCCCGATGCTTCCTTCGGAGTTCTGCCACACGCGGCCTCCCTCGTCCTTGTCCGAGAAATGCAAGTCCCATCTCGTTCCTGGAACCCGTGTCTCCCGGCAACAAGAGCAGACAGAGGCGTCACAGAAGTAAAGTCACATACCGCTGCCTGTTATGAAGACAGGCAGGAGGTGCTGGTGAACCGAATCCAGCAGACGTGACAAGGCTGCTGCACTATGACCAGCCCTGGGGATGCAGCGTTAGGTGAACAGACAAAAGCCAGTCACCCCGTGAACGGAGCGGAGGACAGACGTCACGTGGGCCTCTGCACAGACGCCGCTGATCACTCGGCAGGCCAGCGCGTTCCTCGACACGCAGAGAAAGAACTTCTCACGTGACAAGACAGTGAAGAAAGACTCCAGTTAATATACTTAGTGCTGGAAACTGGAAACTGTGCCCTTAAGACCAGCGCAAAATAAGTCTGTTCTCATCGCTTCTGCTGAAGACTTTACTGGAAGGCCAAGCCGGGGGCAAAAAATAGGCAAAAAATAGGCAAGACATCCTGACTGGCGAGAAGAAAGCAGAGCCAGCTCTGTGTTCAGATGCCACGGCCTTGCACACGGACAGTCCCGAGGAGCCGGAGGTGAGCACAGCAAGTCTGCAAGATGCGAAGCCACGTCAGCTGCATCTATGTGCAAGAACAAGCAGTCTGAAAATTAAGAAACGCTTTCATTTACGATAGCATCAAAGAGGATAAAATACCTTGAAATAAACTGAACAAAGGAAGTGCGAGACTTGTGCACTGAGAATGAGAGAACTTGGCGCCTGGTGGGGGTAGCGGTTGGGTCAGTCGCCTCTGAAGGAGCGCAGGCCACAGACCGCTGGGTTGGAGTCCTGGGCTTGGGGGAACAGCCAGTGTGAACAAGTAAATAAAAATAAAAGTGCTTCTTCCTGCCTGCCTGCCTGACTTCGTTCCTGCCTGCATCTTTCCTTTAAAAAAAAAAAGGATGGAAAAAAAACCCCCCAACAAAACACATTAGAGAACTTTCTGGAAAGAAATGAAGGATGACTGATAAATGGCAAGGCGTCTCCTGTTCACGGAGTGCAAGACAATATTGCCAAAGTGGTGACGCCCCCAAATTCATCGATAGACTCAGTGAAACTTTTAGCAAAAAAAAAATTTTTTTTTTTGGTAAAAGTTGAAAAGTTGATCTTAAAAATCATATCCACGTTTAGATGGAAACGCAAGGGGCCCGGGATGGTCAGAAGAGTCTCACGAAGCACCGAGCTGGAGGACTCAGCCTCCTCCTGAATACAGGGCTGTCGCCCACAGACACACGGCGCCGCTCGGCGGGGCAGCTGAGTCCAGGGGCTCCCCACATCCGTGCGCAATAGCTTGGACCAGAAGTCAGTTCCCTGAAGGACAACGTCCTCTCACGAGTGCCGCCGTCCCGGCGAGGAGCGGTGTCCCTGCCTCAACCACGCGCAGAAGGGAAACGAGCCTGGGGCCCAGGCCCCGAGCTCAGAGCTCGCCTACAAAACTCGCAGGAAAGGCCCAGGTGCACACCCTCCCGGTCAGGCGTTCGCCCTTACGTCGGACGCCGGAAGCGCAGGCAGCGGGGAGGTGGGCACGTTAGATTTCGCCGAAGCGCGGGACTTGCGCATGTAGAGGACGCATCGCCCACATCTGTGCGGTGAAGACCCCGAACACGCACGGAACGGTGGAGTTCAGCCATCAGACGAGAGGGACCCCGGCCGAAAAGGTGGCAGAGGGATCGAATCGCCGTTTTTCCAAAGATGCCGGCGAGCAAGGCAAGATGCTCTGCCTCGCGAGGCCTCAGGAAATCTAGACCAAAGTCTGGCGAGACACCGCTGCTCCTCACCACGAGGTCTGCAGCTCACGATGGGCGTCGGCGAGGGCGCGGGGAGACTGGGACCCCGGGAGGGTCACGCCGGAAGGCACTGTCAGTTCCCGGAAAGCTGGGCCGAGCTTCAGGTCAGCCCGCTCCTGCTCCTGGGTGTCCGCCTGTGAGCCGAGAGCTCGTCCCCCGGAGGCGTGTGGGCAGAAGCTGCAGCAGGTTCCGTTCAGTAGTGCAGTGACCCGTCTGTGGCCGCTCCTGGGCGGCGTTCTCCAGCACCGAGGGGCCTTAACAACGCCATCCCAGGTGCTGGCCGTTCCTGTGCATGTGCGAGGACCCGGGTGCAAGGGGGCCAACCGCCAGGGGTCAGCCCTAGAGGCGGAGCAGTGGCCGGGGAGGGGAGCAGGCGTCCTGTGGGACGGAGTGGCCATAGTCACTGGGGGCCGGCGTGTGTGCTGCGCGGGCACAGAGCAGAGCCGTGACGTGGGGCCCGGCTCCTCCGCCCTGAGCGCGGCCAGCGCTGGGGGTGGATCCTGGGGCCGTGAGCATGTGAAGGCAGCAATGTCCGTGCCGGCGGCAGCATCTCCAGCGTCTCGGGCTGAGCGTCCACTGAGTGGTCGGCCAGGAAGGCCGGCGCAGCGGTCTGCACCACGAGCTCCTGGGCCGCGCCCCTGGGCCTGCGCTGCGTCCATCGTGACGCTCTCGGAGAGTCAGGAAACGTTAAATAAAAACCTATCATGTGATGTTAGAGAAACTTTTCTTTTTGTCTCCCCCGCTCTGGGCCTCGAACCCGGGCCCCCGGGCTTCCATGCTGGCGTGTTACCACTCAGGACCCGAGCTGCGGGGCGCGTTCATGTCTTTGCTCACTTGTCTCCTCCCGCGGGCTGTCACGGCGCCCTGAGCCACGGGCGCCTTGGGTCACTTCTGACCCTGCCAGGTGACAGCTTCTGAATGAATGTTTATGGTGTGATGATGCCGTGGTCCTCAGTCCCTGCTTAGAGGCGACTTGTCCTGAGCCTGCAGATGGTTCAACCAAAGCTGCCCACGTGCCAACCCGCCTAGCTCTGCGCAGTCACCGCGGCGCGTGGGCCATGACTGACCCCCTGTGGGGACCGTTAGCTGGATCCCGGCGGGGGTGGGGCCTGGTGAGCCACAGAGGACGCCGAGGGGACACAGGGGAGCCCAGTGGGGGCGGTGTGTGTGGGATGGGAAGGGAGGAGGCGGCAAATGGAATGGACGGCGAGCTCCGTATCCGCGTGCCAGCGAGGGCACGGTCAGTGGGATGGGCGCTGGTGCTGGGGGCAGGATGGAGGTGTGCGGGCAGCTCTGGGAACCCGTCTTCCAGGAGGCACAGGCGCGGTTGCCAGGGGCGCCCCAGGCAGCCAGGATTGGGGCGTGCCCGCTTGCTCTCCTCTGGGGGGCTGGGATTTGTGGGTGCGGCAGAGGGTGCCTAGTGGCCAGCGCCCAGAGGAGCCCGTGGGGCTGCAGATGCCTCACGGCGGGCCCTGCGCAGCTCCCTCTGTGGCTGGGGCTCCATCACTGGCCTCTGTCCGGGCAGAGTATGTTGTGTGCAGGGCGCCCTTCCTGCCCGGGGTGGGGTGGCGGGTGTGCGCTCTCATGGCGCCTGGTGCCGGGCGGGACGGCGTCCTCGGGAGCACGGGCGGTGTGCTGCCTGGGGGCAGGGTGCGCCTGCAAGCAACTGGTGCGGTGGCGCGGGGTGGGCGTACCTTGGGCAGGGAGGCCCGGGAGCCGGAGCTCTGGGTGGTCATGGTGAGCACGGTGGTGATGCCCAGGCCCACCCGGGCGGGGGCGGCGTCCATGTTGATCCAGAAGGAGATCCAGGAGAGGATGACGATGAGCAGGCTGGGGATGTACATCTGGATCAAGTAGTAACCCATCTGGCGCTCCAGGTGGAACCGGGCCTCGATGCAGGTGAATTTACCTGCAGGAGAGCGGCGGGAGGCAGGCTCGCACTGCGGAGCCAGTGCTGGCGTGGCCCGTGTCCCCGTGCCCGCGGGCTGGAGACGGCCCAGGAGCCCACCCCAGTGGTGCGTGGGGCGTCCCCAGGGCCCGCCCGTCCCCCAGCTACCTGCCCCAGCCGCCTTTCCTTCTCTCCCCAGCCTGCCTCCCTCCACCACTTCCAGCCCGTCCACGCCCAGGGCAGAGCTCTGGGGCAGCTTGGGGCAGCTTGGGGCAGCGAGGGCAGCTGTCCAGATGACAGGCAGCCTCTGACGTCCCCTGGTGTCTCCTCGGAGCAGCGCCCGCTGTGCCACTCCGTCCCCTGCTCAGCTGAGGGCACCCTCAGACGCAGCCGCTCTGCTGGGGCTGCCTGCCCTCTCTGCCCCCACCAGCGGCCCCGCCTCCCGCCGATGGCTGAGTGCACCTGGGCAGACCCAGCCCCCAGCCCCTTCCCTCTGCAGGCGCTGGGGGACAGCCGGGTCAGGGCGGTCTGTCCAGCCTCCCCAGGGCCAGTGGCCTACACTTCGCTCACCCGCCTGGGTCAGGAGCATGTGGCCACTTCTGGTTTAGAGCAGTTTTCTGAGCATAGAACAAGGCCGCGCCGCTTTCTGAGAAACGTGTCTGGCCTGACCCCCATGTGCAAACACGGGGCGTGCACTTGCACACCCCGCGGGCACAGCCTCCTGCTCAGCTGGGTGGGGGTGTGCTGGGGCGGAGACAGCGTCCTCCATGCGCCTCCATCCATGCGCTGAAGGATGGTGTCCTTAAGTGATGTATGACTGAGTGCAGAGCTGTGTCCCTATGTCCCTGGGTGTGTCGGAGTCACTGGGTGTCAGAGGCCCAGAGGCCCTGGGGTGCCGGAGGCCCTGCTGTCGGAGGCCCTGGGGTGCCGGAGGCCCTGGTTGCACGAGGTCGCACCCACCTGTGTTGTAGTGCTTGGTGCAGTATCTCAAGTCCTTCTCCTCCTTCAGGATGAACTGGGGCAGCGTCAGGCCATCTGCCACCTGCACGGCCCCCTGCTCCTGCCACTCAAAGATGAGGTCATTCATGGTGTAGCCAACTGGGGACCAGGAGAAGGAGAGGTCACTGGGGTACCAGCTGGCCACTGAGGGGCGGATGCTGAGGCCCACCAGGCGCCTCCCACGAGGCGTGAAACCCCCCCTCTGCCCGCCTGTCTGTGCGCCCTGGGTCTTCAGTCTCGTGCATGCCCTTGCCCACTGCCTCTGGTGCCCACGTGGACTTTCCGGGAGAATGACCTGTGGGTGTCCTCTGGTGGGGGCAGCCGGTCCCCAGAGAGGGCAGCAGGCCTGCAGACTCAGGAGGGTCCTGGGGCGGTCGGCCCTGTGCTCTGCCCGCTCCACGAGCCAGCCCGCTGTCCTCCACCCCTCCCTTGAATGAGCGTCTTTCGGTGTCCCATCGAAAGTCCCACCTGTGTCCCCTGCTGACCCTGTCCCGCCCTCCTGCCCTCAGAGCTGCCCTGCCGTGCTTGGTCACCGTTGTGCACGGCCACGGCCTGGTCCCCATGGGAGGCCACTGAGTTCAGACGGGGCTGCGGCCGAGCCTCCGGCCGGCACGCTCTCGGGGCAGCGGCTGGCTGGAGCCTGGGCCTCATCAGACAGGGAAGGGGCGCGGGGGCTCCCGGGGCCTCTGCAGCGACTCACAGCTCTCCAGCTGCATGATGCACGTCTGCACGTCCATGGGGAAGTTCTTCAAGTCCATGGGGCACGCCAGCGTCAGGGTGATTCTGGGAAATGGAGCGAGTGCGTGAGGCCTCTGTTCTCCTACCCGCAGGAGGCCAGTCATCCTGAAGCCCTGGGCCCGGACCCTGCCGAACGAGTGGGCGCGGGGCTGCTGCAGGACAGCAGAGCAGCTGCCTGAAGGGCATGGAGCTGGGCCCCTGGGTCTGTCGGACTGAGTTGCTGAGCAAGGAGCCTGCAGGCCTAGAGGCCACTGCCCCCACTTGGGCAGGGTCAGGCCTCAGGGGTCAGGTCTCAGGGGTCAGATATCAAGGGTCAGGTCTATGGGGTAAGATCTCATGGGGGTCAGACCTAGGGGGTCAGCTCTCAGAGGGTCAGATATCAAAGGTCAGGTCTAGGGGGTCAGCTCTCAGGGGTCACGTCTCAGAGGGTCAGGTCTCAGGGAGTTAGGTCTCAGGGGGTCAGACCTCAGGGAATTAGGTCTCAGGGTGTCAGACCTCAGGGGTCAGGTCTAGGGGGTCAGCTCTCAGGGGGTCAGACCTCAGGGGTCAGGTCTCAGGCACCACACACCTGCCTCCTTCCTGCAGTTCTCATCGAGGTGTTTCTGAGGCCCTGTCTCTGCGGTTCCAGCAGGGCTGGCTCACAGTCCAGCCTCACGTGGGGTGCAGGAGGAGAGGGACACCCAGGCCTCTGGGGTGCCCAGGGTTCGTGTTCCCTTTGCAGAGGCCACAGCCTGAGACCCAGAGGGAGTCCCCGACAGGGTCTGGCTGCGGTGGGGGCCCCTCTGGGGGAGAAGAGATGCCAGGCCGGCCTCTTTGGCTGGAGGAGCGTGGGCGCAGAGGGAGGCCAGCAGTGGGCAGTGGCTCAGCCGCTCCTCAGCTTGTGGTGTCTGCTCTGCTTCTCTGAGAGGTCTGGTGACAGTCCTGCCAGCCCTGCTCTCACCACAGCGGTGGCCCCAGCACAGGTGGGGAGTGAGTGCAGCTGGATCTGGGTCACACCGAGCTGCGTCCCTGCCACGCAGTGACCGGGAGCACCACTTTCTGCAGCTCTGGCCCCGGCTGCTGCCCCAGGCTTGGCCTCCCCAGATGGGGAACCTGCTGCAGCGACTCGTGTGCAGGTGGTACCTGTCTTGTTCCCAGGGGGACACACGCCAAGCTCACGTCCCAGCCCGCCTTCCTGGTGCCACCCCTCCCTGCGGAGGATCCCAGCTGTCCTACTCAGAAGTCACTGGTCCTCCTCCAGGACTTAGCGCCCCTCCTCTGGACCTGGGAAGACTCACTCCGAGAACAGGAGGGGCGGTCGCGGAGGACCAGCACCCCTTTAGCTTTTGAAATAGACCCGTGTCCACGGGATCTTCATGTGTCCAAATCCCTCCACCCGCGCCTCCAGGCCCCGTGTGGGGGCACGTCGTTGCCGCACTCGTGGGAGAATCTAGATGCTGCCCAAACTAGCGCCGGGGCACAGGCCAGAGGTCACTCATCAAAGTGGTCTCGTGGGGGGATTAGAAGGAGTGCGGGGGAGGCCCGGCCTATGGGTGGCCTGGGTGCAGCTGTGACCCTACCCATGCAGGGACAGCACGAAGGGCTGGCTTCTCCCTGGTGGGGGGATTGTGGACTTGGTGGGGGGCAGGAGAGCCTGAACGTTCACCCCTGCACGGTCTGGGGGAGGGGAGGGTCACAGGACAGGCAGCCCAGCTCGTACCAGAGCCCCGCCTGCACTGCAGAAGTTACCGCCTCTGTTCAGGCACCCCCGTCCCGCCTGCCCCTCGCCTCGCCCCGCCCCCCCCCCC
>RJWH01003062.1:13469-37863 GCA_004363575.1 Solenodon paradoxus | reverse complement strand
CCCTGTAATCCTGCGGCGGAGGCGGCCAGTCAGCGGCCAGTCAGCGGCCGGCGCATCGGGCGGCCCCGGCGGCCCGCACTTCCCCCTGCGGCGCAGGCGTCAAGCGAAGCCCGTCGCGCGCACGCACTTGCACTTGCACTTGCACTTGCACTTGCAGCCGCGCCCGCGTGCGCCGCCGGCCCTGCGAGCGGGCCCGGCGGAGCAGAGCGGAGGAGCGCTGGGCCTCCTTCCCGCAGAGCCGGCGCCCGGGGCCGTCGCGGGGAGGGCGCCTCCAGACCCCGAAAGCCCCGCCGGCCGCGGGGCCTGCGTGAACTGACGGCGGCAGAGCCCGGGCTCCGGGAGGGCGGGGCGCGCGGCGGAGGTGTCCGGCCCCACCCCGGCCCCACCCCTCTGTGCCCCAGGACCCTGCCGCCGCTGGCTTCCCTCCCTGGCCGTCTGTCCGTAGGTGCAGACAGGCTGCAGGGAGTGCGTGCTGCGCCAGCCGCGGCTCCCTGTGTCCCCCGGCCCCGGTCGGTCTGGTCTCAGACTCAAGGGCGCCAGCTGAGCCCAAGGGGGGATTGGCGAGCTGGGGCTCAGCCATCCTTCCCACCAACCCCAATCTGCTGGGAGGTTCCCAAAGTTATGATGTGTCCCTGAGCACTGCCCGGCCTGCAAGACCGAGAGCGTGGCCCGTTCAGGCCTTCAGCAGACACGGGAGGGCTACCCTGTGCCCCTCGGGCTCACCCCATGCAGCCAGCTCCTCTCCCCATGCGTGGAGGATGAGGGTGGCTGGGAGGGAAAGGGGAGGGAGAGATGAGGGAGGAAGGGAGAGGAGGATGGGGAGATGGAGGGAGGGATGGAAGGGGAGGGAAGAGGGAAGGGAGGGAGAGATGGAGAGAGGACGGGGAGGGAGGGGTGCAGGGGGAGGGAGAGCAGGGAATAGAGAGGCAGCTGCCATTGCTGAGAGTGTAAATTGGGAGTCAGCTGTCCTGGTTCATCCTTGCTCGGATGCGGAGCCACCTCAGCCATTGCCAGTTTACCGGTTACCGTTGATGCTCCCCGGAGGCCACCTGCACGTGATGCACGACGGCCTGGACGCCGCCTCTGCTGCTGCAGCACTGGGGCTCTCCCTGGCTACCCCCACGTCTGCCCACCGGCCCTGTGGGCGCCGCCATCTCCCTGGGTGGCGTCTTGGAGCCCCAAACCCATGTGCGTGGGAAGGGATCTAGTTTACGTAGTGACCCAGAAATGTGATGGAGAAAGCAGTGACAGTAGAGACCTCGTCCCCAGGACAGCCAGCTGCACAGCATCTGGGAACAGGACGTGCCAGTTCTGCCCAAATTAGTCTATAAACCCTGTGTGATCCCAACTGGAATCGGGCGCTGCCCCCAGGCTGGTTCTCAGGTTCATGCGGGAGACGGGCTGGGAAGGCGGGACGGCCTCGCAACCTGCCAGGGCCCGCTGCTGAGTCCCAGCGACGCAGCAGATGCCGGAGCACAGGGCCCCGAGGCAGGCTGGCAGCGACGTGGGTGCAGGTGGGCTCTGCAGGGTGGTGGGGCAGCGATGATGTTGGGAAAGCCCCCGTCTAATCAGGGGGCAGAGGTAAACCACCTCCAAATGCTTTATAGAAGGTGAAAGTCTTAAGTGGACGAGACGGCGAAGCTGTCCCAGCCTCGCGCCTGCCATAGGCCCCAGAAAACCAGCCCCCGGCCCCGGGCGGGCACGGAGGCAGGTCTGGGGAGAGGCGCCCCAGCTGGAAAGCAGCTTGTGACACACTCACCATGGTCGTCTCGGCGATGGAGCCAAAGCTGTTGATGAAGATGTTACAGCTGACGTTGACTGGGGGACCTGCCAGTCGAGAGAGACCCGCTCAGCGGCTGAGGCAGTGGGTGCAGGGGCATCCTGCCGGGAGACCCCTGCCTGCCCCAGCCCAGCCCCAGCCCAGCCCCATCTCGGCCACACTGCCACGCCAGGCTCCTGGGCCCGGTGCGCTCCAGGCCCGGGACCCAGAGGCCAGCGGAGCGTCGACTCCCACCGGCCGCCGTGTGGCTGAGGGCCCTTCCCCAAGTCCCGCCGCTGCTTTCCGACGGGGCCGAGAGGCACCCGCGGCCCGGCATTTGGAGACTGTCTTGGGGCCACAGGGAGCAGCACGGGCCTCTCCTTGAACTTGTGAACCAGGATCAACTGTCTGAAAGTGCTGACAGGAGTCTCCCGCCAGGGCCCGTGGGAGCCCGAGGGAAGCCCGTGTGTCTCATTAAGTACCTGCCAGCAGGCTTGTCCAGTCCTGCTGCCCAGGCAGGAGGCAGGCGCCCTCCGTGCGCCCTTCCTGTCTCACCACCCGGGTCTTGCCGATGGCCAGAGGCCCAGTCTGCTCCTTGGACACTACTGAGGCCAGCAGGTTCCATCTGAGCCCGCGTCACCCAGGCGCCGGCCCTATTCCACAAGCCTGGAAGCGGGCAGAGGTCACTGTCACTGGCCCACAGCTCATCCACGGCGGACCTGAGGCCGAGCTCGTTGTGTCTGGTTCTGCAGCTGGTGGTCTGTTGGAAGGCGGCCCCAAGGAGGGGCCCCATGAACTGGCCGGAGGGTCACCGTAATGTCCCAGAGGGCTTGAGAGCCGGGCCAGAGAGCTGGGCAGTGGGGCAGGTGGTGTCCTTAAGCTGACCTTGACGTGCTCGACTCGGAGAACAGGGCTACCCCTTTGCGCACGCGTGGCCTGTGCCCTGTGCATCTTTCGGTCCAGAGCTGGGGCTGGAGCGATTCCCACAGGAGGGCACAGTTCAGGGTCTCCGGGGCTGTCATCCTGCCGGCCCTGGCCCGGGCGTGACCTGCCTTCCTGATGCTGCGGAGGCAGGCGACCAGGCGTCCTCTGGTGCCTCTTCCTCTGGTCCCTCTGGAGGACAGGGCTCAAGCGTTCTGCCCGAACTCAGCCAGCATGTCCTCCTCTGAAGTCCTGGTGTGTAGGGAACGCAGGCCTGGCTGGGAACGCAGGCTGCCTCTTGGGCACCAGGAATCCGGAGGGAGATGCCCAGCCCCGAGGTGTCCGTTTGAAAGCCAGGGCAAAGGTTTCAGACTGGGTGTTTCTGCAGGGGAAGCCCATGGGCGGCTTCTCTCCTGCCGGAGGAATCTCCTGCTTGCAGTGCGGACCCAGGGCCCACATCTCACGGCTGCCGGGGCGTCTGCTGCACGGCCGGGGTCAGGGCCGCTGCTGAGGTGGGTGGCTGCGCACCCAGCATGCCCGGCTGTGGGCCTCGCTTCATCTCAGGAGCCCTTCCATGTCCATGTCTGTCTGCTTGACAGTGGGCAGCTCGCATGGAAGCTGCCTCCAGTCCCTCCCAGGCCGGCCAGGTTGCTCTGTGCCGTCCTTGCTGCCTAGAGGTCTGAGAGTTACCGCGGGCCTTGTAAAGGCTGCCTGGGTCCCCTGCCCCCCAGGCCTGCCAGTGCCTGGTGCTGTGACTCCCATATAAATCAGGCCGTGATTTATACACGCGTGGGGGCGCCAGCTGGGGGACCCCATGGGAGGTGCGGTTCATTGAAATAAATCAGAAATTAAATTATCCTCCAGAAAATTGCAGTCCGCTGCCTGTGCCAGCCAGATAATGTATATGTTTCATTAAATATTAAAGTTTAATTTTGTGTTTGTGTCTGTGTTTGCATTGGATCATGCCCCACCCTGGGGCCCCGAGAAGAGCCGCAGCCAGAGTTGCAGGCTGCGCCCTCGGATCCCGCAGTCCCTCTGGCCTGCCCTGGGTGGGGGTCTCGGGCCAGCAGGGAGGACCAGAACCAGGCTGGCACGCTTCCCTGCGTCTGATCAGTCCCTGGGCCCCCTCCCCGCCCGGGTCTGCTGGGCCATGGGGGCCTGTCAGCAGTTTGCCTGGCGCGGCCCTCCTTTGTGTCTGGCCCCATCTGAGGACATGGTTTTGCAGGTGTGGGGTCTGGGGGCTGGTGGAGGTGTGGAAGGGCCACGGGCCACGGTGGGAGAGCCCTTCCTGCCCATGTCCCCCCCACCCCCAGGGAGAGCAGAGACCCCACTCCCACTTGAGCTGGGCCTGCCCCGCCCATGGGGCGGAGGGGCAGAGGCGGTGAGGGCTGGGGCCACGGCTAGTCTGGCTCATTGGGGCCAAGTGTTCGGCCCAGCCTCAGATTTGGGGGGAAGGGTGGTTGGACGGTTGTCTCGTCTGCGTGAGACTGTTCTGATTCACTGCTCGGAAATCAAGCATGTGGGCCTGGTGCTGTGAGTCGGTGGATGTGGGGGCCTGTCTCTGCCGGCACGACCTCCAGCCTCCGTCCGTTGGGCTCGAGAGTCGCTTGTGGAAGGCTTGCTGAGGCCCTCTGGGGCCGAGGGCAGTGGTAGGCGCGGAGGACAGCTGACCCTGAGCCCAAGACGCGGCGCCCAGTCCCTGCCTCTTCTTCCACCTCCAGGCAGTTTCGAGAGCGCCCAGCAGGGGGCGCCGGGACACGCCATTTGGGTGTCCCTGGTGTCTGCTGACCGTTGGAGGGCGCCAGCCAGACCCCCGCGGACCTGGCAGCGCGGACTCCACAGTCTCGCGTGTTGGCTGGAGCCTCAGTGGGCAGCAACACGCATCGGGAGAGCAGGGGCCTCGCCGGGCGCTGGGGCCGCGTGCAGTCCCGGACCCGTGGCTAGGGACCCCGTCCACGTGGGGTCTCAGAATGCGGCGGGTCGCTTCGGCCAGGGCTTATAAAGTGACCACAGAGGTGCAGTTGGTGCGCTTTGAGGAGGGACTGCGGCGCTTCTTGGAGTAGTGGGCCTTTCCTTCCGGCCAGCCGGGCAGCAGGTGCAGGCGGACTGGACTGGCCTGGCCTGAGCCCCCGCCCTGTGCCTCCCTCCTGGCCCACCTGCTTGGCCAAGCCACCTGCTGTTCTCTTGGGCCTAGAATTGTGACCTGACTTAGGCTAGCAGGTTTCAGAGTTGCCCAGGGGAGCCCTGCAGCCACTTATCTGAGGCAGGAGCATGGAGGCGGGAGCAGCCCCAGGCCGGGCCCAGGAACCAGGGTGACCACCAGTGGCCGGTCCCAAGAGTGGGTGACCATGCGTGGCTGGGCCCAGGAGACACAGCGGGCACAGCGGAAGGGGAGCCTGGCAGGTGCCTGCCCTGAGCCTGTGCCCTCTGTCCCGGCACCAACCAGAGGGGACATGCCGCGGCCCCGACGGAGGACAGTCGTAGTGTCCGCGCCTGCCTGCAGCCTGTCCACGGCAGCGGGTCTGGGCGAAGGGCTCTCTACCTTTGAAGTTGGGCCTGATCCTGGCGTCGTACCCAGAGGTTCTCCCCATGAGCTTGTCCAGGAAGTCAGAGGGAGACATCAGCTTGGGCGCGGAGCGGGCGGCGTCGGCCTCCTTGGAGGCTGCCAGGCTGAGGGAGACAGCAGAGCAGCGTGAGCGGGGCCGCTCCCACACCCCAGCCCCAGGACCTGCTCTGCCCGGAGCCCAGGGCGGCCTACACGGGCCAGGCGACTGAGTGACCTGCCCCAGCGCCACGGGGTCAGGCAGCATCCTGGGCTCTGGGTGTGGCCCGGTGGGCCTGCAGGGACCCACCTGAGTGCGGGCACCTGCCTCTCAGAGGCCAAGGGACAGTGGCCCGAGGGCCGCACACATTAGCCTTTCCCAACGTCCCCCTAAGGTCAGAGTCCTACTGGGGCAGGACCAGGCTGGCCTCTGTCTGCTGCCCTGACAGACCTGCTGGTGCCTCGTGGGACGCACACTCGGTGCTCGGGACACTGAGGCAGGTGGTGGGGGCACCTTTGTCCCAGCAGTAGCTGCCTGGCCTCACACGGGGCTGTGCCGCCATGGCGCACCCCACGCTGGCGTCTCTGTGTCCGTCTGATGGTCCTGAGCCAGCCACAGAGGCGGTGCTCTCTCTGGGGTTCCGGGCACGGGCTGTCATCTGGGGAGATGCCTGGGTCCACGGAATCCTGAGGGCCCTTGGGGGCCTGTGGGGTGCGTGCTGGGACATGGAGGAGGCACGCTGATGTTGGGGTGTGTGTGAAGCAGATGTGAGGGGTCAGGCCTCTGCTCCCTCTCTTTCTCCCCAGGTCCCCGGTGGGCAGTGCTGTGTCCACAGACATGCTATCTGGCCCTCCCTCGTGTCGGTCAGTAGTTCCAGGACCTCCCCCGCATCCCTGCGCTCCCCGCCCCTCTCCGGGTCATAAATGGGGTGCCCGCTCCCCAGCACAGGCCCCTCTGGAAGCCCAGACCCCTGCCCGCCTCAGCCCAGGAGCACAGCACCCTTAGTCCCGGGGCCCCCGACTGGGACCCAGGCTGTTCCCTGTGTCTGCAGCATGGTGTGGCTGTCACTGCCCGAGTGTCTGCATGCTTGGCGGGGCGCGGAGCAGGAGGGACAGAACCAGAGATGTCACATGATTGGTCAGGCCACATGGCCCTTCAGCGAGGGTCAGAGTTGTGTGTGCAGGGCTGAGTGTGAAGCTGAGTGCAGGGTTGAGTGTGCAGGGCTGAGTGTGAGGCTGAGTGCAGGGTTGAGTGTGCAGGGATGAGTGTGAGGCTGAGTGCAGGCAGGGCTGAGTGCAGGGCTGTGAGTGCAGGGATGAGCATGCAGGGCTGAGTGCGCAGGGCTGAGTGCAGGGCTGAGTGTGAGGCTGAGTGTGAGGCTGAGTGCAGGGCTGAGCATGCAGGGCTGAGTGTGCAGGGCTGAGTGTGCAGGGCTGAGTGCAGGGCTGAGTGCAGGGCTGAGTGTGAGGCTGAGCGCAGGGTTGAGTGTGCAGGGCTGAGCATGCAAGTGGAGGAGCCTGCGTGGCAGCGCTCTGCTTGGGGACCACAGTGTCCTGTGGTGGCTCTGATAGGGACGGGAGTCGCTGAGCTGGTGCTGTCCTGCCAGCCTCGCTGGCTGCAGGCTCAGGACATGCTGCGTTCTTAGCAGCACTGCCCGGTCCTGTGGCCGCAGCACTCAGGTGCTGCTCTGGTGTTATCACTTGGTGGGTGACCGCCTCCACCCCTGACCCCCGGCCTGCAGCTCAGCTGCCTCCAGAGCTCCCAGCCGGGCCAAGGGTGCATTTGCCTCCAATGGGAAATCCTGGCTCTGGGAGAAGAAGGGACCCTGAGATGCCCCAAGCTCTGCTGTCCTGGGTCATCTGCCTCCTAAGGTCTCCCCTCTTCTCCCGGACCTGCCCCTCTGACCCCCGTCACAGCAGGGTTTCGGGACGACCAGGCTCTGTCCCTGCTCCAGCCCAGCCCTGCAGCCTCACCCTCAGGCCCCGTGCAGCTGGCCCCTCGCCATCAGAGGGCGCTCTGTCCCCACCTGACTTCCTCAGCCACAGGCTTTGTCAGTTCGCCGTGTGGGGCAAGAGAGCCCCTGCACGCTCGTCCGCGGGGGCTCCCAGGCCGCGGCGGGGTGCCTGAAGCGGGCTCACGAATGCATGCGGCCTCGGCACCACGCTGTGTGCCTAACCTGGGGCGTCTGCTCTCTCGCTTGCCGGCCACGGGGCCCGGCCCAAGCGGCCCCACGTGGCCCTGAGACCTGTGTCAGTGCCGGGGGAGCACTTCAGACCTCGGGGGAAGAGCAGAATTCTTTCAGGGGGCTGCCACTGGCCCCTGATGATGGGGGCACAGCCTGGGTCACACCCACGTCCCGTGCAAGCCCTGCCCCCGCCCCCCAGCACCGAGTCTAGCGGCCACCCCGCTTTGCCCTGCGCCCCACGTGTCTCACTTGGGGACACTTCTGGGCCTCAGATCTCTGCATCGCCACAGTCCAGTGCTGGGGAGGACTCTCGGCCAGAGCGGCCTCGAGGACAGGCTCTCAGGGCAGGCACGGGCCGTGGGGTCCCCACGCTGGCAGGGAAGCCCACCGGGTCAGCGCAGTGGCCTTGAAGCCAGGCCGCCTCGCCGGGGAAGTGGTCTTTGCAGAGAGGAGCTCAGCGCTCCCGCACAAGCAGTGATGGGGAAGACAAGACTGCGCTGATCAGCAGGGGTTGGGGCTGGTGACCGGGGCTGACGCTGG
The DNA here is from genome assembly GCA_004363575.1 of Solenodon paradoxus. NCBI lineage: Eukaryota > Metazoa > Chordata > Mammalia > Eulipotyphla > Solenodontidae > Solenodon > Solenodon paradoxus. The sequence goes on along the minus strand of RJWH01003062.1, from coordinate 29,915 downwards.
GGGACAGGTCGCAGGGACCCTGCGGCCACCGGACAGCACCGCTCACCACAGGCGCGCCACTGTGCTGGGTGCGTCCCTGTGACGCGTTGAGTCTGCTCACCAAGCCTGTGAAGGTGACACTGTCACCTCCGTTTTGCAGAGGAGACTTACGAGGCTCTAGAGTAGCCGGGACCCTCCACGCGTCCACTGGCCTTGGAAGCCGTGCTCTGACCACGGCCTCCAGGGACTCGTGGCGGCTCCAGCCCATGTGTCGCGTGTCGCGTGGGCTCTGAGGTCGGAGTGCACAGGCACAGGTGCTCACTGCACATGGGGCTGAGTAAAGGGCAGGAGACGGCTGAGGGCTCGGGGTCGCGGGTGGGGCCGGGCGGAGCCGGGCTGTGGCTCTGGTCTGGGTGTGGGCCATTCTGGAAAGACGGGGCCCCCTCCCTGACTGCTCCCGCCTCTCAGCCCCCTCTGAACGCATGACTTTCATCTTGTTTTCCTCCACCTCGGCCCACTCAGGTCTGAGACGTGGCCTCTCCAGGCACAGGTGGGCTGGACGTGGAGGCCACGGTGCTGCAGGGACACGCTGGGACGGGCCCGTCCCTTCTCAGGCTTGTGGGCCCCCCACACACCCGTATCCGAGGTCCTCGTCCTCTCGGGAGCAGTGATGCAGTATGTCACCTTCCGGGGTCACCCCCGGCACATGGCTGCCCACCGCAGGCCGGAGAGGGCATGAGCTACGGAAAGAACCTCTCAGGATAAGAGGGGACCCAACTGCTGCTGGCGCATGGTCAGAGCCACGCCCAGGGCCCTGGCACGTCCGCTCCCCACGGTGGACCCGTGGACTGGGTCACTGCCCCCACTTTGCTGAGGTTCCAGGAGGTTGGATGACGAACCCCTGGCCTCCCAGGCCCCTGTCCTCGCTGTGTCAGTGACGAGCGCCGCTAGGCCCCAAACTGCTGGGGGAACCGCGGAGACGAGCTGTCTGCACATCTGGGCTGTGGGAACAGGCCCCAGCGCACACCTGTCCATCCTGGTTCCAAGCTGCCCTGGGAGTCAACAGGCGCCAGCAGAGAGGGTACGTCCCTGGAAGGGCCCTGGAGCAGCTGGGTATGAGCGCCTGCCAATGACTCGCGGGCACCAGCAAAGGGCTGGGACTGCAGGCGCTGTGGGACCAGGCCTGACCAGTCCCGGAGGGAGAACTGTCCTCCAAGGTGATGTGGCTGTGGCCGGTCCCTGAAGGGCAGCTGTGGGGCTGCAGTTGTGGGGGGTCCTTCTTGTCTCAGCAGGTGCCAACTTCTCGGGGAGCGTCTTGAATGAGGGGTCTGTCATCTGAATCCTGACTGCTGATGACTGGTGTCTCCGCTGCAGACGGTGGAAGCGGCTCTCTGTTAGGTGACAGATGCTTGGCAGCCACGTGTGCCGAGATGAGACCTCCCCATGCTTGTTTCTGATCCACGTGACACCTCTGGCAAGCAGGGGTCATTTTCTTCTCCGTTCTCCGGACGAAGACACTGAGGCTCGGTGCCGATGCTGCCAGGTGCACGGGCCGGCGGGCGGCTCTCTGTATGTGCCAGACGCCTTCACTGCGCCCAACACGGACCACTGCTTCGGTGGGCAAATGTCACACGCGCCCTGCTGGGAGGGTGTAGGCCGCCGGGGCTGGGGCGCCGTGAGCTGGAGGCAGGCCCAGGGGTGGGGAGGCAGGTGGCAAGGACAGTGGCCTCTTGGTGTCAATGGCGGGGGGGCTATGGTGAAGGGACTCGGGGACACGGAACACTGCTTTTCCTTCTGGGGCTTCTTCCTCCCTGCACCCAGGGCCTCCAGCGGTCATGCCTGCAGCTCACAGCCCCAGGGCACGGGCAGCTGTGGACATGGGGTTGGAAACCAGTTTGAGTGTCCTTAGCTCCCGCCCGACCTGCCCACGACCGAGCCATCAAACCCGGCTGTGCTGCCCCAGCCGTGTCGCCGACAAGCCTGTCCTCATGTCCCGGCCCTGTCCCCGTTGTCCCCGCCTCTGCGCCGTAAGATGGGGCAGGTGTCCGCCTGTCCCCGGGAGAGAAGAGAAACTCCTGCCATACTTCCTGGGGGCCCCGTGTGTGACTGCTAAGCATGATGGAGGCTCACACTGAGCAGGCCCCCCGCGGGTGGGGAGCCTCTGGAGTTGGGGCTCCCCCGGGCTGGTGCTCGGACGTAGGCCCATGTGCACTGGAGGCGCCGCCGCGTCGGGCAGACCTCTACCGTGCGCGCTGTCATTCATCTGCTGAGCAGTGAGTTAAGAGCGTTGCTCTGGCATTTCAATCAGTAGGATTAGGACGATCCGGGGACAGCGGCATAGAGTGAGCACAGCCGTGCACACGGAGACCGTCCAGTGGCAGAGCTCCCCTCACGGCTGGCTGCCTCAGGCCGCGCCGTCACCCTTAGGACAGCAAGTTCCTGTGATGGCGGAAGCCACACATGCACATCAGAAAAACGCAGCAAGGTTTGCGGAGAAGAGAGCAGCCGCCTGGGACGGCCGCTGCCCGGCCTCTTCCCTCCACGTCCTCTGCTCCCGGCTCCCCCGACAGCTCCAGACAGCGCCTTTCCTCTTGCGAAAGCTCCGGACACACGCTCACGGGCGGCCGCCATCCTCGACCTCCCGCCGGTGGCCGGTAGCCGACTGCCAACACTGGCATCACCCACGCTGTTGGGAAAACGCCTTGGTCACACGCCCGCTCCCGCCCTCGAAGCAAAGCTGCCGAGTCCCGGAGGAGACTAGAGCAGAGAAGTGACCCCGTGCCACAGCAGGCCGCGTCCTCGTGCAAACCTCTCCTCTCTCGGTGGTCGGCCAGGCCAGGGCCGGTGGCCTCGTCGTGGGGTCAGAGGGGGCGAGGAGCACGTTTGTCTCCCGTTTGTCCAGACTGGCATTGCCCACGAGGCCGGCAGGGCATGTGCTGGCGAGAAGGGCCTCCTGTCAGAGTCCAGCGCGGCCTGGCTTGCTTCTTCCTCTGCGACGTCGTGCCTCTGCATCTTCGGCGGTGGCATGACCAGAGCTTTCATCCCGGAAAGTACTGACACAGGAGGAGCTCCCGTGGGTGCTCGAAGCAGAGGCCAGTGCATGGACTCACCTCTGCGCAGCCCTGCTCTCCGCTGGCATGGCAGGGTCCCCGTGGCGACCCAGGGCCAAGGGTTAGAGGAGGAGGTGCTTCAGGTGGCTGTGTCCTGCTGGCTGGTCGAGGCCCTCGGATGCCAGCCGGGGTCCCAGAGGAAGGCCCAGGTGGTTCCCGCGGGATGCCGGCGGCCTGCATTCACTCAACTGAAGGGCTTCAGGTGGCGCACGAGGCGGGCTGTGCCGCTGCCTTGGCAAATTCCGCGGCGCCCTGTGCTGGAGGAGGGCCGCGGAGGGGCTGGAGCAGGTCCAGGGCCGAGACCGGGCCAGGCCCACGAGGAGCAAGGTGCGGGCGCTCAGCCCCGGAGACACGGGAGGGCTGCGGGCTGTCCTGGGAAGAGGAGCCCGCTCAGCACCGCGCGTGTGTCCTCTTGGATCTCTTGTGGAGCCCGGGGCTGGCTGACACCTGTCTGTGCCCCTCTGTATGGCGAGTGGCCAGGCAGCCCCACGGGGTACCCAGCAGACCCCCAGCTGCGGGTGGCAGGGGCAGCACACTGGGGACAGTGCCCAGCCCCTGGACTGTTGCAGGCGGCCGGGACCTGCAGCGGGCCTGCCCGCTGCGTGTGAGGAGGGACGTGGGCTCCTGGCAGGGACAGGCTGCCGCGAGGCGCCCACCACTACCTGGAGGCCGAGCCGTCGGTGGAGCAGAGCGGGCTGCAGGCCACCCGCCCCGTACTCCGGCGACCTGCGCTCCTTTTCCTCGTCTGTAAACAGGAGGACTAACGGTAAGGAGCCTGGAGAGCTGCGAAGCCCGGACTCTGGGAGCAGAGCTGCTCCTGCAAGGTGACTGAGCAGTGGCCCTGCTCTCGGTTCTCGGCCGGCGAGCGCCAGCCTCGCCTCTGCCCCGTGACTGGTTTTCCGGCGACGCTGCGTGTTCACGTCCCTGCTGCGGACAATGCAGATCTGCAGGTGCTGAGGCCCGCGGCCGGGCTCTGCCTCCGTCCTCCCAGCCTATGGCTGTCCCGTCTTCTCGGGCGAATGGCAGGTCGCATGCAGCGAAGGGCTGGACTGTGCAGACAGACTGGCCGTCAGCCCTGGGCCCACGCACGTGGCCCCTCCGCCAGGAGCAGTCGAACAGCCGGTGCTGTGACCCACGCGCGGCAGCAGCTGCCGGGACTCTGGTGAAGTCAGGCCTGGCCCAGAGCTGCCCCTTTCCAGAGCTCCTTCTGGCACTTTCCATCTGTCCGCGGGCCACACCCGGCCTGACTGACAGGGCAGGTGGTCCCCGGCCCACAGCACCTGCTCTTCACAGCGCTGGCGTCGCCCAATTCATCTAATTTGATTTTTCAGCTAGAAATCACCTTTGTCAGGATTATAATGGCATATGGTAAACTGCAGAGCCCGGTAAGGTCGAATGCACGGTCAGGCTCCTGGCCATTGAGTGTCATCTTCTCGCCTCCAGGGCAACACTCACGGGTGCTCTGCTCGGACAGGCGTTTGGCGGTCACGGGCGTCGGCGTCCTCCCTCGGCCCTTGTCTGCGTAGGGCCTCTGCGCCGGTGACCTTGGATGAGTCCCGCCCCGGAGCCACGGCTCCTCCCTGGGGTCTGAGGGACTTGGGTCCCCATCAGCCTTTCCATCTCCAGCTTTTCTGCGTGACCAGGATTTGCTGACATTCCACACAGCTGGGCAGGGGCCCAGCTCCCGGACGACAGCGCGTCCCACCCGTCCCCGTCCTGAAGCCACGTCTCTAGTGTAAGCTGACCTCCCGGTGTCAGAGAACGTCCCTTCCGGCAGAAGCCTCCATGGGAAAGAGGCACCTACCCTGCTCGGAAAAGCCATCTGCACACAGCGGTCTGGCCAGGCCCGCCGCTGCTCAGAGAGCAGCGGGCAGTGACCGCCTGTCTTGAGTGCGCCCCTCTCTCTGACAGTTCTTTCCAAAAAAAAAAAATTATTTTTCCACATTGAAAAGTAATGCATGTTGTTGTAAAATGTTCATGCATTACAAAAATATTCAATGTGGGAAGTAAAAGCCCCCCGTGGTCTCATTCTCAAGAGATAATAACAGCTATCAACAGTTGGGGACCATTTTCCAGACTTTATTCCTATATGAGAACAGTAGAACAAGAAGAAAATAAAATGGGGCCCCCCTCGCGCTGCTTTTCTTTTTGCCTTCCCCCACTGGACCCTCCACGGGCCCCCTCGGACCTTCCTGCCTGGACCGATGGTCCGCCGCCCACCACCCGCGGTGGAAGGCGGGCCTGCTGGGCTCTGGGGCCCTTCTCCGCCTTCTCCCGTCCCAGCATCACGTCATTACTCTGTCATTATTCAGGCTGCCCGGGGCCGGCCTTGGGCTCATGGCGAGTCCAGAATTAGACCCGGAGCCAAGGATTAGGCCTGGGGAGAGGACAGACAGGGTCGCTGGGCAGGGGCCGCAGCGCACCAGCTGGTCTGTCCCACAGCCTCGCCCCAGCACTGCACCTGGGAGTGAGTCATCTTTATGGCCCCGTTAAGCCTCAGAGCCTTCTCCTCTGTGCCCTCCAGGCAGTGAGTCAGCCTCCCGAGGCGCCCAGGGGCTCAGGCCCCCACAGTCCCTCAGGGAGGGGTGGCCACCGCTGCCATTTCACAGACGGGAAAATTGAGGCGCAGGGACCTCCAGACCACTGCTCCCAGGAGACGGCAGGTGAGTGTGCAAGCCAGGATCCCAACACGCTGACCCATCCCCGGCTTGAGACTTCAGCTGCGCGTCTTACAGGAGCCGAGTTAATTCACGAATGACGCCTGCAGGGGGCGAGGCATGCAAGCTGCTCGTGAAGTGGGTACGTCACGGGCGCTGGCCGAGCACAGCGTCTGGGCCGGCTGACATGGTCTCGCCGGTTCCCGGACGGCCGAGTTGGACGCCGTTCAAGAAGCCGCAGAGAGACTGGTGGCGCTGGGCAGCGTGTGCCGTCAGAGCGGTGTCAGGGCCGCAGACGGGCCGTGCTGCCAGCCGGCCGCCAGAGCCAGGAACAGACGCCTGCAGCCGCGCTGGCGGGCTTTGCCCGGCCCGGGCCTGCTTCAGGGGTGGGACGCGAGGCTCGGCTGCACGCCAGCAGGGCTGCGGGGGACACACCTGCTCTCAGCGCCGGTCCTCTGTCTATATGTGTCCCAGGGTGTTTTCCGCGGCTCCCTGAGCCCCTTCTCTCGGGCAGGAGGCAGAGAGGGGCTTTCTTCAGTGGGAGGTGTTAGGTCACTCGAGAAAACTGGCTCCAGTGAGGTCCGAGTTTTCTGCGCATTCAAACCATGTCGGCCTGTGGGTGGGCTCTGGGAGGCCTGCGGGAGCGGGAGGCCGGGAGGCCCCGCTGTGGCCCTGCTTGGCCGGGGGGCCAGGGCGAGACTGGGCGCCTCGGGCGGCAGCTCCTGAGCAGGGTTGGCCGCTGACACTCATTCTCTCCGTGACTCATTTCTTGGAGCAAAAAAGGGGTCACGGTGAGACGCAGCAGTGCCCCAGGGCCAGCTGGCTGGCGGCCGTCCAGCCTGGCTCTGCACCGCCCCAGGAGTGGGACGGAGCAGGCGTGCATGTGCCGAGCTCCTGGCCCAGGGACCGGGGAGCAACTTGAAAAGCCCGGGCTACTTGCTGGCTTCACACACCGAGCAGTTCAAGCTCTTCACCCTCGCGGGGCACGGGAGGCAGTGGACGCCTGTGGGGACGCTCGGGCCCGACGGGTGCCCGTGGGAAGCTGCGCCCCGGGATTCAGGATGGAGGGTGCCCATCGGGCTCAGGGACCAGTGCTCCCTGCAGAGAAGGTGCCGGCAGTGGCTGCGTCTCTAGGGGAACTGCGGCCCAGGAAGGTCCAGCAGGATGTGACAGGCAGGGTTGGACCCAAGTAGCTGGACCGCTGGTGGCTGTGCCTTCAGGGCGCCCAGGGGCTTAGATGAGCGGGGGGCGAGGAGGGAGCGCGGCGGGCACCATGGCCAGCGGGAGCGAGTTGTACTGCAGTTCGGTTTCTGGGGCAAAGGGGCTGGGGAGCGGGTGCCCTCTGGGCCGAGGCCTCGGGTCACGTGAGACTGGTGTCCCTGGAGGGCGCCCCGACAGGAAGAAGCTGCCCGTAGGCCCCAGCACTGTCGCCGGCAGGGCTGCTCGGTCCCTCGCCCGTCTGTAGGCGCGGCAAGTCCTGTGCCCGGCAGGGGCCGCGCCTCACCCGGGACCCTCTGCCGGCGGGAGCAGGGCCGGTGTGCCTTACAGGTTGGACGAGGAGCGTGGGGTGGACGCCTTCACAGTGAGGGTGTCGGCACGTGGCAGGTCCTCCGGTCCTCGCCCTGAAGGTCATTTTCACGCTCCCGGGCCGAGTACTGGGACCCGGATGTATCCGTGTTTTGTTTCAAACGTGGGTTCCTGTGTGGCTTCCACACCTGAGAGCAAACACGTGCGGAGGCACCGTGCACGAAGGGGCTCCGTCCAGAGCAGCCGCCGTGAGCTGGTGATCTGGGAGTAAGGCCTGCAGCGGGCAGTGACCACAGACCTCCTGTCTCCAGAGGCAGAGGCGCGGACGGGCCGCGTGCAGACACAGCGGCTGCGAAAACACAGCACAGGCCCCCGCGCTCTGCCGGCACGCGCGCCGGGCGCTCCCGCCGGAGGGTCGGGGGAGACTTCTGCACTGGGGCTCAGCCTCTGCCGGACGTCCATGCGGACCATCTGCCAGGCGTCCAGATGGCAGGGGAGGCCTCGGAATCAAGGGGGACTGCTTGGTCAAGGGAGTGCCTGTCAGGCGAACGAAGCCACCGCGAGTGCTTTCAGATGAGGTCGGAGGCCGTCTGCTTTCCTTCTTCCCGCAGAGGCCGCCGGGCCCCATCTAGAGACACCTGGGCTCCGCAGCGCCGTTGCAGACGTGTCTGAGCCGTGACTTCGAGGGCGCCCTGCCCTGCTGCCTGGCCGTCTGCCCCGTGGGACCCGGGCCTGCGGGTGGCCCCGGACGCCCTGGGACCCGCGGTGAGTCCTCCGCCTGCAGTGGGGGCTTGGAAAGGGCTCGGGGTGAGCACGCGGCCCTGGCCGTCGTGCAGGGACGCTGCTGGCACAGCGGGCCTTCTTCCTGCCCGCCCACCGCGGAGGAGGCCCTCGCCCAGGCGGGCAGGAGGGAGAGGACAGCCCTGCGGCCACGCACTGACTGCCGCTCCTGGGCCCAGAGCCGGCCTGTGTCGCAGGCTGGCCGTCCTCTGCCCCTCAGCCAGCTCCGGCCCCGTCCACTCGGGAGCAGTGTGGAGTCCGACCCGTGTCTGAACCTTGGCGCAGTCTCCCGCGTGTCAGTCTCGTCGCCTGTGATGGGCGAGCACGGGGACGTCCGAGGACGTCCGAGTCACACGGTGACGCAGCGCGGCGCCGGGACACTCCTGCATCACGCGGTCACAGCCGCGGGCTCTGATCAAGCTGCGCTGCGGTGCCGCGCGGGAGGGCTCGGGAGCCGCGTGCTGCCGAGGTGCCTCCGGCCGGTGGTGCACAAACATGGCCGGCGCTCAGGTCTCCTCTGTCCAACGTCGCCTGTGCCCACGGAGCCGCAGGCCCTGGCGTCTGAGTGTAGCGCGGACTGCGGGGCTTGGGAGGTGCAAGTGCCCGCCCACGGGGCCCCCGGCACAGAAGGGAAGGGCCCGTGAGCCTGGATGGGCGAAGCCTCCCACGCTGACACGTGAGCAAAGCAGACGGGGTGCAGGCACCTCGGCGCACGGGACGCGGCTGTGCACCCTGCACTCGCACGGGTGCATGTGAGCTAAGTGACCAGACGGACGCGCTTAGAAACCACAGCGGAGGGGACCCCGGATGGCCGTCAAAGGGGCTTTAGGCTCATCCCATGCTGGCATTTTACAAGGAGCGCACACTGGTGAGGAGGGTCCCGAGCAGAGACGGAAGCGCCCATCACCGAGGAACCAGAATGCGGCGTCAGGGGCCTGGTGGACGCCCTGGCCCGGGCAGCGGCTCCGAGAGCGGTCCCCTTCTGTCCTGCCGTGTCGCCCCAGGAGCCGCGAGTTCCTGGGGAAGCCTCCCTTCTTCTCCAAGCCTCGGTTACTCACTGTGAGTGGGTTCCGTTCCAGAGGGGCAAGGGCCTGCGGGGACGCGCCCGACGGAGCCGCCTGGCCTCTGAGCTGGGAGGAGGATGCTCAAGGCCATGAGCACCGAGGCCGACGAGCCTGGTGATCCTGGCGGGTGCCACGCCGGGGCCCTTGTTACCAGCTTGTGAGGACACGGCAGGATGACAGGCAGCGAGGGAAGGACGTGCTCTGAGGGTGGACAGACGGGAGACAAGCAGCCATCTGAGGTTGCTGGTGACGGAACCAGGTGCACAGGACGACCTCCCCTAGGAGAGCAGATACCCACCCCCACGACCTCCCTGGTCCTCTGCCACCGATGCTGACGCCCCCACTGCGGGGACCCCGCCAGCTCAGGGCCTCCGGTGCCTCGTCTGCAGGGGAGTGAGTGGCCTCAGTGGGTGAGGCGCGTGCTGCTGTCTGGGGGAGGGCAGTGCGGGAGGAGGGAGAGGGGCTCGGAAGGCGCTCCGCTCGCTCCAGAGCCGTCCTCCCCTGCACGGTCGCCGGGGCAGGGTGGGGTGCCCATCAGGCCCCTGCGGGCTGTGCGGCCGTGCTCTCAAACCTTTGGTCTCTGGCCAGGAGCTGCAGGCCCCAGACCCGCCCAGACCCAAGTTCTAATCAGCCACGTGGGGGTGTGGAGAGCACGCGGACACTCTTGTCCCTGTGAGAGGTGTCGGCCCTAATTTAGTGTCTGATGTGACGCTGGGAAAGGTTGGGACCAGCCCCTCACCTGCAGCCAGACCGGAGGGCTGCTGGTCACAGAGCTAGTCCAGCCGTGACTCTGGGCCTTCAGACAGCCCGGAGGATAGCGTGCACCACGCTGATGGACGGGGACTGACGACGGGCCTTGCGGGGAAGGGGGTGGAGGCCAGTGCTGGGTGCCCAGGATGCCCAGTGGACGGGGCAGGAGAGCCCGCCGCCCGCGCAGGCTGGGCAGGCTGGGCAGCCGCCCCGCGGAAGGCGCCCCGTTCAGTGGCGGCCCCAGAAGCAGCGCGCGTGAAGGCAGAGAGCAGAAACCTAACTGCACGGAATTAGCCGGGCGGCAGGGACAATATCAACTCCTTTCTAAGGCGTCTCCACAGCCCCGGAGCCTGTCGCGGCCTGGCTCGTGGGGCCAGGCGGGGGCGGCCCTCTCCCCTCCGGCTTTGTTCCCGGTCACTGGCCCGCAGGGAATGCGCGGCGTCCCTGGCCGGAGCTGGGCTTCCGCGCGAGTTAGGGTCACCGGGAGGGGAGGCAGCGAGCTCAGGGCTGGGGGGCCCAGCTCGGCCACAGGGCAGGCGGGGACGCCCTCTGTGCCCGCGGCCTGTCCATGGAAGGGGCGGGGTGACTCTACGCTCATTGTGTGTCCTGGTCTCCCAGAAGCTCTTACGTCACCACAGTGTTTCTTTTAATCAGCCTTTGTCGCACGGTGTGTGCGTGCGTGTGTGTGTGTTCCTGCCCCAGTTCTCATCAGCCGGTCCCCTTGAAACCAGGAAATGGACGGCTTTTGAGGGCTGTGGGAGGCTCAAGAGCTCAGGCCACTGGACGGCCATTTGTGGAGACTCGGTGACTCGGGGACCAGGAGAGGAGGGGGTGCGGGTTGGGGAGCTTTGTCTCAACTACCCTGGCCCGGGGCACCTCTGCGGCAGGTTACAAAAGCAGCTGGGGTTCCGCCTGCACCCCTCGGGAGGGCGCGGGCTCGCTGGCCCCGGGGTCCCTTGTCCTGGGGCAGGTCTGTGAGCTGCCGCGTCCCACGGAGCCCAGTGCGGGCGCCGGGTCCCCTCCTCAGCCCAGCTTTCCCGAAGGGCCCCTGGGTTCCGAGGGTGCACGGAACAGCCCCGAGGGCCCAGGTCCTTGCAAACACGCCAGGGCCCAGCAGACTGCACGTTTGCTGCTGACTGGGCTCCACGGACAAGACGCCACGCATGCCTTCACTTGTGCCAGCTCAGCGTGGTGGTATCGCTCACCCTGGGACGCCCGCATTTCCGGCAGCGATGTCTGCTTGTGATTCAACAAGAAATAGTCGGTGATGAATGGGGCTTGGTAAACACATGAAAACAAAACAGACTTGATGGAGGAGGAAACCCCAGATAGAATCACCGGTGAAAGGGGGCCCTGGCCCCCATGCCCACCTCTCTGTGGGGCTGGGAGGACAGCTGTGCCTGCCGGTCACGCGCTCCTCCCGGAGACGACAGCCTCACCGGGTCTGCCTGCGCCCGTGTCCAGGGTGGTCCGACTCTCCAGGGAGTGAGGTCGCCAAGTGAGGCCTCCGTTCTTTCATACGGTTGCGCCTGAACATGATTCAGGGTTGCTTCTTGTACTCATGGAAATCATGGTTGAAATACACGGCAGGACTTGTGAGCCACACTCTGCCTCACGGACAGCACAGGCCAGGATGACGTCAGCGAGACGGAGCTGTCGATTCCCTTCCTTTCCGGCTGGGAAAACTGAGGGTCAGAAAGGTCACGGAACGTTCAAGGTCATGCCATTAGCTGCTTCTGGTGCCCAGTCTCCGGCCTTTGGCTGCAGAACGGCAAGGTGCTGGCTGGGGACACGCCACCCCTTTGAAGCCAGTGAGTGATGCTCAGGGCAGGGGCGCTGGCGCAGGGTCACCGACCGGTGGAGGGCAGCGCGGCCTGCGTGAGGAAGGGAAGGGCTTTACGGCTCTCAAGGGGCAGTGTCTCCCTCCTGCCCGACGGGACTGTGCACGTCAGCCCTACGCCCTGTGGAGGGCCCTGTTTTGGACTGGACACAGCACCGAGCCCTGCGTGCCAGGAAGAAGTGAAGGCGGCGCCCAGCTCACTGGTCCTGCCCTGCGGCACGGGCCCGGCGTTCTTGAGTCTCTCCCAGGTGAAGGGTCGGATGGGTCATGGGAGTGCGTGCTCAGAACCGCTTCTCCCGAGAGCCATGCTGGGAGCCGACTCTGGAGGGTGCCTGCCGCCGCTTTTGCAAATATGCTGACACCAGGTGCCAGTCAAGAGCTCCGTCCACCAGCCTGTGGGCCTTGTCAAGGGTGTCCCTCGGGGACCAGACACAGGACGCTTCCTCTTCTCTTTCTTGAGGTTCCTACGGGATCAGGCTGGCATTTCAATTGGCCCCAAATGCAGGCTTGCCCGGGGCCAGGTCTTTCCAGAGGAAAAGCCCTTGCCCACACCAGGAGCTGAGACACTGTGCAAAGCCCAGCATAGCGGGCGCGGCTGACGGCCACTGCAGCTCTGCCACCAGTGGGAAGCCATCCAGGTGGCCATCTGTCCCTCAGGCAAGGCTGGGACCAGCAGCCGGGGCCACCTGCCCCCAGGGTCTCTCGGAGCGAGAGACGAGACAGCCTCGCTGCCGTGCTCCCTGACCTCCGCGTGATGACAGACGTCTTCACTGTAAGGTCTGGTGACCGCAGCCAGCAGGGCCATCTTCACACAGAGCCTGTGGGGGTGGCCTCCGGGAGGGGAGGGGAATGGCACCCTTGCCTGGACTCTGTGTGTCCCTCGCCTTGACTGCCCTCTGAGGCTCGGCTGGCTCGGCGGCTGCTCTGGGTCTGCCGAGGGGCCTGTGCCCACCGCAGAGACCAGACACCTCTCCTCGGGTGTCCATCTGAGCAGCTGATGGAGACGTGGTCGCTCCTGCCCGGGCTCTGGGCCGCAGGCCCCGCGCTGTGCTGCACGGGGGAGAGACGTGTCTGCCGCTCACGTGGGGAGGGGCCCACTGCTGAACACGAGTGCCAAGAGGGTCCCGATCACACATCCACATGCGAGGTTGGGAGGCCTGACCCCTGCGCATCCCTGTGAGTGTCCAGAAGGCCAGGCTGCTTGGGGATTGCCCTTGTCCGGTCCAGCCAGGAGCCCCTCAGGGCTCTGGGCATCCAAACAGATTCCCGCTGGCTAGAGAGGAGGTTTGAAAGGAATGTGCTTCCACCGCAAAACCCCCTCGTCTGTGATTTCTGACCAGTCTGCAGGTACAGGCACCGGGGAGGGCGAGGAGAGGGTTTCTGGTTCTGGAGTCCTGCAGCGGCACGAGCCGGGACCCGGCCACGTCGTGCCTACACTGGGGCACAGGCACGGAGCCCGTGTCCCCAGGCCGTCTCCCTGTCCCTGCGCTCCCCTCCTCCTGGGTCGGCCCCGCCGTGCCGCCTTGCGCTGCTCGTGGGTGGGTTTTACTCTCACGATAGCCATCCTGCTGGCTTCTGCCGACACCGCAGCCCCTCTATGACCCGGCCCCTCCTTCCTGAGCATCCCTGCCCCCCCAGGTGAGCAGCTGGCATTGTTTAGCCTCAGGAGCACCTGATTCCCAGGGGACCACGTTGGCCCTGTCCCTGGGGAGAGGCGCAGTCACCTGGGACCCACCAGCAGCTGCCCGGCTCCCGTCAGCCTCACCCCACACACCTCCTAAGGCGCCCCTCGACTGTAAGTCTCCGTATTTTCACCTAGCATTTAAGGAGTGAGCCATCAGAATGAAAATGCCAATCAGAGACATTGCCCCTTATGACCTTTTTTCCCCCCCTTATCTCTCTGAAAAATCGCCGAGGACATTTCCCCAGTTAAATTCCCGTTTTTATTATTTCATGATGCAGAACAGCTCTGAAACACCCTCCAAGCTCAACGGTGTGTCTTCCCGTGGTTTGTAAGTCCCTCGGTCGGCCCTTCATGGCCCTCCTGGTCCCAGCCCCTCTGTCCTTACGGAGAGGCGAGTCGGGGCCGTGTCCCTTGTCGCTCCTGGGGCCAGATGTGTGGCCAGGATGGAGGCGGAGGCTCAGGCCCCACGAGAGTAGGTAGAGCATGCCAGTTTCCTTGAAGAGCTAACACCATGGATTGTCACCTTATCACAGTGATCACAACGCAACACTTGAGACCGAGCCTTCCTTTTATGCAACACTGTCTCGGGGAGAAGACATTCCGCACTGTCTATCAGAAACCAGGAGTTGAGGAGGGATGAGGTGCTTTGTCCCATAAATGTGCTCTTTCATCTCGGTTCAGTTCAACGGCTGGGTAAGCCAGACAGAGAGTCGTTTGCATACAAATGTTCCCCAGCACTCCCCCCGCCACCGTTTTCCAGCTCTGCTGTGTATGTGGGGGAGAAAGCTCCCCCCCTGCTCACACCACACGCCTGCCCTCTCCCCACAAGGTAGGACATGTCACAAGGCCCTGCATGGCTGCACTTTCTTCACGCTCTCCGGCTCCTATTTGCCTCCCGAGCTGTGAGTCCATCAGAGAATTATTGGAACTGGACATCGGAAGTTTTTTTTGCCGTGAGTTCCTCCAGAGAGGAAGGGGGTCTGACCTCAAGACATGGGGACAGGTTCACATGCAGACCTGGGCAGTCGAGATGGTGGGGCAGGCAGGTGTCAGTCACTTAATAAGGCAACCAACGGAATAATCAAACCAACCACCCTACGCAGAGTTCTCGACAATGTAAAAGAGAAAGCCAAAAACTAAACAAATAAACAGAAGATGACTTGGTTGGAGAGGTGGTGGCTAGTGTTTAAAAGGACAAGCTGGAGTGGGTTTTGCAAATGACGGTTCATCCACTGCCTTGGTAAAACACGAGAGGCAGGCGTCTGAAATGAGGGAGATGAATGGTCCTTGCAGGTCATGGAGAAGAATTTTTTTCAATTAATATACGTGGAATTTATCATAACTATCTCTGAAGATGGCATGATTCGCTCACTTACAAAAGGACTATGTATCAACGCTTCTCGAAGAGGTGATTTTTCACTTTTCGCTCGTGCTAAAATAGGGGCGCCTGGCTGGTAGGCAGAGAATTTTCCCGCGAAGGCCAGGGGTGGGGGAATTGGGGTACTGGGCGAAAGGCCAAGGGCAGCGGTCAAGTCAGACCCCAAACCAGCGTCCACTGACCGCCAGCCTGGGCTCTGCGGCTCACAGAGTGGGCTTGGGCAAGGTGAGCGGCGTGAGGAGGCCGTCAAAGTTTCAGAAGGCAGGCAATGCCCAGGGCCGGTCCCCACGGGGCCCACTCCGCACCCAGGTCGGAAGTCACCTCGCCAGCGTGGGCCGGCGCCAAGCCTCGGCTTCCCTCCCCGCCCCCCAGCAGAGAGAGAAACAAACAACAGGAAAGGGGAGAAAAGGAAACGTCGTGTCCAGCCAGTTGGGGTGCAACCCCCCCCGCCGCCGCTAGTTGTCACTTGGCTCCCAGACCGAGCGGAGTGGCGGTTTTCGGCACTGCGGTTAGCGAGAATGCAGCCCTAATTAAACTGACTAACTCCGAGCGCTCCCCTCGCCAGTCCTCCGCCCGCCCGCGCGCGCGCTCGGGGGCTGCGGGGGCTCGCGGGGCTCGGGGGTGCGGGCCCGGGCCGGGGCGGGGGCGGGCGCAGGACGACCCGCCCCGGCAGCAGCGCGGCGGCGGGGCGCCCGGCCAGACCTGCACGCACCAGCCAGACGCCCGCGGGCGGGGGCGGGGGCGGGGGGTGGGCCCCGCTGCGGCGCAGGCACCCTCCCCGGGGGCCGCGGCCGGGCCGCCTCCGCGCGCCCCCCACGCACCCAGGGGTCGGTGGAAAATCGCGTACCTGAAGAACACAATGGTCTCCCAAAGGTAGAGCCGAAGAGTGCCGAAGCTGTACATCTTCCAGATCCGTGCGCTTTGTGGCCCACGAGGTGCGGGGCCGGCCAGGAGGCTCCAGATCGGCACTTCCAGACCCGGCGAGCGCAGGCGACACAATGATCCCGGGCCGCGCGGTGGGCAGGACGCGGGGTGCGCGGGGCGCCGGCGCGTTTCAGCACCGCGGAGAGCGCCCAGCCCGCGCTCCGAGCGCGCAGCCCGCCGGCTCGGCTGGGGAGCTGTGCTTTGACCCCGGTCTTGGGTCTGGTTCCCGCGGCCAGCTCCACGCACGAAAAACAAAAATCTCCTGTGCAGATCAGAGCGCTGGCCTGGCACGGTCAGGTCGGGCGAGCATCCTGGGCGCAGAGCCGGGCTTTATGCCCCGGGCTGGCCTGGGGCTTGGGGGCGAGGGCGAGCGACGGGCGGCGCTGCCTTCAGTGAAATCCCGGGGAGTGTGCCAGGCTGGCGCATCGCGACCGAGCCGCCGAATCGCCTTCCCCCGCCTGCGTGCCGGGATGCCGTCGCCCTGCGAGCCCTGTTCGCTGGTCCCCACAGAATAAGTTATGGTCGCTGCGGGGAAGGTGTCCCATCGCTCGGGGCTGCGGGCGCGAGAGGGCGCGGGGCAAGTTTCAGGGGCTGCGGGGCTCCATGGCGACCCCGCGGGGCTCGGGAGCCCAGGGTTTCAGCTGCATCTGGGTGCTGGAGGCTCGCCCATCTTCCTCTGGCCAGTACCCCTCCAGCCCTCCAGACTTTCTTGCTGCATTAATTTAACAAACCGGTGGTGTGTGTGTGTGTGTG
>RJWH01003062.1:0-13369 GCA_004363575.1 Solenodon paradoxus | reverse complement strand
CCCAGCCCGCTGGAGACCCGCCTCCCCTCCTGGGCAGCTGCCAGCCCCGCGGGGTGGGGAGGTGATGGAGTCGGCCTCTCAGAGCCTTCACGGTACTGCGTGATTGTGGAAGGATGTGCTTGTATGTGAGTAGGGCCAGCTCAAGGCCCGGTTCAGACCTGTTCTGGGCTCAGTTTATCATCTTAAAAGGGAAGCTTGGAACAGGTTCCCCCAGTTTCTTTAGAGCTCTGATTTCTAATATTTGGCTCCAGAAGGTGGGGCGGGTGCTTCCTAAAATAAGGCTGGTCCATGAAGGCAGATTTTCCACTGGAGTGGTCACTGCAGCAGGAAAATAAAGGCAAAATTCCTCAGACCGTCTCCAGGGTCAAGAGGGAGCTGGCCCGGTTCCCCGCCGCACCCGTTGGGGCCTGAGTTCTCTGTCAGGGACAGCAGAGCTAAGTGACATTTCGCAGGCTGGGGCACAGAGCCCAGAGAGGCCAGGGCAACAGGGAAGGGCGTCCCCGAGGGACACGGAGCCCAGGGCACGATGGCCCACTCCCTCTGTTCCTCTCTCCTGCTTGTTTTCCCACCCGGTTTGAGTCCCGGGATCCAGCTCTGCGGGTCACTCCGGAGCCCAGCTGGGGAGGTGGAGTTAATCAGATTTTCTCTAAGCTATGGGACTTGAGTGAATTAATAGCTTCTGTAGGATTTCCTGGCTGATTTGAACTTCTGGGGTCTCTGCCCTGCAGCCCTGTGTGAGGAGAAACTCTTTGCAGTGTTTGGAGGCTGGTTCTCCCCCAAATGCTTCTTCACAGTAGCTTGCTCCGAGCCTAGGCTTCGCCAACGCAAAGACACCCAGAGCTTGGTCACCAGCCTCTTGTCACAGCTGTCCTTCCCCAGCCCCTCTGTACTTCAGCCCCCACTTCAGCCCGTTCCCTCGGCTCCCACAAACCAGGACAGCGACGGGCTGCTGAGGCCTGGGAGGGGCGGAGTCGTCACTGGACTGGAAAATGTATCTTGAGGGTTGGGCACTCACATAAGTCGATACAATTTTTTGTTATCTGTCTATCTACATACATACCTCCCTACCTGTCTGCCTGTCATCCCTCATCTCCCGCTGGTCTGCCATCCTCGCCGTCGCTAGCGTGGCTCACCGCTCCCGTGCACTTGACATAACCTCACTCGCACCCTGGGGAGGAAACTGTGGACGTGCTCGTGGACGGGTACGAGCCCTGCGACGTTGGGCAGGACCAGCAGCCACATCTCTGTGCACACAGCTCGAGCTGTGGTTTGTGTCCTGTGCTGCCGTGACTGGGGTGCCTGTGTGTACTGTGCATTTGTGCCTCTAAGTGCTCCTCTGCGCCCCCAGCCCGGAGTCAGAACCGCGCGCAGGTGCGGTGCCCCTGCAGGTGCTCAGACAGACTGAGCTGACAGCTCCGTTTCTGCGTCTCACCTGGAGGAAGTGCCTGTATGGGCAGGTGTGGAAGCTGAGTGTCGAGGTCACTTTTTCTTTTCCTTCCAGGGATGCTGTGTGGGTGCGGGCGCCATGTGGGTGCTGTGTGTGTGGGTGCCATGGGGGCTGGTGCTGTACAGGTGCTGTGGGTGCGGGTGCTGCAGGTACAGGTGCCGTGTGGGTGGAGATGTTGTGGGTGCGGGTGCCATGTGGGTGCAGGTGCCGTGGGTGCTGGTGCCACGCGGGTGCTGTGGGTGCTGCAGATGCAGGCACCGAGTGAGTGCAGGTGCTGTGGGTGCTGGTGCCATGCAGGTGCTGTGGGTGCAGGTGCTGCAGGTGCAGGCGCTGCGGGTGCTGCGGGTGCAGGAGCTGTGGGTGCAGGTGCCGTGCGGGTGCTGTGGGTGCGGGTGCCGTGCGGGTGTTGTGACTGTGGGTGCCATGCGGGTGTGGTGGGCTCCCAGACGTGGCCCGTGCAGGCATGGCAGCACCCGGTCTCCAGAAGAGCTGTTTGCTCTGGGCCGATGCTTTCATTCAGTTGGCACCAAGCCTGGGGATGCAAACATATTATGACAGACAGAGCTTCCAACGCCGGGGACAGACAGCCACTCCGTCTCCAGGGGAGGAGCCCATGGTTGTTAAACGCATCCCACTGTCTACTTTTTCCTGCTCTCGTCAATGTCATGACCCACCCTCCCTGTCCCTGTGGGTCACTCTTGAAAACCAGCAGCCACTGGCTTGCAGGTCAGGGGCTTCTCTGCTTGCTGACCTCTGCCCCGCAAGGGTGGAGGGTGTGGGGAGGTGACTGGCCTTGCCAGGTGCTAGTCCATATGGGCAGCCGTGTCCTCTCTTCTCACCACGGGGTGCTGCATGGAAGGATGCATGCCTGTGACCACGCACTTTGACACAGGACTCACCGTGGAACGTGCCATGCAGGCTTCTGTTGAGGGCCCATTTCTGGTGATTTGTGTTCTGTGGGCCTCATTCCGGGGTCATCTGGCACTGGTCCAAGTCTCGTACATGCTGGATTTGAATCCCACGAGGTTCAAGCGAGTTTTGCATACCCGGAGTCATCTGCTGAACATCTCTTGACCTTTACTGTGTGTTGGGCACTGTTCTGGGCTTGGGCTATAGGGACTGAATAGGCAAAGTTCCCTCCTTAACTGAGTATGTCCTCTAGCAGAGGGGACTGGCCATCCTCAGCTTTAAAAGGGACGAACAGTGCTCTCTTCTCTGGGGTCATGTCAGGCTGCCTTTGCAAAGGGGACAGAAGGACACATCGCTGCCCTCACCCCGTGGCTCAGGCAGCTAAGTAAGAACGGGTTTGAGGCCGGGGGCCTGGGGAAATCAGACCGCACAACTCAACGCAGGAAGGCAGGAGTGCGGCCCGGAGCCCGGAGAGCCGAGCGCCTTCCCGGCTTCAGTGCCCAGGCCGGGGACGTGCGCGCACTCGAGTGAGCGGGGCCAGCCCCAGCATGGACACAGCTGGGCGGGTCAGGCCGAGCAAGGGCTTTGCTTTCATTCTGAGTGAGGCCCGTTGGAGGGCTTCCAGCAGAGGCGTAACAAGACCTGACCCACATGGTAACAAGATTAGTCTGCTCTCTGTGTTTGGCATCAGGCGGGCAGAGCGGCTGGGACTGCGAGGCGTCGTGCGCTGGCCCCACACCCGCGTTGTCAGAGGAAGAGGTTCTACCCGCAGAGCTCAGGACTCACCCAGTCGCAGAGCTGGGACAAAACAGGCACCTAATTAGGGCAAACGGGCTCAGTCATTGTTTTTTTGCTCCAGCTAAGAAGGGCATGTGGAGACAAGGTGGAGGACACCAGCGGGGCAGCATCCCCCTCACTGTAGTGGCAGGCGCCCAGTGCTGGGCCCGGTGGGCCTCGGGAGACACTTCTTGCAGGGACGGGCGCGCGGACAGTGGAAGAAGAGGAAGATCCAGGCAGGGGAGCTGAGGGAGGCGACGGGGAGGCAGGAACCATGCTAGATGGTGAGTGGGTGTTCTGAGCCCTCCTGCCACGGACACGCGGCCACCCGGCGTCCATCAGCGGCTCCCGGAGGCTCCCGGTGCAGTGACGGGCTCCCGCCTCGTACTCTGAAGACAGAGGGGCGTTGGGGCGGCCGGCGCTTGTGCTCCAGTCTGATGTGGTCTGAGGAAGAGGTGCCTCCCTCCCTCCGCCAGCCTCTCCCAGCAGACTTGCTACCTGTGTCCAAAGTGAAAGTCACTCCGGGGACATCCACCTCAGTGGCAGCAGGCGGACTGGCGTGAACGTATCATGCGGAATATGACTCAGCAATATGGAGTCACCGCGGAGCTGAGTCTGGAGCAAGGGCAGGGTCCTGGCCCCAAGCCCTCACCCCGAGGCCCTAAACTCAAACGAGAGAGGAGGGAGGAGGACGGAACGCAGCGTCCAGTCTGTTCACTGCTGGCTTTTCACCAGAGACCCCCAGGCTCCTCCGGCCGCCAGGTGTGCCCTGTGCCAGGGCTGGCGGCTGGCTCCACGCAGACCCCTCAACAGCCCCAGGCTTCCCCTCCAGCCGTCCCCCAAGTCCCCGCCTCTCTCCCGAGCATCTCGCTCTGCCCTGTCCCTGGCCCGGTCCTGCCTCGCCTGCCGCGTCCTCTGCAGCGCTCCCAGCTGCGGGCCGGTGGGCACCAGACACCCTGAGCCTCGGGGCGGCCCGCTCCTGCTGCGGAACAGACAGCCTGAAGGCCGGCTGTGCGCCGGGCACCGGGCGAGCTTTGACACGTGTAACAGAGGGCCCCTCTTTGCGTTTCAAGCAAATGTGTAATGAGCTTTTCGGGGCTAGGAAGTGTGGAAGCCGCCAGAGCAGCAAGAGCGCGGTCGGTGTGGCCTGAAGGGGAGATGATGGAGCTGCAGTTTGAAACCAGCGGCGGTTCTCAAAGCGCGGCGCCTAAGAGCCGAATGTCGAGAATAAATGCAGGTGCTTTGTGAACACCTGCGATACCAAGCCCACCTATTGCTTCCATGTCTGACTCACCGGCGTCTCCAGGACAAATCATTTAAAATCTGAGTCAGGTTAAAATCAGCAGAGTGTAAACATCTTCAGCGAGAGGACGCATCCTTCCTGGGACCTTAGGTTCTGCATGGTGACAACGGTCACTGAGACGTTATTGAACGGTACACGCTCTGTGAGAGCTGATCTTACGTGGTGTGAGGACGTGTTGGAACTCGATTGTGCTGATCACCTCACATTTTGTTTTAGGTAACCATGAACACCACGCTGGAAAAATAAAATGTTGGAAATCTATTTTAAAAGTCACAAACATGACCCGGATGACAAAGGAAATACACGTATATAAAGTGTGTGCCTTGGATGAATTGTTTCCCAAGCGCCTGCTGCCCACATCAGGACAGTCTTCCCAGCATCCTGCACCCTCTCCTGGCCTCTCCAGGGTTTTCTGCCAACGGTGCCCGCTGGTCCTGTTTCTGAGTCTTCTTTTTGCTTATTTTTACAAAATCCTCTTTATTCATGAGAAGGATCGGTCTCTAACTTTCATTTTTCAAGTCTCTTTCGGTGCACCTTGGTGGCCTGGTGGAGGAGTCCACTGGATTAGTCCTCGGACATCCCCGGGACCCGGGTTCGAGACCTGGGCCAGGCGAACCACTGAGTGAAGTGGAGAAGGGTTTCTTCCTTCTCTCTCTTCCTGCCTACTTGTGTTCATTCTTGTCTGCACCCTCCTTAAAAAAATCCATTTAAAATTTCTCTTAGGTTTTGGTACAAAGACTGTGGCATCCTCATCACTAAGCTGTGGATGCTTTTTCTATTCTTTAGAAACATTTATACGAAATCGGTGTTATTTCTTCAAATGTTGGTGGAGGTGGGTTCATTGGGGAAGCCATCTGGTCTGGCAGCTCCCTAGGGCAAGACTCAGTGTGTTTAAGAGAAATGAACTAAGACCGTGCATTTCTTGTGTTGGCTTTGGTAACATGCACTTTTCTAGACACTTGAGAGAAGGGTTCCACTTTATTTGCATAAACGTGTTCTTGTCCGTCTGCGGAATCTGCTTTCTTCACCGGTCATGCGCTCTCTCTCCTTTTTCTAGCAGTTTTACTGGTCACTTAGAACAATCGGCTTTACTTCTTTTTCTGTGTTATATATGTGTTCTTTTAAAAAAACTTCTACGCTCAGCATACTGCTTTTTGTTGGTTTAATCTGCCCTTTCCCCTGGCGTCTTGCACCGGATGCGCAGGTAACGGATTTCTAGCCCTTTCTTGCTTCCTCCTGAGATTTAGAGACACCTTGCAGGGCGCAGCCTTCCCCCGCCGCGCGGTCGCATGCTGGCTTTGGCTCCCAGCGGCCGCCGGCGCCTTCTGACGAGACCGTTCCAACCACACACTCTGAGAGTGAGCGAGAGAGCGGGCCCACAGCTGTCCTTGCAGGATGTGGGGACGTTGTCACTGGCCGTTGTTCCCGTGGGCGACTTCCAGCACACGCTCGCCTGTGCCCTAGGGACAGACGGGTGTAGACGCGGGGTCGCCGTTTTCAGTTCCAGCGACTCGCCGGGGCCTTGAAACCTGTACCGCTGGAAAAGGGGGCGATGGCGGTATTTTCCATGTTGTTTGGTTAAACATCTCTTCCCATGTCTCATGTCCACTCTGCTGGAGTCTGGTCCGCGGTTCCTTGGAGGTGC
Organism: Solenodon paradoxus; assembly: GCA_004363575.1. Lineage (NCBI taxonomy): Eukaryota > Metazoa > Chordata > Mammalia > Eulipotyphla > Solenodontidae > Solenodon > Solenodon paradoxus. Next base: position 7,288 of record RJWH01003062.1, on the reverse strand, counting down.
CGTGCTGGGCAGTGCTGTTCGTTCCTCTGCCTGCGTCGCACCTGTGAATCGGCTCCCAGCCTGCTTTTTGGTCTGTTACAGTCATGTGGCTTTCTCCCCGGTGTTTTTAAAACATGTTATTAACTTCAAAAAAGTCAGATTTCCACCATGTGCCTGGCTTTGACTTTCTACCCCCACCCCCAGGAATCAAACACAACTTATTTTAGAACGAGATGGTAGAGAGTGAACGAAAGGAGTCTGACCTAAACTTCCCCAATGGACATTCTCTCATGTGGCTCCCATGTACTGATCGGTCTGTGTCAGTGTGTCAGTGTATCGATGTATCGATGTGTCCATGCATCAGTGTATCAATGTATCGATGTGTCCATGTGTCAGTGTATCGATGTATCGATGTGTCCATGTGTCAATGTATCAATGTATCGATGTGTCCATGCATCAGTGTATCGGTGTCTCAATGTGTCCATGTGTTGATATGTCCTTCAGTGTGTCCATGTGTCCCCAAAGGTCATCACAACATTCACACAGGAGGTGGTTTTCTTTCAAGTGGAAAATAACTTTCCATTCCTTGTGCTTCAGAAAAATGCTCAGATGTCGGCTGTCTCAGACTGTGCCAGCCTGTAATAGTCCAGCGTTGCTGTTTCTCCCAGGACACGCCCTGTGGCTCGGGGCCAAGACGCTGCCGGGCTGACCAGGCACAGCCTGAGGACGGGCGCTCCCCCAGGGCCAGGGTGCAGAACTAAAATCAATAACGATGTATCGCCTACATTTGTCCTTCTAAAAATAACTTAGAGAATCAAGTACTGTATCTTTATTAAAAGGCAGAGCCGATCTATTTTCCACGTGTCTCGTGGAGGGAGAAACTAGTTTAACCCAACAGCCGATGTACACATGCTGTTTTTCATTCTGGCTCCATCCCAGAGTTTGCGGGTTTCATCTTGGTTTCAGCGGGGCAGCACCAATATCCTTTCTTCGTCCAGGTCCTGCTCTGACTCCAGCACGGACCTTGCATGTTCACATGAGGACCACGTCTGAGCCTCACAGCGCCCCCGGAGCTCACAGTCCTGCCCAGCAGACGTGCCCGGGCCCTCTGCCCACTGGCCTCTGTCTTGTCCTGGTCTGAGCCTCCCTTGAAGCCACCTCACCTGCCTCAGCCTGCACTGGATGTCCTGCTGGTGGCTTGCAGAGCTTGTCTGAATGCGACTAGTTCCTCAGGGGTCAGAGCTCCTCCGACACGTCATCTGCAGCCCCTCCTCCTGGCCGGACTCCCGAGCACACGCATGCTGACCCCTGCTGCTCTCCAGTGTCCCCCGCATGTGTTTCTGCATGTTCTGCTGTTTCCCTCTCTGCATCGGTCTAGATCTTTTTACCCCCTCCTCTGTGCTCAGTCTGGTTTCACACTTACCAATGGAATGGATTTCAACTGTTAGCTTTCGGGCTGGCTTGTCCACTTGCTCCCTTGTCTTTATTTTAAAGGAAAGGCACAGGCAGGCCTGAGGGCGGGCAGAGGCAGACAGGCGGGAGGAGGGTGGAGGAGGAAGCGTTCATTTATCTTACTTCCGGCCCTGGGTCTCGAACGCGGGTACTCGGGATGGATGTGGACTCCAACCAGTGACCTTACCCTCCAGGCCAGCCAGGGCACACCCGTTTCTTATTTAAGAACCAGATTCCAGTTCTCTGGAGAAATTGTCCAACTTTTGGTGAACACATTTATGTAATTATTTAAAATAAATTTCAATTCACCTTTAAGTGTTCGCCTTAACTGTTTGGAAGCTCCTGTCCAATGACACCGCATGGGGTTGTCTGTTGGTGTTTGTCACTTGTTATCGGGACATCAGACTTTGTCCTTTTGCATCTGTTCTCTGTCCGGCCTGGTGTTTGCGGTGAATAAATCTCAATCACCATGAAGCACGTTATCTTCTAGAAAGGGCTGGTTTCCTCTGGGCTGGCCGCGGCCGGACAGGTCACCTTGACCCCACCGCGCGTCGGATGGTGGGGCTGTGTTTCAGCCTCGTGGGGTGTCTGTTTCTCAGCCCTGGCTGCCCAGTAGGGGCTCTCTGGTGGGCCCTGCGCCCTAAGTGTCCTTCCTCCGCCCTAAAGGACTCCCCCAATCCTTGCTTAGTGCTCCACTCCCACCCCAGTGGCTACTGCTTCAAAAATAAGCTTCTTACCGTGTTTTGTCATGAAGCCTCCCCGCACCGCCTCCCTGAAGGGCCCCTCCCCGTCGAGAGCCTTCACTTTGCTGCGTGATTTACAGGACGTTCCCATCTACCCGTCCTCTGCAGGCCCCAAAGGAGCCTCTGCACCCCTTCGTCGAAACTCAGGAAGAAGGTAAGCACGGTGACATCACTGTTAACTAAGCCGCAGATTTGTTTGGGGTTTCCAGCTTTCACCTACTTGTCATTTTGGGGTCTGAGACCCAATGTAGGCCACCACGTGCCAGGCGCTCATTGCTGCCCGCTGGTCCAGCTGCGACAGATTCTGTCTCCCGACTCTCCTGCTGTGAGGCTGCTGCAGGTGTTTTGTGGCCTGTCACCTAACTGGTGTTTGTATGAGTTCCCTCAGGGTGGCCTGAGGTGTGACTTTTTGGAAGAAAGCGCAGCAGGGTGGGGCCCTCCTGTCCCCATGACTGGTCACTGGGGGCATCACTTGCTCTTGGGGAAGGTGGTGCTTCACCACTGAGTCCCTGCCCACTCTGTGCTGGCCGTCCAGGCCCCCCTCAGGAGAAGGAAGGGCGCCCGCCTCGCTGGCCTGCCCCTCGCCCTCGGCACGCACGTGCGTCCATGGCTGGGCAGACGCGGGCGAGGGCTGCACGCGTGTCGGGCTCCCTCTTGGTGCTTTGTTCTTCTGGGACCTGGCCCCTCGGCTCCAGCCCCTGTGTCACTGCTGGGAGCCACGGGCCCCGCTCTGCCTCTGCTCTGCAGCGAGGGTCCAACGTCCCACAGGGTCAGCCCCCAGTGGGGGGTCTGGGACCCACCTAACGTGGCCTCCAGGCACCACTACCTCCTGATGCCTGCAACACCTGCTTTTATTTTTGCTCCTGTGTTTGTAGTTTTGTGTGGTGTAGCGGGCATGTTAGGATATATGCGAGGTGTGTGTGTGTGTGTGTGTGTGTGTGTGTGTGTGTGCGCACATGGGTGGTCCCTGCGTCCAGCCCGGCATGTCTGTGCGCCCTGCAGCGGGTCCCCACGTCCCTCTGCCCCTGCTGGCCCTGGTGCACAGGGTGGACAGGTGGTGGCCACGATGGCCTGCGGGAGTGCTTTGACGGCAGGTGTCCTTGAGGGAGACTTCCCAGACCTAAGTGTCCCTGTCCCTCAGAGGACGCTCCGGGGCCCAGGGGCTGCTGTGCTGGAGCAGAGGGCCCCTCCTGATGGTCGTGGGCGTCTGGGAGCCGTGTGAGCAGCTGCCTGGTGTCGCTCGGCCGGCCCCGGTCACGTGGCCCTTGCTGTGTCCAGCAGGAGCCCCCGCCTGGCTCTCAGGTGCGCAGGGCCGTCCAGCAGGAACACAGGCTTGACCAGTCCCTCACGATGTGCGTCTGCTCCTCCTCGGCTCGCTCACAACGCCTGCACCTGAGCCTTGTGGAAGGGGCGGCTCTGCGCCGGTGCCTTCACTCGGCGTGATGAGGGGAAGCCGAGGCCGCGCCATGTGGCAGCTCTCGGCACGCAGTCCGGAGCCTGACTGGCCGGGGCATGGCCACAGCAGATGGCCGCACTCCTCCTTCCAGGCGCTTCCGTGTCCTTCACCTACCACCAGCAGGAAGGACCTCTGCCCGACCCTGCTGGCACGCCCAGGTGGGGCCAGACTGCGGGCTCCAGGCTCACATCCTGGCCCAGTCACTCCTGTGGGACCTTGGCAAGGTGAGTGAATCACTCGAACCTCAGTTTCCCGTCTGTAAATGACCCGTCTGCCGGAGCACAGAGCCCGAGGCCGGCTCACGACGATGCTTGCCCTCCTGCGTGTGACTTCACTGCCGGTATCTCTGTCCTCCCTCTGACAGCGTCTCCGGCCTCCCCCCAGCTCCCGCACCTCTGTGCGGTCAGTCAGCTGCCCGGGAGACTGGAAGTGGGGTCCCAGGCCTCCAGCCATGCTCCAGAGTCAACCCTGCAGGAAGCAGACAGCGTCCTTCCTCCAGCCTCTCTGGGTCCAGGCTGCCGGCCCTCGCTCGTGACGGGCGGTTTTCTCCTGAATTTCGGAAGCCAGGAGTCCTGTGTGGTTTTTCAATCATCACGTCCACCACTGGGCTCCCGAGAGGCTGGCTGTGGTATTTTCGCTTCCCTGCGTCCCTGAGCCGGGCCTCGTGTCTGGACTGCTGCTTCCACCGGACACTGGCCCGAAGGAGCACGCCCGCCCTCCTCGTCCGCCGCTGTCGTGCGCCGCCAGCAGACCTCAGCGGGGCCCTGCATCCCCGCCACGCTGCGCAGTCTCCCCCAGTGGCGTCTGTCCTGCAGGCGTGAGATGTCATAAGAGTGGGGCGAAGTTTATTCAAAGACTGTCACGAGAGGCTTTTAGAGAAACCTTGATGAATGATCACGCACGGTAGGTACAACTACGCTCTCTCTGCTTCACTCGTCTCCATTTTAGAGGAGGAAGGAGGCACTGTTGTCATCTCTGCTCTGAAGATACTGAACGGGACACACCGCCACCTCCGTGGGCAGAGGGGGCCCCCTGGGACACACTGTCACCCTGAGTTTGGAGCATTCAGGGTAAAGCACGCCCTCTTCTGTAGGGGGCGCTGTGGGAGAGGTTTCACAGACCCGCTGCGGTGACCGTCGGCTCTCGTGGCCCCCACGCACCTGAGCACCCACCTTGGTGCTGGTGGAGGAGCAGGTGCTGGACGCCCAGCAGGTGCGCCTGCCTCCAGAACACCCGTCCGTGACGGCCCCATGAGACCTGGCATGGAGCTGCCCGCTTTCGCTGTCTCAAAGCACGTGAAGGAATCGTCTTAGTCTCAGAGGACTCCAGCGGTGCGGGCAGCTGCCGCCCAGGTCAAGCACGGGGATGCGGCTCTGGCGCCGGCCAGCCTGGCCTGCATGTGCCGGGCTCCACCCTCCTCCCTGGTCCTGAGTCTCAAGCTTCCTTCTGCTGGCCAGGCCTCCCGGTTCAGCCCTTGGCCAGCCCTTGGGGACGCATGACTCACACAAGTGTGATGGCGAGTCCCTACAGTGTTACCCTCCGTGCGGTCGGTGGCGGTCGGGGTCTTAGAAGACGGGCAGAGCCGGGAGCTGAGACTGAGAGGCGGCCTGGGGTCCGGTCCTGTGTGTTCTGGCCTCTGCCTGGCCCCTGTGGCCACCGGGCCGTCGGCAGGCCAATGAGTCCTTTCCAGCTGTGCTTCCCGGGCAGGAGCCTGTGCAGGTTGACAAGGCTGTTGCAAGGTCACAGGACGTGGGATGCGCTGTTTAGCATGAGGCACAGCTCGCTCTTTCATGATAGCAGCCTGTGCCGCCGCTAATTGGTAGATAAGACTCGCACAGAGTCCCAGAGATGCAGCCTATCTCCCGGCGCAGACTCCCCTGCCCGGCGCCCGACGGGCCACCCGGCTCCTGGGGGTCCCCGTGCACAGCCCCCGGCTCTTCTATCCTCACAGAGCTTGCGGCCTGGGGACAAGTGGCCCCTCCATCTCGGGGCCGCTCGGAGGATTGTAGGGTGTTGAATCGGGGGGAGTCTCACCTGCCCCATGTCTGCGCCCCACATGTTCGTGAGCGAGCTCCCCCTTCACCCCCCGGGCACCTCTTGGTCCCTCCTGAGGTGGCAGGGCCACCAGAGGCCACTTTGGGCAGCAGGCGTTTGGGGGCCACCTCACCCCAGACATGGGGACCTGGGGGCTTGCTCCCGGAGTTGTGCGTGTCATGAGACTGGGGAGTGCTTTGCGGCAGGAGGCCCGTTCAGGAGGCTCAGCAGGTGCAGGCTGGGCCAGCCCTGCCCCTCTGGGGCTTCCCTGAGACCTTCATCCCCTGCCAGCGCTGGGAGGTGCGTGTTCTCGAGCTCCTGGAGGCTTCTCCGTGGTCCCTTGCAGGGTGAGGTCAGCACCCCACACGGGCATGGAGCTGAGCTCTCTTTTCTGAGACGTGACCGTGGGTGCAAGAGGGCGCCGTCCCGCCTGTGGGGTCAGTGCCGGGAGCCCTCATTCCCGTTACCTGCCCGCATTCCCCAGCGGGGCACCTGGGCCAGAGCCCGGTGAAGCCAGGAGTCCGAGGGCGCTGGAAAGACGGCAGGCGGCATGCAGCAGCGGGCTTCTCCCCGCTGGCCGGCTTTCTCTGGCCCTTTTTCCACACTCCCCGACCCTTTTTCCACACTCCCCGACCCTTTTTCCACACTCCCCGACCCTTTTTCCACACTCCCCGACCCTTTTTCCACACTCCCCATGTCCTGCGGCTTCCCAGCCCCATCCTCGGATGCTGTGGAGCAGCGGCCTGTCCGGTCCTGTCTCTGCAGCCGACCCGAGACCCGAGGGAGCTGGGCTGGCCTCCTGCACTGGCCGGGCACAGAGGGGCGCGGCAGTGCTCCTGCGGGGATGGAGGGATGGAGTTTCTGTGCCTCACAGCTCCGCTCTGATCCCCGAGGTCTGGGTCCTCAGCAGACAGCGGACCTACTTCAAGTCACCTGTTCGGCCCAGAACATTTTATTCCGGTGACATCTTCGGTCTGTTCCAATTCACTCACTGCAAAACCAACATAATTTATCTTCTGGAGAGAAGGCTGCAGACTTCAGCTGGGCGGTTGGTGCTTTTTTCTTCTTTTTTTTTTGGCTCGAGAAACAGTTCAGCTTAAGTCGCTTGAAGGAAAGGGGGAAAACCAAGCCTGGAGGAGGAGAGGCCGCCAGGTTGCCAGTGTGGAAATGAAGACAGCACTGGCCTTCCCGCAAGGGGGAGGTGGCTGCCGCAGCCCCAGGCAGGAGCTTCGGGCATGGGCTGTGCCGCCTGATTTCTGTCCGAATCACGGCCGTAAGCTCCTGGCATTGGGGCTCCTGGTGAGGCCCAGGGGCACCCCGGGTGGAGGCAGGCACACTTGGACCAGCCACTGGCCGGCCGCGGTCCCGACCCCAGAGCCTGCACAGCCTGCCCCCACATGCTGGCCGCCGGCCCTGTGTCCTGTGGCTCTGCCAGGCCCAGGTGTGTCCGGGGCCAGCCCTCCGCGAACGGGCTTTCACCCAGGTGCGGTCTCCTCTGCTGTCCCGAGTCTTCTCGCCCTCCACGGACATCTCAGGTCCCCCTGGGACGTGGGGACCCGTCCTGGGAGCCCATGGGACCCGCCTGGCTCTGCACCAGGTCACTCTGCTGTCCTGGTCAAGCCCC
>RJWH01003061.1:0-180731 GCA_004363575.1 Solenodon paradoxus | reverse complement strand
CAAACAGAGCTTTTTCCCTTTTTTTTTTTTTTTTTATCTTTCCTGGAAGCTGTGAATCAAGCTAACTGCCTGGCAAGCTTTGACATTATAAGACCATGTGTGAAGGTCACTGGATCTAAGAAGCAAGTCTTTTTGTGATTGCAGTTGATTAGCTTACTAATCAAAAAGTCATGATAGGACTTTTTTTTAAAGACTTAGCTGGGATCTAGACACCTTAAGTACACAATGTAAGTTAATCTTTTCAACAATCCTGCAAGAAGGTATGATTAGCCTCTGAAAAATGAAGAGACAGAGGCTTTCAGTGGCTTAATGGCTTGTCTACAGTCATGCAGCTGGTAAGTGTTAGAGCTGGTATTAGAAACCACATCTCTGTGATTCCAAAGCCTGTGTTCTTTCCACTCCATGAAGATGCTATTCAGTATTTCAGAGAGGAGTATTCAGTACTTGGAGAGTCAATAAAGGACAGTTATTTATTTGGGAACATTTGCTTTTCATCTCCCCTTGAATGGGATCAAAAAGACCCTCCTTATGGGCCATCCACTTTCAGCAGTCCCTGAAATGATACACCCCCCCAGCAGTGCCTTCAACCAGGGCACATGTGTGGCAGGTGGGATCATCGAGACTCACTGTTCTCTCTCCTGCCCAGGCAATTCTTTCTCTGTCAGATTCTGTGAGCTGATAGAGCACTGGGCCTGGCTTAGGCAGATGAGAGTTTGAGTCCTATTCCACCACTTATAAAGAAGTGAGTTGGATAACCACTAAGTTACTTCAACTCGCATGGAGATGGGCTGTCACAGGATTGGAGAGGGAGCCATATGAGAGAAACCATCCATGTGAGAGAATCCTGGAAACCAGGAAAGTACTGAATATATGTAAGATGACATTATCATGCCCCTTAAACCAGGAATTGGTACAGATTTAATACATTGAGATTTCACGTGGACACATCACCTAAACTGTGAGCACACTGGGAAGGGAAACATGGTTTCATCATTCCCGTGTTTACCTCCTCTTAGGCCCAGGGCCTTAAACAGAAGAACAACTCCAGATGAGCTCTTCCAAGATGGCGGGTGGTGATAACAGTCTCTAACCTCCCCAAGGTCAAGGAAATTGGTCTCTCCTTGCTCTACAAACACACTCCACCTGAAATTCTCATCTTCACGTTGAATTTCTTGGTTTAGTTTGTTTGTTTGTTTTCTACCACCTATGCATAATAATATTAACAGTAAATATTGATGACTTATTTAATTTGTGCCAGGGTAGTTGGACTTTACAGACATGTATTTATTTAATCCTTATAGCTATCTCATAGGTTACAATAAGTAGAAACATTTTTTACCTGGAAGTAAAGGGAGAATCACAAATGACAACCGCCCTTACCTGGTTCATTAGGACTCTGTGACAAAGAAGGGTCTGAATTTTCAATTTAAGTTCCCTGAGTTCAGAGTCCTGACAGAGCCTCCAGGTCATGCTAGTGACTCCTAACTTTGACTTTCAAGTCTGAGAGTATGGCTTAAGCATGTCTCAAGAAACAAGGGACTTACTTGCATGAAGTAGTTGCTAAGTGAATAGTCTCAGGAACCTCATCTACAAATGAAAGATGGTAATACTTCCTCCTTTATAAGGAAGTATGAGAAGAAGATTCTCTCTCTCTCTCTCTCTCTCTCTCTCTCTCTCTCTCTCTCTCTATATATATATATATATATATACATAATACTTATACTTAACAAAGTGCCTGCCCCAGATAACTATTCAGCAAGTGGGTGGTTCTTACTTCATTTCTCTTATACGCCTTCCTCCTCTGGAGTTTAATATACTCAAGCCTCATAGTAGTGCTAGTATTTCCTTTGTTTTGGGTCACACAGAACCTGCACCTGTCTGACAAGACATGAAAGGGCAAGACACAAGGTCCAGGATGGTCTCTGAGATCTGACTCCCTATAAACAGTTTGGGGCTTGGAACTTAGGACAAAGTGGGAATACCACTGTACAGTTTAGATAACATAACATTTTTCAATCCCAACACTCCAATTGTGATAGAAAAACAAAAGCCCATTTTGCAGTGTTGCAGACTGGTTGTGGAAAATGAAATCTGCAGTGAGCCTGAATTAAAAAACAAAATCTGGTGCTTTTGCTAATTCAGTGAGTGCAATTGAAGTGCCCCCTACATATAGACATTGGGGAAGAAAGTTCACACTAAATAGCTGAGTGAACTCACACATTGCGCAAGACTCAGTCTCTTCACCTGCAAAATGAGCAGAACACAGTCTCCCTTCCAGTGTTGTCAGCTTTATAGGAAACGGTAAATATTGACGCTTCCTGGAATAACGACTGTGAAGGTGACTCTATGTGGCCTCTCTATGTGACCTCTTTACTTCATTTGATCCTCACAAGAATCTTGAGCTGTATTATTACCATCTACTCCATTGCGCGGCAGAGGGTTGGGAAGGAATAGAAGAGACTGTTACTTCCCACCTGTACTTGCAGGCAACATTAGGCATCTAAAGGCCAAGAGTGGATGATAGAAGGTACTCATCAAACTCATCAATTCTTGCTGACAACGAGCTAGGAACAGCTGGATTTCTAGGTTGCCCAGGGCTGCAGAGGAGAACACTATCCCGTCTGTCTCTAACTCTTCCCACCAGTGAGTCGTAGAACACCAGACACAGCCACGTGAATGTGCTGATCCTCTAGGAGCTAAATGGAAGCAGGATATCTGCCAGGCTTGGCCTCATCCCTAGGAAAATTCTGCCATCCCTTTCTGCCAGCTCAGATGCTTGTCATATTATTCACGCATGTGGTATCTTCCCTAAGACGCAGTTGGCTCCCCGAAAGACTGGCATGGACAGGAAGGCACAGAAAGCCGAGAAATCCAGACCAGCAGTAGGAAAGTCTGGCATGAGTGTGGGGCCTGCTGGACTCATCAGTGTGTGTCAGTTCTGGGCAAACCAAAAATGGTCTCCTAAGGCTGACATTCTAGAGGCTAGTCTACCAATCACAGCATGGAACCAAGCAGCATGCTAGACACTTTGTGGGGAGCAGGACAGTAGGTGACTTGGTCTGTTCAGGCTGCCATAACAGAATACTAAGTGGCTTAAGCAACAGGTATTTTCTCATAGTTCTAAAGACTGGAAGTCCAACTTCTAGGTGCCATCATCCTCAGTTTCTAGCGAGAGCTCTCTTCCTGATTTGCAGATGGCCTCCATCTTGCGATGCTATCACACCACAGACAAAGACAGTGAGCAAGCTCTTTGGTGGTTCCTCTTTTAAGGATACCAGTCCCATCAGCAGCACCCTTTGTCATGACCTCATCTGAACCTAATTCACTTGCAAAGGTCCCATTTCCAGATGTCATCATCACATTGGGAGTCAGGGTTTCAATGTGTGGAACAGGTGTGGGTGACGTGGGGTTGTCACACTTCAGTCCATAGCATTTGATTGCATTTGGAGTTCAGTTTTTTCTGATATATTAAGAGAGTCAATACCAGTAGGATATTCATAGAGGAGAAGTCAAAACAGTAAAGTATCTTAAAATCATACATGAATAAAATAAAGTAAGCCTATCATAAAACAACTATTGGGAGCCTACCCTGTTGTAATAGGAGAAAACAGTCATAAAACTACAAGTTGTTAGGTTGATAAAAATAAGATGCTAGAGGGTAATTATAAAATTATCGAAGTGTGGATGCACCCTGGTAGAGTAGCTGTTAGGTCATTTGCCTTCAGAAGAGAGCAGTCCACATACATCTCAGGAACTCAGGCTCTAAGGTTCAGGGAAACAACCAATGTGAACAACTAAGTAAAAGTAAAATAAAATGCTTCAAAAATCATTGAAGTAGCAGTTAAAAATTTTATGGTATTTACAGATAGTTAGTATTTCTATTATAATGTAGGCATACATGATATATAATTGGAGTGTTGATTACAAATGGCATGAGTGGTCATTGAAATTGACTACCACACTCGCTTAGCAATTATCACATTAAAATTCAACCCTCCCGATCAAATCTGGTAGTAAGATTCAGATGATCTGAGCAGAACTTTTTCTTCAGTCTGCATTTATAGGTGAGTAGTCACACAGCACCATTATTCAATATTGAGCTTTTTTTGGCAAATAAATCAAACCCTTAGTGAACCCTTATCCCAGAGGTCCTTATTCATTTGGTTGGGACTAAGGATCCATTTCTCTACCTGAGAAAAACCTTAAGCCCTTTCCTCAAAAAAAAAAAATCATCAATGGCCAAATCCTGACATACAGCTTCAGCGAGTTAGAACTTCAGGCTCACACAGCATCACAGTTGGTGCTCAGTGATAATGTCTTGAATGATTCAATAACTGATGAAACATTTTATCTTGCTGTGAGAATATCCCATATGTATTTTCAGTTGCATTTTCCCTTCTGGGGAAGTGTCCCTTGTCAGGCCTACCTCGTGACATCCTGTAGGCTCATCATGTAGGGTGCTTTTGGGTGTAGCTTCCAGCTGTAGGTCTGGATAGTGTCTGCTGCTCCTGGCTCATCCTGCCACCCAGGCTAAAGGGGCAGCAGACACCCAAGCCATGTGCTCATGGTGATGAAGGAAGCAGATGACCACACATCGTGTTATGTTCTTATGACAAGTCAACAGTCCAGAGTCACTGGGTGGAACACAGCAGCAAGGATGCTGTTACTGTTACAGGGGATGAAGAACTGAGGCTAATAATTCAGTCTCCCAAACTCCTGCTCTTGTAATTACTTCATAGAACATCATAGAGCTAACTTTCAAAGAACACGTTCAAGGAGGTAGAGAAAAATTTCAAGCAAACAAAAAACAAAGATGAACAATAAGGAAATAAATGAATAAACAAAGGAAACACGGAATAAGACAGGGTAGCAGAAAAAAATAAACATTTTTTTAAATAAATATTATAATGTTAGAGGCCCTCTTTTCTTTTGCTTTGGAATCTCCTGAAGTTCTGAGACCTGGTTAAGAAGCCAGGAAACTGAATTTAGTCCTGCTTCTGTAGGGTGAGCACATAGTCTAAGTTCTCCCCTTGAAGTCTTGTTTCTCTATTTGTAAAGATGGAAGATTCATCCAAGTAGGGTCGAAAGGCCCTTGTAGCTTTGAGAGTGCTCATATTCTGTTCCATCTGGAGCCAAAAGGAGCTACCCTGGAGTTCTCTGGAAACAAGGGGAAATGGAAGAAGGAATGATGAACCAGTGTGCATCTGCCAACATAGCAACGGGGACAGGTGATAAACAGAATGACACATTCCCAAAAAGAGAACAACCAGTCTGGGAAATCCATGCTGGAATGTCCCCTCCAAGTTGACCCTGGAAATCCTGAGGGCAGAACATTCTTACCTCCAAATGCAGAGGGGACAAGGGTAGGGCAAGCCTATGTCTTATGCCAAATATGTACAGGCCATTCCAGATAGTTAATGAAATCCACAGCTTGAAAAGAAAACAACTTGCTTTGGCAAGAAGCATTTCTAGGGAGTCAGCTCCTCTATTTCCATTCAGACAAAGTGATCGCAGGTCAGCAGAATATAGAAAGGACATCCTTGGCCAATAGGCAAGGCTAATGTGGCCCTAGGGAAAGTCTTCAAAGAGCCCGCAGACAAGCCTGACTGTGTCTGCCAGTGACTTTTGACCAAAACCAAACAGGACTGGCCAGCTCGGCCAGGCTGTGGGAGGTGTGAGACACCGTGTTAATGACCACTGACTATGGGCACTTCTTAGAAGCTGCTTCTTGGGGATCTGGCTTGACTGAAGGGCTGTGCCAGGGAAAACCACTTCCACCTGACCTCTCTGAAGAGTCAGGGTTGCCGAGAAGCTGGACAATGAGCTCATCACCACCCAGTAGCCAGCAGAGACATAGACCACCAGAAGAGACCTGAGTTCTGGTGTAAATCAGCACCACGCCCCTCCACTCCTGTGTGCCCTTGTACAGTTATCTTCCTCTCTGTTTCTTTGTTATCCCATTGTTAAAAGAAGGAAGTTGGGTTAACTCTATTTGTTTTGGGACTATATAAAAGGAAGATTTGCTTTAAGCAACTAATATGAGGCTGAAAATTTGCTTTAAGCTGCTGTTGCTGCTGCGTGTGTGTGTGTAACAACTTTATAATAGTGGTAACTCAGGCTTAAAGACAAGAATTTCCATGGTCAGTTCATTCAGGTGAAAGCGAGTTCAACATTGCTAAGTTTGGGAGGTAGATGAATGAATATGACTCAGTTCTTTCTTTTGTAGAGTTTCCATTCCGTGGGAAGGCAGACCTGTAAAAAGATGATCCTAGGGCCACGTGATCAGAGCACACAGGACCTAACACGATGGTTGGTTGAGATAGAAATAAGGCAGAGGCAGAGAGCACCCCTTCTCCTGGAAGTTGTAGAAAGGGTGACTGAAAGAGAAGTTTTGCCAGTAGGAAAACTAAATCCTGATTGTCTTGTATGATGATCATACATTGTCTTTTAAAAAGTGAGGAGTGGCTGGAGGAAAAGATAAAGCAAGGCATTTTAGGGCAGAAGACAAAGCATAAGGCATGGAATTGCACAATAAATAGCATGCAAGAGATGGAACTGAAAGTCATCTGAGTAACTCTTGTGTTGGAGCAAATTAAGCAGTGGCTCATCTGGACTCAAGCAAATATCTTCTAATAGCAAATCCATCTTTTATCCATTAAGCCACTTGCCTCTTCTTCATTCTGTTCAAAAATACCTATAAAGTATATCCATATCCAAAATGCCACACCCATATAACTACATATGAATACCCATAGGCCAACGATTCAGTTTAAAGGGTGAAGTAGGACCCACGTATGTACAGAGCCTTGAACTCCCCACCCTGCACTTGTCCACACAGAGCAAACTCATCCTGAAAGCTTAGAATCACAGGAACTGAACTCTCAGGAGCAGGGTATAAATTGGAAATTAATTTATTAATTTGCATTGCAAAATCTAACTCAGATGACCTGGAATACGGCTGTCCCTAAAGCCAGTACATTTCCTTGCCTGCAGCAAGTTGCAGGGTACACCACAGCCTGGTCAAAAGCCAGTTTGTCAGTTGACAGTGAGAAATTCCAGACAATCTGTCCAATATCTTCATTCTTGGTGGCTAGTTCCTCATGGAATATCAAATTATAGACAGATGTTCTTTTGGTAGACTGGGAGTCAGATGAATCAAAAATCTAATGGCACTAACTTAAGGTGGTCTCATTGCTGCCTTTCCTGTCTCCCTTCCTCCCTCCTTCCTTTCTTCCTTTACTTCTCCCTTCCCTCCCTCCTTGCCAACCTCTCCCCTTCCCTTCTTCTCTCCTCTCTCCCTTGCTTTCCTCCCTCCTTCTTTCCTGGAATTACAAGATAAAATACAGAAATTCAGTTCAACTCAAATTTCAGATAAAGATCAAATAAATTTTAGTAAATATATCCCAAATATTACACAAGATGTGCTTATTAAAGAATACTCATCATTTATCTGAAAAGCAAATTGAGCTGGACAGTCTATATTTTTATTGGTTAATCCTAGCATTTCTTCATTTGACAAATATTTATTGAAATCAAGCAGGCGTTAGTGAGTGGATGTTGTACATAGTTTCTTTAGACCAAGCACCTTTTGATAGTTCGTGTTGTTTTCAAGGATTCTAGCTTTCTGAGTCCTAATCTCACCATGGTAGAATGGAGAAAATTCAGTTCCCCAGTCCCTCTGAAACAGAGTCACAAGCAGGTCACCTGGCTCTACCAATGAGCTTCCCCCATACCAAATTTGATAGAGAAGTCAACAACTATGGAAGGGTAGTCCACGCCAAATCTCTTTTATTGACGAGGGTGGTCTCAGAGATGGTGAGAGTATTTTTAAATCTCAACCTAGTGATTTTCTCTACAGGGCACATGTGAGAGCAGCAGTGGAACAAATGTGTCTTTGTCTTTTCTTTCTGTAGCTTGTTTAGAAGCATTTTTTTTTTTTTTCTAGAAAGTTAGGCCTAAATGCGATTCTCTAGCAACCATTACCCTCAACAGTACTGTGAATGGTGACTTCCTAACCTTTTAACTAGTGACTGGTTAATCATAGAAAGGTGATTGTTGTTGCCTACACAGAAGAATCATGTATATACTATAAGCTATATAACTAGGAACGTAGATAGACTTTGACCTCATGATGCTTTTAGATTTATAGAAGAGTCAAACAAAGACATACAGGATCGTAAATTGTGAACATTTAGAATTATCACAATGAAGAAAGACAAGTGCAAAACTAATTTCAAAAGCAGGGTATTTTATGGTGACCTCTTGGTCACTATAAAGAAAGAATAAGGTACTTTTCCTGAGAACAGTGGAAAACCATTGAGTTCTTAGGTAAGAGAATTGCTTGATCGACTTTTCTTTTTTAAGTTCATTCAGTTTATTTAATTTATTTGTATTGGATCAAGACTAGAAGTAGGCAATTTCTACCCCCACTTTCACTTCACCACCACCACCATGACTGTCTACACTTCATGATTCACCTATAAAAAATGGATATGGAAAAGGGAAAAGCAGTCAGTTTGTCAAGAAGAAATCTGGCAAACACATCCTTATCCAAATGACAAGGTTAATGTCGCCCGCTGATCTATACTACTTGTGTTCTCCTCAAAATTCACACATTGAGTGTAATGTTTAGATGTGAGAATATTCTGATGTCGGTATCTGGGGCCTTTGCAGAGTGATTAGGTCATGAAGGTGGAGCCCTCATGAATGAAATTAGTGCCCTTCTAAATGGGACCTTAGCGAGATCCCGTTTCCTTCCGTGAGGACACAGTGTGAAGAGCGCTATCTATGAACCACAAAGAGGACTCTCGCTAGATACTGAATCTGCCAACAGCACCTTGACCTTAGACTTCTATTCTCCAGAACTGTGAGAAAGAAAGCACTTTTGTTGATAAGCCTATGGTGTTTTGTTATAGATGACTGAACAGACCAAGGTTCCAGCAATAGGCCATGCTGATAATAAGTAACTTCTCAGAGAGGTAGGAGAAAGAGGGTACTGTGAAATTCTTCACTCACATTGAAGAACATTCTACAAGCTATCTGACTTCACCTCCTTCTCAAAACTGTCATGACATGAAAAGTAAAAACAAAGAACTAGACACTATCATACCAGAGGGGATTAAAGAGACATGATTAGTAAATGCAATGTGGTATCCTGAATTGGATTTTGGTATAGAACTAAAGACTTTATTTAAAGGTGGTCAATTTGGAAAAAAAAAATGTGAAATTTAGTTGTTAGTAATGTACCAATATTAGTGTCTTTTTTTTTGACAAATGTTTCATGATCACATAAGATGTGAACATTAGGGGAGATACAGGTAAGGGATTTACAATAACTCCATATTAATTTTGCACCTGTTCAGGAAATCTAACTATTTTAAAACAGAAAGGGGTTTTTTTTAAAAAAAAGTAGAAGCAGGATAATTTGTTAACAGAGGAATGCAAATGGTTGTCTAGATAACGGAATGGGCTAAAATTAGACATTAAGATAGAGAATAAGTGGTAAATCTGAGTCTTATTTTGGAAATAAAATTGAGAGTTCCAATGTGTCGTTTTGACTTTCAGGGAAAGATTTTCCAGTGAGAGGAGATTAGGTCCATAAACAAAAGCTTCACATTGGTCAAGGCTTTCCTAAGTGACTAAGTATCCCTGAAGCCCACACCAGATGTGTGCATATCCCAAGTCTTGATAGATTTCCAATTTTCTAATTCGCGTGGAGAATAAAAATCTTTTTTACCCCAAGCCCCAGAAGCTCTCCCTCTAAGCTTCTTGTTTAGCTGATTTATAAATGTTTGGTTTTTCATTTGCATCAAATAAATTGTTCCCAACAGTGAGCTGGTGATTCAGCCTGGGTGGGAAGCTCCCTCCAGCCCTAGGCCATGTGCTTGCTAATTTGTCATGCTGTGCTTATGGCCTTAGGAATCCTTTTATTTATTCTGTAGTCAACTACAGTAGTTCCATCCTCAATAATTAAAAGGCTGGGTGGAACGAAAATGTATGTCTTGTTTTTCAATGCAATATGGTTTTGATGGATAGCTGTGGAAGGAGACCAAGAAGAGAGTGTATGCTTTGCTAGAGGTAGGAGAATGGCAGGAGTTGGGGGAAAAAAACCCAAATTTTCTTCAAACTTAAGGTTAATGCTTTCAGGAGTTTGTAGGTATTCATAGTGTTTCAGTTAGGAAATTATAGGGAAGGAAAATCGGTTACCCTTATCCTCCCTCTTACTCACTCCCCCCATCTTGACTGAGATATCCCTGTATAAAAGATTTAACAGGAAAAGGAGGTAAATTTAATAATCTCCTATTACACGTACCTCCTATATACATGGGAGAGACCTAGGGAAACTTAGTAACTCACCAAAATGGCTTAAGCCACCTCCTTAAATAATATCTTTATCTGAAGACAAGTGATGTTGGAAGAGAAGGGGAAGAACAATTATGGGAGGTTAATCAGATCTTCTTTTAATATATGCAAATGTCTCTTACAAAAGACTAACATCTCAATCTTCAGAAATGTTTTCTGTGTCTACTGTTAATAATACCCACAATAATCAGCTCAAAATAATCTTTATACCAGAGGCACATAGTTTGGGGTGACAAAATTTGTCCCTCGATCAAATCCAGCATGGTTACTAGATAGAGAAATAAGGGACCCGATGACCAGGAACATAGTTGTAAGTATAATCTAATGGCAAATGTATGATAATGGGCCTATGTTTTTGCCTCTTGGTTCCTTCCTCCCTTGGTCTCTGGACTCTGTCTGTTCTAGCACAACACTTCTAATCCATCGACGAGTCTGGTTGAGTCTCACTGCATTTCACTACATGACCGAAAGCTGCAATCTAAGTGACTGCCATCTTTTCTTCTTGGGTTACTATTCCAGTCTCTTAGCTGGCTTCCCTGTCTCTGTTCTTGCTCTATCCCAGCCCCAGGACTCCTTTTAAAGCAGAAATCCAAGCACTTTATGTGCTTGCTCACAACAATCCAGAGACTTCCTTTTGACTCATGGTAAAAGCCATGGCGAGCGCAATGGACCATGGGTCCATCGTCTCTATGACTTCTCAGCTTTAGCCCTTTGGTATTCCCTGGTATTTCTCAAACCTCTCAGATATTCTCCTGTCTCCAGACCTTAACCTTGACTTTGTTGCACCTCGAATTCTCTTCTAGAAATCCGTAGGAGCTACCCTCTCAGCTCTTTTACTACCCTTCTTAGTAAGGTTTTCTTGGTCCATTATTTCTAAAAAGCCCACCTATGCTTTCAAGGCAGATGTTTTATCTGTCTTTTGATTTGTTTGTTTGTTTGTTTTATCCTATTTATCTCTAGTACCTGTATTTGGCCACTCAATAGTTGTTAAATAAAAATCCTACATGGTAAATAATTAATGAATGAAGAGCACAAATACATCTCTCCCAATCCAGTCCTTCATGGCTCTCTCAATTGTCTTAATAAAGTTTTTATTTTTTTTTTAGCATACAAGGTCTTCCAAGCTCCACCCTTAACTCTCTGAGCTTTATCCCTCATCAGTCACCACCCCACAACTTGCCTAAACTCACTAAACCTAGCTCCCTGCCACACTCAAATATCTACTTGCAATGCATACAGAATTCATCCTCACAGTCCATTTTGAAGTCTTCCTTGGCTAATCACATTTCCCCAGATGGAGGGGGTGGCCTTCTAGGGTCCCCCCAGAGTTTGTTGCTGATCTCTGTGTAGCACTACTAGTAATTTTCTCTGCTGTGATTTTCTACATCGGAGAGTTCTTTGCAGTGAGAGTCTGACAGCTCTGGAGGCAAAAGACATACAATTCTCACCTCTCTATTTCCCAGCCCAGCACAGTGGCCAACTCTTGACTGCTCGTTACCAATAATTTTTTATATTACATGTCATCTAACCTAAAAGATACCCACCTATGTTTCATGTCAAACCCTTTGATAAACTTATCTTCATTTTGTGTCTATGCCAATTAAGAGTCTTAACAATTAAAAAAAGAACATTTTAATGCTTCTAAGCAAAGCAAAACTCTGAAAGTTTGCATAATTTGAATGCAAAGTTTTGAGTTTATTATGCATCTTTCACTTTGTTTTATCTGAAAACAGAGCAGATTAGTCACTACACACATTGCAAGTTATTTTATTGCGTCTATACATAGCAGACATTTGATTAGTCATAGTTTTATTTAGAAGGATTAAAACAATAAAATATTAAAATGAAAAAACTGGCTGAGCACCATTAACAGAAGTCATGCAAGATGCAAATGATATTAACTCACTTGGTTAGATTAAATCTTGAGAAGTAATTACCTCTTCCTTCTGGAAAGGATTCGCCTCTCCCTGGCTCTCTACTCCTCTAAAGGCCATTTATCTGTGTTCTCCCTTGCTTATTTTGAATTTTGGAGACACCAGCACAGATCACAAACAGATGGGGCCTCACACTTAAGGGCTGTGCACCCAGAGATGATGATGTTGTAAGGGCATTCTGGGAGAAGCAATGGTTTTCCCTGGTGGGAACTCTCTGTGGTTACGGAGTGTGCAGCAATCAAAGAGGGCTTGGCAAGGGATGTCAAGGAGGCCTAGTCAGTATTCAGAGACCTTTGACTTCCTGCTCTGGAAATCCCATCAGTCAGACCATCAATTACTTCCTTTCTCTTTTCAGGTCCTTGGCTTCCTCATAGAGGTGAATCTTTTGACCAGATGGGCAGTGGGACTAGAACAGGAGTACACAACTGCAATCACATATATTCACGGGGAAGAAGATTCTGAGTGAGTTTGATCATTTACCACTGCTTTCCAGAACTTGGGTTTTTCAGGTCAATCTGAGAGACTTGTACCTATGGCTGGCCCACCACATGTGACTAAAAATTTTCTTCCAGTTGACATTTGCAGTCATTGTTTCCAAGCTGTTGATGTGTTGAAATGTCTCTTTGGGGTGTCTGCAATTTGTTTTTAGAAACACATGCAAATTATTCAGTCATTTTCATAACCGATGCAAGTACCAAGCTTGTTCTGCATGGATAGCTCTCTGATCATGAATTTGGTCTTTCCAAACTGGAGCTTCATTTATTTACTGAATTATCAGAAGATCAGGATTCAGAAAGCCTGCTTTACAGACATTTTAATTCTATCAAGTATTTACATTGTATTGGGTGTTTGGGAATACAAAATCAAATCTTGTAAAGTTACAGTGATTTAAGAATAATGGAGAACTTATTTACTTGTGGTTATTAGATACTTAAAAATATCTCCCTTATTCTCTTTATCCTATCGGAAACAAACTTCTTAAAACAAGTGAACCCAAATGTACTTTGAAACTGGACTGTGTATAAAACAACTCTTTTTCATATGTACAAATGACATCATCCCAGTCCCAATATTGAGTGTACACAGGAAGACCTGTCTGTTTCTCTGATATTTCTGAGAATCCCTCAGAAACAGTTCTATGTCTCACAAAATTATTTTGGTTGGACCATCTCTTACTCTGAGGTCAGTGTCCTCAACTTCTCTTCTACCTTGCCTGGATACTTGGCCACCATTCCTCTTTGCAGGGCTGCTCTCTCTTTACTTACCCATATGGAAAGAGCCATTTCACTTTGTTCCCTTGAGCACAGTTGAGAATAATGCACTCAACTTTATCTAACTTAATTAATGCTTGAGGGTGAAAAAGAAAATGCCTCTGCAGAAAAGAAAACCCAGAACTAAATGGCAAGCATCTCTGCCTGAAAGTATGCAATACTTCTCATTACAGGACATTCCTCATGGCCATCTTTCTCTCTAACAGGTGGTTTAGTTCCTTTTATGAAAGGTCATAAAAATGGTCACTTTTCTTAAGTCACCTGTATATGAATCTAAATCCTCAACCTTAAATCTCCTAACCCTGCCAGCAAAATGAAATATATATATATATATATAATCAATTATCATAATCCCTAAGAAATAAATGTACCATGCTTACAATGAACATCATTTGTTTTAAAACTTTACGTTCTAGGCTAAGCACAAACTTTGGTTCTGAACTTTCCTTAGGATAATAAGTAAGAACTTAACACTTCTAAGGCAGGAAAGGCTCACCCAACAGTCTCCTCCAAAAGGTAGATTTCATCTATAAAATAACTACCTGGTAGTGGTGGGAGGTGGGGTGGGAGGAGGGAAGGCATCCTGCATTCACTATTATCCTCATGAGGGTTTTCTGACCATCTGAACAAGCAGACTTATGAAGGTGAGGTTTTAGATGCTAAAGATACAGCAGCTAATAAGACAGACCCAGATTTCAGTCTAATGAAACTTCTAGACAGGGAGTCAAAGCTGCTTTAGTAGTTGGAATCATGGCTACAAGAGTGTTTCCCACAGGACGGGGTATCAGAAGAACAGCATTATGACTGGTGAAATGACAAATGCACTTGAAGACTGTGACTTGGAGGTTAAGTTTTAGCTAAACCTCTTGAATTTTAAAACTCAGTGATTTAAGTGTTCTCTTATTAAAAGTAAAAACCATACCACCACAAAACTACACACTCTAACTCTTAAATGTCCATTGGCATCTACCATCTGAAATAATTCTTATGAAATAGTCTTTCTTGGGTGTTAAAGAAGCATTAGGCAATATCGATTTTAAGTTTCTGTTCAAGGAAATATTATTAGAAATGAAGGGGGGTACTTGAAAAATGTTTAAATGGTTGGATCCCGAAATAATGAATGAACTGAAACACAATTTGTTGTGTGTGTATAGAATGCACAGATAATTGTGCATTTTCTCTAGAGCAAAATATTCTGTTATTGTTATTATAATTAAGTTGTATTTTATACCAAAATTGTTATATATTTATTGTAGAATAGCACAAATAGCTTAGGAACATAGTTTTTGTAGGACAATTTACTTAAATCTTAACTCTGCCATTTCCTCAGGCAAATTATGAGATTATTTTTGTATTATTATGTAATGAAAGAAATATTGTTTTTATACATTGTAAGTACTCAATGCTTAATTATAATACTGTGCATGTTATACATGTCAGCAACTGTTGTAAAAAAGGCATTCAGAAAATACAAAGAAAGAAAGAAACCCTGTCTTTTATTCTACTACCTAGAGCTAACCACAATTAAAGTTGTAGGTTTATCTACATGTTTTATAGGATAAGTGAGTGCTGGAGGTTTGAGGGGTCTCTGTTTCAGAGATATGGATTAAACACCTAAAACAGAGTTTTTGATTGGTGTACCCTGGTGAAGTAGTGGTTTGGTCAGCTGCTTCTGGCCGAAACGCAAGCAACATGCATCCCAAGGACTGGGGTTCGTGTCCCAGGCTGGGGAAAACAATGAAAACATACAACTAAATAAAAATAAATGAAATACTTCTTCCTCCCCTCTCTTCCTGCCTCCCTGCTAACTCACCTTCATTCTTGCCTGCACCTTTCCTTTAAAAAAAATGTTTTTAAAACACTTTGAAACTGACTGTGTATTAAACATTTTATGTCAATAATGTAAATGTGAGTCATCATTTTTATAGTAATATCGATTACTCCTTTAGTTCACGATGCTAAATTCCATTTAAGATATTGAAATTGCATCAGTCAATATTTCACACCACACCTGAGTTCCATGTCCCTTACCATCAGACGATTCATCATTTTAACAGCTACATATTGTATGTATATATGTATGTACACCATTGTATAATGATGCCAATATTTTAATAATATTGCATATATATGTTTATGTTTTTACTTTATACAACTACTTTTATTAAGGAAAGGTGTAGGCAAGAATGAAGGCTAGTCAGCAAGCAAGCATATTTTTATGTCGTGCTTCATCTTTGTTGTCACCCCTGGGTTATGAACCTGAGTCTTTGGGATGTATGTGAACTCTTCCTGATGGATCTACCCACTAAGCCATCAGGGCATGCCTACAACTATTCTTTACTATTGTTTCTAGTAACACACACAATGAGCATCACTCAAATGCATTTTTAGCCTTTGTCCTATTATTTATAGATATATAACTGTTTTTTCAACTGATGCACTTCTTTATATACTTGATAACTATCATCACAGTGTCCTGCAGAATTTGTACTTTCCACATGCTGCACTAGAATCTCTGGAAAATGCTCTGCTTGAGGATGGGCATGGGACATCCAGGGGTTGTCCAAGCACTGATATCCCAGAGGCTCAGGCATCAGTTCTTGACCTACAGAGCTTGGCTAGCAATTCACCTTGCCTGACATGGTGAAATTTTAGCCGCATCAGAGTTTCTATGGATGTGCAATTCTAGACAAGCTTCCTCCTAAAACTTGCTTGGCTTCAGTCCCTTCATTTATAAAATGGACATAAATTTACACTGTGGTTGAAAAGTATAAGAAGTGCTATAATAAAATATATCATGCCTGATTCATCATAGATAATAAAGAAGTGCTCTTTTCCTCCATTCTTTTTTGTAAAGTGAATTTTTATGGATGGCACCTTATACAAATTAGATGCTCATAAGCTTATGCTACTATTATGAATCTTTTTGCTCTTGAAAAGGGTATCAGGAGGTAATGGATAAAAGAGGATTTCTGTAAGATTAGCTAGCCTTAAAGAGTGGAAGATGAAAAGAGGAGAAAGAAGATGGAGAAGAGAGGAGGAGGAGGAGGAAGGGAAGAGGGGCCATGGAATTTTAAAGTTGGCACATCTAGGGTGGAATTCCAGCCCTGTCACTTACTAGCTGTATGAGTTGAGTTTTACATCAGCTTCTTGAACCTCAATTCAATAATGTACAGCTAATCACTTCCTTCTCAGTGTGTTCTTGTGATGATTTATTGCTAGAGAGCAGGGAAAGTGTTCAGAGTAGTTTCAGACCAAAAATAGATGTCTAATAAAGGACAAGTCTTACCTATTATTTCCACTTTGACATTATTATTCCATCATTTTGCCCATTGTTAGCATAATTAAACATTCCTTCTTGTGATTAACTCTTGAAGGAATCCTGATGACTTAGCATCATAAACCTATTACAGCCCCCAGTTATCTACTGGTGTGTCTACTGATCCATTCATAGGAAGGAATCAAGCCACACATTGAATTTACGTTTCAGCTGATTCCAAAGCTTTGTAAGTGGAGGTGGACAGTGACTAACTAACACATGCTATGGGCTTAAGAATCACAGAAGACAGGGCCTCTTCCTATCTTTTGCATTCTGCAGAATATTTTCTCACCACTCACACATGTAGAAATGAAGCTATTACTATAATAGACATGACCTTACATATCTGGTAACTATTATCAAAGTGACCTTCAGAATTCATTCAGAATCACTATAAATCTATATCTCTGTATCTATAATTGCATATATTTTTAAATATAAATCAGTGCCTCTTTATTCTTGGTTGTTTTTTGTTTTGTTTTGTTTTTTGCTTGTTTACATTTATTTCTTTTGTTCATTATGAAGGGGAAAAAGGAATATGAGATCAGATCTTTTTTTTTTTAATTACAAAAAAAATAAAGACCAGCTCTTGAAACTAGAGTAAATGGTGACTGGTAAATCCATTCTGCAAATATGGTGATAAAGGAAATCTTTGAGGCTAGTGTTTTCTGATAGCATACAGGAAAGCAAACTTAAGGAGAATTTTTTTTGCTTTAGTCCTGACTACAAATTCACCAGATTATCTAAATTAAAAAAGAAGAACTAGGTGTAAATTGTGCCAGAGAGCGGATATTCATGGGTCTTCCTTAGTTCTATGTTGTATTTACCCCACTGGGAAACCCAGTTACTCTCTGAGTAAACTCATCCAAACCTTCTCATGAAAAAGGTCTTTCTAATAAGTGATAATTGAAACTTCACCCTTTCTTTAAAGTGTCAACATTTAAAAGTAAACTACTATAAGTAAAGCTGCTCTAAAGTCGTCTGTATACATCTCTGATGACCCAAAACATATTCAGTGTTTTCTTGGTTCAACAGCTCACTGTTATTGTGGGGGAGGTAAATTTCCGTCTGCTTTGTTTTCATTTTCTTTCCCCTCTATTCTCAAGCTGTCAAATCTTCTGTTGACATTTTCACTGTTACTGACAACTCCTTTTTTTTTTTTTTCCCAAGTCCTTATATTTAATCTGCTGGGAGATAAAAAAAAAAAAAAAAAAAAAAAAAAAGAACTAATAACCAACTTGCTAAATAAAGTGTGTTGAATAAAATTCTGTGAGACCCAGGAGAGCCTGAGTGGGTTTGTGATTTCACTCATTAAATCCAATCTCCAATATTCATTGGATTTCCTTTGTGCAAGACCTGAGATAATCCACTGGCTAAGGCTTGTCTTAGTCAGTCCAGCACATTTTGGAGGGTTGTAATTTTTGAAAATCATATTTTGATTTTCAGGAGCCTTTTCAGATGTGTGCATTTAAGCCTAAACTGTCATGGTCAATACTGGTAACTTCTGCTCTGAAGATGTGATTAACTGCTGAACCACCCCACCTAAATATGTGTCTCTCAAAGCATCCATACACATAATCTATTTTTTTTTTCGATCCTGCATTTGAGGTAAGCAAGGTCAGAATATTTGTCCATTTCTTAGAACATAGGGAAAGAAGACTATTAAACTGTGAATAATTTTAAAACCTTGAAAATATCGGACTAGAACTGAATCCCCACTTAGTCTAAAGTGCATGTCTCAAACTTTTGTTCGAGCCTGGAAGAAGGAGAGGTTTGGGTTCTCTTATCGCCATGCCAAAGATCCCCTATTGGAAAATGCACTGGTCAGGAGACGCGGCTTCTCATCTGAAATTCACAAGGAATTCACACAAAAGCATCTCTGGGTCCCGGGTTTATTTCTTTTCCTGTCTAAAATGAGGTCAATCATATCTGCATCATAGGAGGAAGTGATGATACATTTTCAAACATTATTATTAAGACAAGTTTATTTCCAAACCCCTCTTCAGCCTCGATATAACCACAAAGAGAGAGCAAAATCCTTTCTTCTGTTCTATCAGGGTCCTGCCTGCCAGTTTTCAGACCTCCCTCCCTGCAGAAGGCATAAGCAAAAGCCAGAAGATAATGGAGACACAAAGAAACAGTCTGTATAGACCATCGCTCCAGCCCCACCACACACCTCACTCCTTTTGCACTGGGCTGGAGAGATGCACGTTGTTCATCAGAGGCCCTGCCTAGAACCTCAGTGTTTCTCTCCTGCTGGCCACTGGTGGACCTGGGATAACACACAAGGAAGAACACACAAGGAATTCCAGTGATGCGTGCTGAAGACTAGCAAACGTGTGCTTTCTCCTCCTGCACTGTCTGAGGCCAGACACCCACTCTCTGCATGTGGGGCTCAGCAAGTACAGCAGCCCCTCGGAACAGTCGGACCACAGGCCACAGTGTGTGTTTTAAATCTGGGTCTGTGATAGAAGGATGAGGATGGTGAAGAGACTGAAGTAGACAAATTGGGTAGAGTCCAGCCCTGACACACTAGCCATGTAGTTTTATTTTTCTAAATACACTTCTCTTAGCTCTAAAAAAAGGAATAGCTCCCAAAAGAGAAAAAAAAAAAAAAAATATATATATATATATATATTGTAAAGATTTCATGAAATAATACAAATGCACATTGGAATGTGCCACAAAGCATCCGCTAGCAGTTCATGGGACCCCTTGTTTGACTGAGCTACCTGGCGGATCTAGGGGAAATCACTCTGCTGCCTGTAAGAAGTAGTGATAAATCTTGTGGGTAGGTGCTTTCTGACACTTGTACCATAGTTGCAGAGATGAAGGTGAAAAACTGGGTTTTTTATATTCTTGTTTTGTTGGCATTGTCTCTGACTGAAACCGCATCAGATAACCTAGAATGGGTAACTGACCAGTGTCTGCCATCTTCCCTGCTGCCCTCTAACCTTCTATTCATGCTCCCTGGTTCTCCCATTCTGCCCTGCCCTCTGTCCCTCTGCTCCTGGTGGGAAGGGCAGGTATGTACCAAGGACAAAACCTCTCCCTCCTACCCACAGGACACCCACTTATGTGAAGGGAGACAAGTAAAGACAGGAACTGGTTTGGGATAGTTCTCTACCTTCAGGAACCTGCCCGCCCTCCTCACCCGAACCCTTGAAGAACCTTCACTGTCTAGCTCAGTTCTGATCTTCAGGAAGGAGAACTCACTGCTACTGTCTGTGGAGGGCAGTCAGCAGATGCTGGGGTTGTAAGCTGATGTTCTACAGACTATAAATACATATAACTATGCTTTGAGTTGCTCTTTACTAAGCCAGGAGAGCTTTTAGCAGCACTAGACTAACCACAGCTGTTGCAATGACTGCTTGCTATTGTCTGCATTGCGCTAGGTATTTTATAGCCGTATTACTGGTGCTTATGAAACAACGAGTGAGAAATTAAGAAGCATTGTCAAGGATGACATCTAGAAAGCAACAAAACAGGATTCACACTCGGTTCTCAATGAATCCAAAGGTCTTTTTGTTGCAAGCTGCCAGTCTGATGTGCTTCTACCAACGGGTCTATGTTGGTTTCATAGATTTACTCAGGCTCCAACCTTTCCAGCTGAAGAAGTAGAATCATTTGCAGTGAAGTGGAGGCTCTCAGTGATGCCTTCTGTCCCTCACTTTTGGAGATGCTTGGCCTGGTAGCATGGCATGGTGAAAGTCACGTCATCTTTGAGTCTATTCACCTGTTAGGAAGAGAGAGATATAATTGCACTAGCTTCCTGAACCACTGACCCACTGAGGGAAAACCGTAAGAGACTGAGAGGTCCTAAATATTGTTCCCAGGACAGTACCCTGCACTTTGAAAGCATAGTACTCCCCAGTCTCCTCTCCTATGTCCAAGGGAAGAACTCTGCTAGCTTCTTTGGGAAAAATTCATCATCTGTGTATCAACAGATAAGTCATTTTTCTGACTTTGGGAATTTCCTAATCAATGATATTTGATGAGACATCACCAAATTGGTGGAAGATAACAGGAGATAGAGAGACAGTGAAAGAGATGGTGTAGGAATGTGGTGTTTATTTTTGACAGACTGGCATAGTGAATAATATGCTATTTAAAAAAGACTCCCCATGAATAGTAAAAATGCTGAAATGATAAAGGAAACCTTGCCACAAGTTTAATATCTTGCTGTGTTGTGGCACTGTTTTATTTTCACATCCAACTGTAATGACTCTTGAATTTCTCTTCCATAGGGTCTCAGATTATTGATGAGTGCTGTGATGTGTAACAAAGTAGAAGAGTAGGTCAGAAAGTGTAACAAAGTAGGAGTGTGTAGGTGTGATTTCAAGCAGATGTTTGTTAGACTGGAGAGGAGGTACACCAATCTGTGCCTGGTTCCTCCTGTCCTGGGAAATCAAAACAGGAAGTGAAACTCAACAAGCTCTAGGAACAAGGCTGAAAGAAATAGACTGGGATTGGAAATTTTTAAAGGCTGTTTTCTTTGTACTTTCTCATAGTCAAACATCCTCAATCATAGTCCACTGTCGTTGGTGTGGGACAAAGTGGCCTTGCTCCATGCTGTTACCTAGAACCCAGACTTCTTCCATCTTATTATACTTTCATCCTCAACACAGGGTCACCTTGGGGGTTGCCAAAAGGGGAAAAGATCACACGTAAGACTTAGGACCAGATCTAGAAGTTTTGCCGTCATTTCTGGAGAAAACTCAGTCATGTCCTGCTAACCTCATTATCCAGAACGTACTTGGAAGCACTCACGACCACATTTCATTGCCTCTGCCACCTGTCTTCTTTAGATTTCTTGCTTGTGTCCTTGCTGCATTCAAACTGGTTTCAACCCAGCAGTCAGCATTTAAGAATATGATTAGATGATGTCATTTCTGTGCTCAAAACTCTCAGAGGCTCCATAGTTGTAGCAGAGTAAAAGCTGAAGTCATCATGATAACTTGCAGGGCCCCACATGGCTGGTCCCGATTATTTTGCTAACCTCACCTCTGCTACTCTCCCAATCTCACATGCTCTACCTGTGCCAGCTCCTTTGAGTCTCTTCATTTACTGTGTTCTCTGCTTGGAAAGCTTTTACTCAGATGACCCTATTCCTTACCTCCTGTTCCTGCTGAAATTCACCTTCTCGATGAGTTCTGTCATCACCATTCTTCTACCCAATATCTCTAATCCCCTGTCCCCTGCTCTCTTTCTTCCAGATCTCACTTGTCATTTTTATTTTTATATGTGGTTTATGTCCCCCCACACCCCTAGATACTAAGCACCCTGAGTTGGAGGCCATGTCTTATAGATGGAGTGTGGTGGTGGTGGAAATATTGCAAATACTTCATTCTTTCTCTGGCTGCAGTAGAAGATATTTCTGTCTGTCTCCTCTCTGACATCATCCAAGTTCCTCGAATAGTGCTTGCAACGTGGTGGGCACTCAGCCCGTATTTTCTGAGGAATGAATGAATGAGTTACAGAACTCTGTGATTGGATAGGACCATTGGGCCCAGTGAAAAGGCCCTGAGAGTTTTTCCATTTTCCAAAACAAGTTGAAGTCCTGGATTTTGTACTTAATGCTGAACATTGGTAGATTTGCTTTGCCTTTGCCATTTCTCTTCCACAAAATGAGGATTTTTATCAAGCCTATTATATCTCCTTCTCAAGATCTCTACAAACATGGAAACACTGAGTAAATATCATACAAAGGGAAATAAATTTAACAACAGAAATACTAGTCAACAATATTTATCTAGGAATAAAGTTTGTTTACTCTGTTTTTTGCACAGAGGAAGGATATGTTGCTCTGGTTTGATTTCTGATAGAAAATCAGTACAGGTCCCTGTAACTGTCCCTGGTGGTCTGATTTTTGTCCATTGCTTGCCTGTCTCCTCTTTTGAGAACGAAACTGCACCCATGGGTCCCATGGAGAAAATCTATAGAAGATGACTGAGGGGAGGGGCGTCTCCAAGACAATCAAGTCTACGAGACACACCAGGACAGTGCTGTTGTCTGTGAACCTGTTGGGACCTTCTGTTAAAAGAGCTATTTCACCTCTGATTGGGAAAAAAAATGTATAGTCTCCTACCCCTCCTTCATATCCCCAATACAATCAGTTTGAACTTAGAGGTGGAATCTTGTATGGACTGATAAGGAATTAAAAAGTGGTAATCCTCAAGACTTTGTTCTGGTTAAGAATCCCTCCCTTTCCTCCTTTTTGTGTCTCAGGTGAGGATCAGGAGGTGGCTTTGAGATTGGAGATTTCTTTTACTTTTCTATCTTTTGTAAGTCCATGTACCCATGTAAAATTTGCTTATATAGAGAAAAAACTTGCTTCGACTCAGGCCTGGAATTTGAACGTCAGCCCTTAACTGGAGGACACCAATAACCAGGGTACTGGTGAGAAGTACATGGCTTCTTGCCATGAACAGATAAGGATTGTTTGTAGCAGTTCAAAACTGAATAAGTGCCTAAAAATGCTGGGAAAAAAATGTGTTCTCTCAAGTAAGAGCATTTCACCAGGTGGTTCTATTAATACTACTTATTTTTTTATGTGGGAAACATCGTCATCATGAAGGAGTCCCTCTAAACCACATCCTGGGTTATCAGCTTTGCCTTCGTTTATGAACTTGAACTGAGAACATTTTCTGAAGCAGAACACCATCCCTTCTACTATGATTTTTATTTATGACCTGTTGACCTTTTTCAGTCTTATTGATCTCTTTTCTCATGCAATCTGTCCTTAATAAGGAGAGTCTAGAAATACTAAGGGAAGTTTCAAAAAGGGGCTCCAAAGGGTATTTCTAAGTCTCACAGAGTCTAGTTAGTTAATTGAATAGAAAAGCTGGCATCTAGCCCCATGATGGAATAAGATAAACATGGGCAGGGTGGAAGGAAACCTGCCCTCCACAACCAGGTGCTAGTCTGAAGACCTCTTATAACTCCCTCAGAGCTCTGAGAACATCCAAAAAAGATGACGCCCAATGAAATCCATGTTCTTATCCATAACTGCCTTATTCTTGGCACACTGAATTGTCCCTGAATCCTGGGAAGAATCCTGTCTGGCACTGTGAACAAACTTATTTCAGGGGGTTTCCTTGTTACCAGAGAGACATCTGGGCAACAATAAATGATTTACTCAAAGACATGCTCCCTTTTCCTGTTATCTTCACCCCTCTGTTTTCCCAAATAGAACCGAGTGTGGGAACAGATGTAAGTCACTCCCTCTACTCCCTCCAGCACCATCACTACCTCAGAAACCCATGGCCTCTCTCCTAGCTTCTGACCTGTCAAACCTTTATTGCAGCTCCTATGTATCGTGTTCCCTCGTGGGGCAGAACCTATATTCAGCAACTTGCATATGAATCATCTTTCAATCTTTACATACTCAATGAAGTAGGTTCTATTATTATTACCATTCAATACAGGAGAAAATTGAGATACAAAAAGTTTAAGAGACTTACCCAGGGAGGCACAGCTAAGAACTGATAGACATTGCCTCGTGCTAATGCACAGTCTTTATATCTCTTGTCCATGAGCTTCTTCCAACAGCTACTTCGTCAGTTCTTGGAAGACATCGAGGGGTCCACAGTAGGTCACAACAACTGTGTGACCTTAGCAATCGTTTTGTCCTCTCTGAATCTCAGTTTCCCTTTTCTGTAAAGCAGTAAGTGAGCTTAATCTTTCTTCATGTTCCAACATCCTTGAATTCTTAGAGTACAAGTGATGACAGCATGTGACTCACTGAAGCAAACCAATTTTTAATTCTCACATACCTGCTTTTACTAAGCCTGTTGAGACATTGCTAGCAGGCAATTCTGTGGGGCCCAGAGAGAGGAGAAATTGGAGGCATCTCAGTCCAGAGTTCAAGAAAAATTAGACCAGCTGCAGAGTTTGGTCACTAAACATTTTTCTACTTTCTGAAAAATTAAAAAAGGTCATTAGTTACTCAAAAATCAAGATGTAACCTAGAATTTGGGAGAGTTACATTCCTATTCTGGCTTTATCACTAGCTTATTGTGTGATCATGACCAAGTCACCAGACTCCTTGGGAATCTTTTTCCATTTGTGAAATGGAGGTGTGATAACCGTGCTTCCCTTCCAGCATCGTTGAGAAGAACAAGCTGACTCCACAGATATAGTCCATCACAGCCTGTGAACGCAAAAATCCCAACAAATATCCAATATGCACCTTTCTTTTCAACTGTAGAGTGTCGGCTGGCTAGGGGCAGCACTCTAAACAACCACAAAAAGTAGTGGGAACAAAATGGGAGGTGATTATATTCTTCCCCTAACAGCTTAACCATTGATGGAATTAAGCACAAACACTCTCTCTCATCCCTTACATGTTCTCTTCTGAGTCAGAGAGACTGTTACCCTATGTAGACACTGATTTTGTTTTTTTGGTCAATGTTTTTAA
The DNA here is from genome assembly GCA_004363575.1 of Solenodon paradoxus. Lineage (NCBI taxonomy): Eukaryota > Metazoa > Chordata > Mammalia > Eulipotyphla > Solenodontidae > Solenodon > Solenodon paradoxus. Next base: position 155,426 of record RJWH01003061.1, on the reverse strand, counting down.
ATACTTTTTTAATCTTGACCATCTTAGTTTTGGGCAGAGCACTGTTTGAAAACTCCAATTAAATTTACTACTTTTGCCTCTCTTGAAGCAAATTCCTTTTTGGATAACCTTGAATAAAAATAGCAAACAAAGACGTATTCAAAAGGCCTGTTTTACTTACCAAAGCAATGGCCTCTGGTGGGACAGCAGTCTTGACCTTTATTTGAATCTGTGTCTCTAGGCACAGAGGGAATATGCACCCAGAAATGTGTTTTCCCAGCATGCTCAGCTCCAGGGTCATACCCTCTTGGGCATTATTCATTCTTAATTCATAAGATTTAAACTGAAGCTACGTGAAACCTAAAAATGGATTATTTGTCACCCAGCAAGCACCAATAAAATGTAAGCAGATGGAAACATGAGTTAAGCTGAGCCTGTCTTTCTCATAAAGATAATTTCCTCTGATGTCTCATGATTTACCATGTTTATTCCTCTACAAATCCTTCTTGACTCAGTTAGCCAAGCCCTGCCCTTCATTCCTCCTTTATGAGCCCTCTGGCTCTTTCCTCACAGGCTAATGTTGCTGCTGGTTGTTTGTGAAGAATTGTATATTCTGCTTTGGGCAGATGCCTTGAATCCGAGTGGACAGGGATTGGCACCCCTCAATGTGTGCAGCTGCCCACATGCCAACCTGCATATTTGCCAATCTTCTTAGCCCTTACTTCTGAAATAACAGCAAATTGAGTCTGGTTTCCCGAGGAAAGACCTTATGGAGAAGATAAAACCTTATCCTGATGTATCTGTTTTTTCTCAAAATGATTACATCAGCTTGCCTAGCCATTGGTCTTTCCCATGGGAAAAACATGTCTACCCTTTGATTATTAATATTTTTAGCTTCTGAATTATTTTATAATATGAGTGCAAATAAAAAGAATACTTAAAATAAACCAGAGTATTTATTAACATGGAACAAAGCTAACACTAACAAATTCATGCTGCTGCCAGTAATAGCTCGGTACACATACTAAAAAATGATAAAATGAATAAGAATAATATACATATGTTGAAAGTTCACTATGTGTCAGGAACTCTGCTGCATATTTCTCTTGTACTATCTTCAGGTAGATGTGAGTTGATGGTATATTCTTTGTTTTACACACATAAAAAGCTAAGACTTCTAATGGTAAGATAACTTCCTTCTTTCATACAACTAATAAAAGTTGGGACAAGATGAATGTTCAGGGTTTGCAGGGAAGTCTATGCATTTAACCACTCTGCTCCTCTTCTCATTCATGGGTACAGGATTTGGTGTTCTGTCTTCATGAGAGAATCAGCATAAGGGAAGATGTGGGGATATAGACTTCAGTTCCACTGGGTCTGACTACTTACTGTCCTTTATCAACAACACACACCTGAATCATCCTGTTATGCATAGTCCTGAATGCCATCTAGATAACAATTGACTCAAATAAATGATGTGTCACTATTACACATACTAAGAAAATGCCCAGGCTTGGGTTGTGTGGTTTTTCTCAATGTCATCCTTTTCTCTTTACCTAGGAGTTTATGAATTGAAGGGTGGAAAGAAGAAAGAAGGGAGGGGGAGAAAAAAAAAGGAAAGAGTAGAACTTATTTGTAATAGTAGTTAACATTTATTAAATCTTTTAAAGTGAAAATGCTTCACTAAAAGCTCTAGGTACATATTCTAGGTATGTATTCTTCTAACATCTCATGCAAAAAGAAAGATGGCCCCTGATGAATTTAAGAAATTTCTCCAGATAACCTGGCTGCCAAAGGATGGAGATGGGATTCATCCCCATACCGGTTGCCTAGGAGCCTGCATGTTTTACCAGAAGACTATCATGTCTGATAGACGGCAGACATATTGCACCATGCTTACTGCTACAGCGCTTACTCCAGTGTGTAGTGGGAGTACCATGCCTCCTTCAACCCTTTATTAATTCTGACCCTTTATAGTGACATGAAATATCCTGAGTGATCTGTTTTTGTCTAAATCTCCAGCGTTGGCTCCTTCTCGCCCTCAACTCTGACCTCTGGATGCACTATAGATTCCCTATAACTATCTGAACTCAGGTCTGTCGTCTATCTCATCCTTGGCTCGTGGTCACGCATATTCTCTTCTTGGAGACTATCTCCCTGCTCGCTCACTTAGCTCATTCCTTCTATACTTTGATAAGTGGGCCTAGGAGTCACCTCACCCAGGGATCTTTCCCTGAGTTATGCTAAACTTACCCTAGAAACCCTTTAGTGTACTTCTTCCACATCCTGAGCTACTTTCCACAAGTCACTGCACAACACTGTGCTTGTGGGTGGGGTGTCAATCATTCCCTGCAGACTTGAAACCCTTAAGTACAGAGGCTGTAGCCTATCCAGTTGCATGCCCACCGTTCAACATAGTGTCTGATATGCAGTAGGCAATCTAAGAATATTTCTGAAAGAAATAAATGCAAACTTGGCGCACTGTTCAGTGATTGAATGGAACAAACTTTGATAGTGATTGCAATGAGTTGTTGCAGATGATAAAGCTTGGACATTGTCATAAGCCATAACCCTGACAGCCCTAACAATTACGGATAAGAAAGCACAGTAATGAACATGACCATAAAATAAGAGAAGCACTTTCTAGTGAACTGGCAAAAATATATTTACCTCACAGCTCAAGTTCAACCCTTTTATTTTACAAATAAGAAATCTGGGGCACAGAGATTGGGAGTAGTGAGACAATGGATTACAGCCAACTAAAGACTAGGACCAGATCTCATGACTCCCAGCTCAGTGTTCTCTATCTTTTCCTCGTCTTGAGATGCATGGAATGGGATGAGGCTCACATAAAATATTTCTTCAAATGAGCCTGTGGTTGAAATAGACTCCTCTTCGTGATAGGAAGTGTGTGGAATGCCAAAAGTGGCAGAATTTGGCCAAAGAAGGCAGTAATGAGAGCTACAGTTAGAGCAAGACAGGGATGCTATGAAGTACATCTCATTCCCTGGAGAAGTAGGACGTATATGATACGACATCACAGGATGCTCAGAGCTCTTGGTGACTTTCTGATAATTCTTGGTTGTAATGCACATATATAATTTCAAAGATGTGACATTAACAAGGAAGATATGATGCCAGAAAGCTCAATGTGTTGTGTTTGCAAAGGGTAAACCCTGATGTACATGTGTGATAACACTGATGACTTTATAATCTTGTCTGAGGACTCCAGGCTGCTACTCAGTGAAAGTATGCATTCATTCAGCACTCACTGCCCCTGAACATTCTCCATAAAGAATTCAGAATGACCTCATCAAACTACAGAGCCAATCTATATCACTTTGCTTTTTAAATTTCTTCATCCATCACCCTGAGACTGGAATTTGAACTCCCCATAGTGACCTGTAAGGTGATGTGACCCTGGCTGCCTCACCTTTCCTCTGCGCTTTTCCTTACTAGGCTCCAGCCACTGGCCTCGGTTTCCATTTCTGTTTTGTTTTATTTTGTTTTTGCCATCACACAAAATTCTTTTCTGCCTCCAGGTCTTTTTACTTGCTATTCTCTCTACCTAGCATATTCTTCTACCTAATTGTTCATCAAACTGGCCCTTTTTCATTTTTCGTATCAAAGATCAAATGGTAAATCCTCTGAGGCTGTCTCTCACTGCCCTCACTGAAGCAGCTCCCTGTTACCCATTCCTAATAAGTTGTTTTCTGTCTGTTTCCTTTGGCATATTCCTCTGATCTGAACTTAAGCTTACTGTGTCTTTTATTCACTTGTTCATTGATAGTCTCTTCTAAGCCAACTCTAAGGGCAGAGACCTGTCAGTCTTATTCATAATGAAGCTTCCTAATTCCCAGAAGAGTACCTGCCGTCTAAAAAGTTATCCAATTTATTTGGCTAATGAATAATCTAACAAGTTCATGTAATAGAGACTTATTGAGTGTCTACAATGTACAAAATACGGTGATAGGTACTCGGGTGGGGGCTGCAAAGACATAAACTGATGATGACATCTACTAGAAGAATTGTATAGGCTTATAGGGAAGTGAGCCTTGAGTGAATAAATACAACTCTAGTGCAGTTTAAACATTACTGGAGTCATAGAGAGGGGGAGATAAAACAACGTGGGGGATCGTATGGGAGTAGTTAACTGCAAATAGAGTCAGAACTTGGAAGGATAAGTAGAATTTTCACAAAGATAAAAAGAGAAAGGTATGGTTGTCTGCTGAACTGTGAACTCAAGGAAGAAAGGATACAAACTATGGTGTTCATTGTTTTATTCCCAACATTAGGAAAGGTGCTTGGCACGTAACAGGGAATTGATGAATATATGTTGAGTGAATAAACAAATACTTGAAGGAGTTTATTGAAATAACCATTTCTAAGAAATTAAACTATGACTATGTTCACTTAATGGGAAAAACAGTCCTCTATTCTTGTCATATTCCATTTGTAATGAAAGTCTCCTTTCACTTCTGGCAAAGCAAAGAAGGACCCTCTTCCTCTTCTTGCACCCACTCAAGTTCCAGGATTATTGTTCTGGCAATAAATCAGTGCTGAAGAAGTCAGCAGTCATGCTTTCACACTCGTTCCCCAAAGAAACAGGAGCTAAACCCTGGGTGAGAAGATCACACCTTCACGAACTGGGGTCTGACTGAGGCTGTAAAGAGAAGTGTTCACCTAAGAGGAGTTGTCTATGAAGATAAAGAAAAACACCTTTACAATCTTTGCTTTATACAATTAATTTTTAACAGCTTTATTGATTTGATCTGAATACCATGAAAGTTACTCAAGTCTAAAAAGATCAATGATTTGTAGTAAATTTGCAAAGTTGTTTCATCACCCCCATAATAATCTTAGCACATTCTCAACACCCCAAGACTGTCCACTGCAATCACTCCCCTTTCCACCCCCAGCCTCAGGCAACCACTAACCTGCTTTCTGTCTCTAGAGATTGCCTTCTCTAGACATTTCATAAAAATACAAGTCCACCTCATTTCATACAAATAAGTCATTAATTTTATGTCAAAATGTTGTGTTATTTGGAATTTGAGCATAGTCCTATTCTTGCATGTCTTGTTTATCCCTCTCATGCCTCAGTTTATCAATAAAATGGAATTCATAATATTCCTGCACATGATTAAGGCATTGGGGACAATGCCTGTTAAATTGTACATGCTGACTACGTAACGGTTATTATTTTAACAGCAGTCTCATTAAGAAATTAAAATACTCATGTTACTAATTTTCATATCAGTTGTTACTGTTTTCCTCCCGGCTCAGTTCAGAACAGTCCGGATAGAGAAATCGGAAAGAAACTGCAGAAACCCACACAGATGGCACACTGAACAGAGACGAAATATTTCCATTCAAATTCAGCTGAAGGAAGCTTGTTTCCATTCCAAGCTTTCTGTTCCCATTACTGCTTTGGGGATAGAATGTGGATGGATGTGAGTAGCCACTGCATTCACTGCTGATTTACTGCCAAAGAAATGATTCTGGAACCTGAGTAGATACGAGTAGAGGGAAAGGGTGTTTTTCTGTTTTACTAGAAATGAAAAGAGTCCTTTAATACGAGATCCAAGTGACAAGGACAGGGGGCTGGTATTCCCATTAAGCAGACTGTGTTTTCACGTCTGACTATGGCATAATCATTAGCAGGAAGGTTGAAAAAAAACATTTATGTATTAAAATCCTAGTGGAAATAAAGGTATTATTTTTCTCAAAGGAAATTATTTCTTCCTCCTTCAAGTTAAAGAGAAAAAATATATATAGTCCCTGGTTTGGAGTCAGGAGACATAGGTTCTGGTGCTGGGTCTGCGCCTGACACAGCTGACTGAGTAAATCAGTTCCGCTCCCTGTGTCTCAGTTTCCCTTAACTATAAGGAAGGAGTTGGACCTGAGAAGTCTTTCTCCACAAAGAGTCTGTGTTCTAAGGCTCTGAAGTTCTTTTTTGTTTGTTTAAGTACTGGTACAGGCAGGAATGAAGACAAGCAGTCAGGCAGGAAGAGAGGAGGAAGAAACAGTCTATTTTATTTTTTATTTAGTTGTTCACATCGTTTATTTCCCTGTGGACTCAGGACTTGAACCCAGGGGTATGTGGCCTGTGCTGCCTCAGAGGTGATGGACCTAACTGCTGCTCCACCAGGGTACATCTAGATTTCTTAAAGTGAATGTGGTACTGGTGAGAGATGGAGAAGATCACAGAGCTACAGCATTTCCTACAGTATCTGGCATTTTATGGACCCGCTATTTCTGTTGGGTCAAATTTACTTCCCCCCAAATCACAAAACATTTATAGTAGCTTTAGTTTAAAGTAGGGGTGAACACATTTCAAACTGGAGCCAAATCCAGTCCACTTGCTTTTGTTTTTGTAAATAAAGTTTCACTGGAACACAGCCACCTGCATTTGTTGACATATTGTCTATGGTAAAGCCTGGCTGACCCTTTACAGAAAAAAAAAAGTCTATCTCTGATTTAAAGATTGTTTGCTTACATGAAGCACTCTACATAGAATAGGAACATAAACACAGGCAGTCCCCGACTTAGGGGACACAGCTAAAGCAGTGTACTCTGAATTTTGATCTAACAATACGCGGTAAGGTACTCTCTCATGACGCTGGCCGGCCAGTGAGCCATAGCTCCCAATCGGCCAGGGATCTGAGCAGAACAATGCAATCCTAGGCTAGTGTGTTAAGTCAATTCAAAGCTTATAGCATTTTCAGCTTACAGTGGGCTTATTGGGAGGTAATGGCGACACCAGTTGAAGATCTCTATAGTGTATTACTGAACTTTTAGGAAGTCTTGAGCAGTGGCCAGTATGGATTGACTATAGTAACAGAGCCAGTAAGAGAGTGAAAAGAAAAGCTGGCAAAGGATGGGGGAGAGAAAGAAGAGGTGGAAGATAACAGTTATTCAAAAGCGAAATAGTGATCCAAATACTTAATACTGATAGATTTAATCCTCAGAAATGTCATCTTATCATCTCACCTTTATAAATGAGGTAAATAAGGCCTGAGGGTGAAGAAACTTGGTTAAGTTCATAAAGTTAGTAAGTCATGATTTGGGAGATGGTGTTCTGTAGTCTGAACTTTTTCTTCTGTTACGAATGAGGGGGCCGCAATCCAGAGAAAGAAAAGTCTTACGTGCAATCTTTTGACAAAGGGAATGGGGCCCCAGGCTCCCTGACGTCCAGACCAAGGTTCTGCCATTGCAGCAAACTCAGCAAACTCCTGGGAGATTATGTACCTGGATGCCTCACCCACTGCTTCCAGGCTATTGAATCTAAGAGCACAATAATCATGTCTTCTGTCTCTTCTTAGAGCCCTGGCTTCTGATAGACATAGCAATATATGTCTGGTTATAATGATAGCAAGCTTTTGCTGATTATAGCACAATGTTACCAGAAGTAAATTTAGTACTTTCCATGGATGACCATAGCACCTATCGTTATTAGGTCCTTTAAGCGATCTTCAGTGCAGACACTCTCATTATCTATAAACGTTTTATATAAATGTTTAGATAGGGGATAGAGACAGTAGCTTAGTAATATTTCCATGATCTCATTGTGAGCAGTAAGTCTTGAATGTGAACTTGGACAAATGACTGTGCTCTAAGACCTGGTCAGTCAGACCAGAGGGCAGGCATGAATTACCTGGGAGCGCATAACAATGCGGAATCTCAGGATGCTGAATCTGTGTTTTAACAAGTCTTCTGGTGATTTGTATGTATGCAATGTTTGAGAATCTTTGCTCTTAATCAGTATGCAGTGACAAGAAACAAACGAGTCAAATGAAAGGCAAGCACTACAGGAACGGAACAGAGTGCCCCTTCTAGAGTGCAAACCAGTTCCAGAAATGAATGCTCTTTCTACAGATTCTGAACTGGTTTTGTTTCCCTCCAAACTACCCAAACCAATTCACTGCAGTGTCTAAAATCTATATTTATGACCTTGACTGCATGATAAATACACAAGTAAATGCTTCAGGACTGAGTAATAGAGCTATAACCAGGCTAGGCTTTGCTTGTGACACACCCAATGTGTGTTTTTAGGCAGGAGGCAGAGGAGAAATTGCCATCTGCTCAGTAACCTGTGAGTTACTATTTCCCGAAAATCTAAGCTTTTTCCAATTCCTTTAATGTGAATGAAAACACAAATTAAGAAACTGGTCACTTTACCCTTGGAAAATGCCTCTAGTTTTCTAGTATATTCAGAGGTGACAGGGTTACAGGGACTCATTCAGAGGGTAGGATTACACACACGCACACGCACACACATGCACACACACGCGCGCACACACGCGCACACACACACACACCAGATAATATTTCACCACATAATCACAATACATTTTTTGGCCTACATCATTTATTCCCCTGGCCATGGAAAAATCCCACACTCTTTTGGGGAGCTGGGAATCCTGGCAAGCATCTTCTTGCTGCTTCAGCTGGAAGGTGGCAAAGAACAGAGTCAACCGCTTTTATAACCACGTCCTTGGGTCTTGTGCTGATTTTAACTCCTGACTCTCATTTTCCTAGAAGGCTAGATGAAGGTGATGACACTTACCTTTTCTTAGGTCTACCGAAGGTTATTTTTCTTCATTGCATTGAGCTGCTCATAGAGTCACTTACATTCATGAGCACATCGACACCCTGTGAGTTTATATATTCAGATCCAAGTCTCAAGTAGTCGAACTGGGTAGGTTCCAATTAGATAAGAATGAAACCCAGAAATTAGCATTTTGAAGATGTTTTCCAAGTGATTTTAACCCTGATGGTCTCCAAGCCATAATTTGATGTTCCTCTCCAGTGGTTCTTTGCATTTCACGTATACAAATCCCCCGACTCCCTTTAGCAAATATGTCTTCATATAGCTTCAGCCTAAATTTGATGTGGTAGCTTAGCACTTAGAGAAGGTCCCATGATATGCTTTTGCCCCTGGAATATTAACCTCAGTGAAATTTTTAGGGAAAAGAAATCACAAAGAAGTAAGAAGGCTGGAAAAGCTTTGCCTTGGGCTGCAGTGAAATGTACCCACTTGAGTCTCAAATCTTAGCCTAGTTTATAGGTGATGGGGCCACCTCCCCGCTGTAGTGCTGACACCCACGATCATATCCCACCGTAGCTCTTACTCAGTGGCTATTAAAGTGGCAGAATCCACTCAGGTCTGTTTCATCTTGACTTGTGATCATGAACTATTGGATTTGGTTAGGTTTTTTTCTTTGCATGTATAGAGGTAGCTGCACTACTTCTGTGACTGCTCATCACTGACAATGTTAGCAACTTCCCCGAGACTACCTGCCACAGCCTCATATCCTGCCTGCTTTGCGGTGGGTTAGTAGCACATCGACTTATTTACGGCGGAAATGCAAATCTAAGGTCGGGGAATATCTTAACACCCATTCTAATGCCTGGGCTGCATTCAAATCCCTTTGGTCTTTCCCACATCCAAGGTTTATCCTACCTAATCAAAATAAATTATCTTGAGAACCAGTTCATACTCTATTTATGTATAAAGATCTGAAGCGAAGAGCTTGCTTATGGCTATTTCAAATTTGAATCCATATGCTTGAGTATGCTTCAGACACAGACAGAAAACTGGAATTGTTTTACTAGGAATATTAAAAGATGCTCTCAATGACTGAGTAACAGTAAACGAGTTGAACAGTTTTTACATAGTATGTGATTAAATTTTACAGCCACCTGGCTAAGTCATGTGTTATTATTCCTAGTAAACATGAAATTAAAAGAAATTAATTGTCATAGATTAATTGGCAAAGTCAATGTTTCAACCCAGGATTATTGCGACCAGAAGCAGAGTGTTTTGGTACCACCGTTTTGCCTCTCCCACAGGGAAGAGATGTAACTACAGAACTTGATGGGGAGGTCCAGTTTCCACTGGGATTGGCAGCCTAGTAGGCTGCTGACCCATCACAAGCTACCCCAGTGTTCTCCCCTCCCCAGGCCTGGAGCATTTTTCTGTCCTCCACCAGAATGCACACACCTCTAATATTCTCTGAATCCCTAAGCCATCTTTAGGATTACTCTGGTCTTTCTGTGGCCAGTTGAAGAGGGATAAATTTATGCTATGATTAATGAGCCTACATTTTTTCCAAACTAAGAACATTTTGAATTCAAAAGACTATACTTTTAATAATTACCCCTGGACACTAGGCAAACTCTGTGACTGTCCTAAACAAGTCAAGGAATATGTTCATCATAGCTATGATATGCTTATCACCCTATATTCAAAGTTACTAGTTGAATGTGTTGAGTAATATGAAAGATGAGTGTCTTCAGAAAAAAAGACAAGTCAGAGAGTAGGGAAAAGAGTCTGCTGGACAAACCAATCAAGATGGGAGGGGTGTTTAAAAAAAAAAAAAGACTACATTTTGAGGAGGCAGTCACTTAGAGGAGTATAAAAGAAAAATACCTAACTTCCTCATTTGTGTACTCAGTTTGACCCCCAATCACAGAGTCTCTAATCATAGTGGTGACACTCAGAGCAAGATTTTTCAGGTTTCTTGTAATTCTATCACTAGGCATTGCCAATGCTGCTACCTACCTTTCTCTTTGAAAAAAGACTCTAAGACTGACAGATATGTCAACTATGGGAAGGTCACATCCTATGTCAGAAATAGAAGGAGACAGCTGAACTTACTACAAACAGCCCCGCAAGCCACGAGGCCGCCAGAAACATGCCTCTACCAGATTTGGCAGAGGAGATGCCATGAGCTTGATTATTAACTCTGGCGTATGAATTTCCATCTGGACTTCATATTCAAGGAGACAGCTCTCTTGGTTGGAAAAATGTGAATTCTTAGGAAGAAAGACACATGCATAGATGTCCTCTGCGTCTTCCCTTTACTCTTAGACATTCTTTGAAGACTGAAGCACAACATATCAAGAGAATAAAATGGACCAAATCATTTTATTAGTTTTTTGTTGGGTCTTGGGAATTCAATGATGAGTAAAACATTTGCTTTTTAGGAAATTAATCCTCACTTAATGATGCACATAGATATATATAAGATAATCAAGATTTCTTTTTACAGAAATTTATTCCACACAAGGTGTTATGCATGTACCTCATTTAATCTTTTCATTCCAGTAAAATAGGTTTTACTGTTACTGTTTCACTGTCCCAATTCAGCACATCTCATCTCATCTCAGCACACATGTAAGGTACAGAGCCAAGACGTCAACAAGTTCTGTTTCATTCCATACCCACTCTTCTTTTCATACCTTCTAATGACTTCCATCTTACTTCTGAGAAAACTCAAAGTCCTTTCTGTGATCTAAATGACTCTGTTTTTGTTTACCAGATTTAAAGGTTTCTTCTCATTCTAGAAAAAATGCTAAACTGTACTTCCTAATTCCATATTTTGGCTCAAGCCAAGTAATCAGTTCAGTTCAATGTGTTCCGTGGAAAAAATAATGTGCATCACTTCTAGGCATTGCCAAGATGGACTCAGTGGGGATTTCTCCTTTTAACATATGCCAAGGTCACCAACAATGGTACAGATATTAGTGATTTCATCAGTCTGGGTCCTAGTGTGAAGAAGACAATGAGGATTTAGAGCACAGGCCCTTCTTGGTCTATGATGGGCATTGGGCCTGTAGAAGTCACTGAAATCCCCAAATTTTTGATCACTTCATTATAACCTAGTTGTGGATTATTGCACCACAACTAATCTGATTAATACAGCTAATTTATTATTTTTTCTTAGCACATTATAATTCATCTTGCCATAGTTTACTGCTTTTTCATGGAATTTTCCATCGCCCACACTAAAATGTTAGTTCCATGAGGACAAGGAGTTTTGCTACTTTGTTTACCAATGTATTCCCCTTGCCTAGAACAATGCATGACTCACTGCAGGAATTCAATAAATTGTAGTTGAAAAATGTAAGAATAAAGCTACCTCATTACACGTAGGATTGGGGAGAAAGAGTTAAGAGCAGGGTGCTGACAGAGTGAGGAGAAGAGACTGATTTAGGATGAGGCCGAACTCTTATCTTCCCCCTGTGTGATGCCCATGTCTAGTGAATGCCTTCAGCATTTAGGGAAATCAGCATATAAGTGTTGCACGATTAGAATGAAGAAAATCTACTGTGGTTTTCATAACAAAGTGCTCACTATGACACATGAATTAATAATTATTCCATTCTGACAAGAGTGAAATCCTTCATCCGTCACCCTGGAGGCTTTAGTCAGAGCCTAGTCATGACCAGTGACTCAGCTCCCCCCACAATATTCCTCTTCTTTTTTCTCTATGTTCATTTTCTCTCCCTCTCTGTCTTTTTATTCCCCTTTTATTCTCACCCTATTCAGGTGTCTAGAGGAAGTATAGTACTAAATGAGCCTCCTTTCAGGGCAGTAGAGTTACATCTCTCAGCCTTGGGAAACTGCAATGGACCAGCATGTGTATCTCCCCAAAAATTCTAGATGAATCATTCTCTCCTCACCAGAATTTTGCAAACAAGTCATACTTCTCTTTATTTCTGAATAAATGTGCCTCTCATGGACACCCACTTGGTTGCCCTGCTGACATCTAAAGCATTAAATTACAAATCAAAAGCTCTTCTCTCTTTCTTTCTGAATTCCTTCCCTATTTTGGTCTTGACACTACTTCCCAGTACCCAAGCTCTCTTTTGACCCCACTTGGCGCCTTCACCTAAGACCAAGAAAGGAGATTTTACATATGTGGAGATTACATGGATTAGGAGAGTATATATGGAATATACACACATAGATGGAGTTGGCTCATATGATTGTGGGGACTAGAAAGTCTCAAGCTTGTAGGCTGTTCAACAGGCTGGAAACTCAGGCAGAATTTCTATGCTATAACCTTGAGGCAGAATTTCTTTTCTGTGAAGCCTCGGGTTTATTCTTAAGGCCTTCAACTAATTCGATGAGACCCATTATCAAGGACCATCATCTTTATTTAAAGTCACTGTTTTAAAATGTTTATCACATCGACAAATACCTTTGACCAGCATCTAGACTATTGTTGATCAACCAAGAGCCTCGCCAAGTTGACACATAAACTAGCTTTAACATCCTTACATTCCCTAATGCACAGAAGACGTTATTAGTCAATCTCCGCACTTTCCCAAATAAGTTCACATGAGACTTTGTGACTCTTCTCCTAATAACGCTGTCACCAGCCTTTACCAATTGACCAACTCCAGCAAGTGAGTTGAAGCGCATGTCTGGCTTATACATTTAAAAACAGTTCTAATCACTTTTCTGTCTTAAGCTTAAAATCAGGCATCAGGTAAAGTGTATTGCACAAAAATTAATCTTATAAAATAGTATGGGAAACGGAGATGTTGCTAATTATCATTGAAGTACCTTGCCTCTCTCCAAAAACCTCAAGAGCTGCTCAAAAACCACAACACTTACAATCTGATAAACCAGTTTTTGCAAAATCCTTTTGACCACGCGAAACATTCTTGACATCCTACTCACGACCAGTGAGGAAAACACATTTTGGGAAATGCTTGTCACACCAGGTCTTTTCATATCTGATACCAACTGTTTTTCAAACCAAAATCACTTGGAATCCAAAGTGTTCCTTGAACATCCCCATACTCTCTCTACACGCTGTTTGTTTCTAGCTTGTTCAGCTAACACCATCCTACAAAATTCCTGTCAATCTCCCGTGTGGCAGAAACAAAGCTATCTGTTCAATGACACTCCCCCTGTCCTGGGCACACACGAAGAACACATTTTCCAGCCTCTTTTGCAGTTATCTGAAGGTCATGTAACTGAGTCTTTCTACTGGGATGTGAATGAAATGAAGTCAGTCGTTTCCAGGCCTGACTTCTGAAACATCCATGGATTTTCCACTATCTCTTCCTTGCTCACATAGGCTCGCAGCACCTCTCAGAGGAAACAGTAATATGAGGAAAGCAACCTATATCCATGTAAGAGCTGAGGAGAAAGCACTGCTCGCTCCAGCAGAAAATGAGAAGACATGATCATGTGAAGACACTCGTATTGGAGCTGTCTGTCACATTAGCTCATGCTAATTATCTTGACTTACCATACAGCCTACTCAGATGCCTTAGATAGAATAGGATTTCTTTCTTTCTTTTCTTTTGGCTAGGTGGTAACTGTTATATATTTTGAACAATTCCACTTTAAAACCAAAATATAATTACATAGTATTGTCATTGAAAGTATAGATGGTTAAAATAAATTATAGATATCATAAGATAACTAAATTTAAATTATACTTGAATTTCTTTCTTTTCTCCTACAGCACAAGTTTAACTCCAGCTTTGTTTGCCTACAGTGCAAAGGGAAGGGTTCCAAGTCTTAAACATCAGTCTTCAAACCTCAAAACAAAAAGGATCAGCTGTGAACATTCCTTATTTCTTACGCATTTTGTGCTTTAAGCAGGAGAACAGAGACTTTTTGTCTTTAAGAGAAGGCAGCTGGTGGTGAAAATATTGCTTACACAGCAAATTTATTTACATTTTATTGATTTACACTCTTTGAATGTAACATGGGGCTGAGTTTTTACACTCTGCCCACCTCTAAATCAATACCTTGCCAAACTTGCCCATGGTTCCAGCTAATTCTTTTCTTTCTTCTTTTTTTTTTGAATAGAGATGAACAAGGGATATAAAGTTTCTTCTCAGATGTCCATCATACTTCAGCTTACTCCGAACAGTTATCACTCTCTACCTTTCATTAAAAAGATTTATGCCGCCATTATAGCTCCATTCTAGACTGGAGCATCCTAAGGGTGATTTATATGCATTTATCTCTATATCCCTTTGCCTCACTTTGAACAGTGAGTTGTACGTGATAACCATCAAAGTCAATTGAATAGAAAATGACAGGAAGGGCATTCACATTCTAACAAAGTTTCATCTTGCTCAGACAAAACTGGGAGCCTTTAGGGAATTTAGAACTTACTGCATTTGGCAAGGACTCCCTTTTACTAGCTTTGATATGCTGATCGGATTGACTCACACTCATCCCTATGTAATTCTTTGGCACTTCCTGTTGTAGAAAGTTATATTGAAAAGTAGAAAAAACTTAGATTTGGGAATTGGAGAGATGTTGGCTGAATCCTTAATCGCTCATTGGCTCCTCTGATGTTGGACAAGCAGTCTTACACTGCTAAGTCTCAGTTCCCGTCTTCAAACCCAAGAATAATCCCTACCTCGTGGGATGGCAGGCTGGAGTAAATGAAATCTTCAGCCCAAAGTACCCAGTAGAGGGCCTAACACTTGCGTGTGTACACAGTGAACACAGGCTGTGCTTGCTAACACGTTGTCAGAGGCTGCTCTGGCCTAAGGAAGCATGCCAGAGCCTCCAGGGGACTGGATGGCTTTTAAAACAGACTTGGTTAAATAGGACTTTCCAGCTGCTGCTGAGAGACGAGCTGCAAGCGAGGTGCTGTGCTATTTTATTGGGGAATCAAGGATTGAGTGTCAGATGAAGTCCTCTTAAAATGAATCGAAAACTAGTTGTGGTGCTACTGAGCAGTTTGTTTAGTAACTGAAGTCCTCTCTCAAGAGTTAAATGGGGAGGTAAGAATAAAAAGGAAAGAACTGTGTTCTTTCTTTATTGGTTCTGACAGATTAAAACATACATATATCAACCTACCTGCTTCCGAGTAGCTAATGCAACGTCGATCCGCTCTTTCTCAGTGGGTAAATGGCCCTGAAGCAAAGAACAGCCTAATTTTTTCCACAAACGTGTTAGACACAGGAATCCCTAGGTAGAGATTTAAAATGAGAAAGTAACATTGAATTTCTGTAACTGCCATCATTTCAGTCTTCATTTGAAAGGTTATAGAGAATAGAAGGTTGATGAAGTAGAGATACAGCTATTTAAGATCTGCTGTTTTCCTCTACAAGTATCGGTGAGATGTATTTAAAAATAAAGCGCAAGTACATTAAAGAGTATTAGAAAAAAAAAATACCTGGGTTCAAAATCTGAGCTTGTCCTTTGTGTCATCTGAAGTCAAATCCTTCCATTTCTGGCCTCAGTTTCTCTGCCATAGGAAGGAATCACATGGGGCAACCTCTCAGCTCTTCTTGCCATTCCACGAAGTTCAAGTATTAGGATTCCTTTTCATTCATTTCTTGGACTTGTGGGAAGAAATAAAAGTTGCGTATAAAGTGCAATTGAGAGACTTAGTTTAAGAAGGAACATTTAGTCTAGAAGGAAAAGAACATTTGGCTCAATTCTCCACTAGAAGACAACGGTCACATTTTGAAGTAGCCAATGGAATAAAAAGATGACGCTCAGTTTATTGAACTTCCTGTACCTATCAAAGTTGTTATTCATACTTTCCTGCATATGTGAAGACCATGTGTGGCACGAAGAATTCGGAACCAGACCCCACAAACTCTGTCTCCTAAGATGAGTAAGAATCAGCCCTTATGATGTACACCCCTGTACTGAGTGATTTATAAGCTTGATTTCATTTTTCTCACCACAACTGTACAGAAGTGGAAGTATTATTCCCATTTCATTAATTAGAGACAGGAAATCCATTGCCCACGGTCATGAGATCTCTGGAAAATTAGCATGCAGAACCAGCTTCTTCAGCCCCTCTTCCAGAACAAATTGTCTATGCTGTTACACCTCCCAGCACCCTTTGTTTCTTCAACAGCGTTTGCCCAAAGGCCTGCAAAAAGTAGGTGTGGAGAATTGATTCTGTGGTGAGACAGGAAAGACTTCTGTTCTTAAAGAACACATGTTGTAGCTGGGAAGTAACAAAAAATAAACAAAGCTGTGACTAGCATTGCAAGAAAAAATATGGGATAATAGAAAGGAATATGGCTCTGTAGATGACAGTCTTAGAGTAAACCTAGAGGGTGAATGGATGCTTCATTTTGGGTAGCTTGAGGCATTTCCCACTGAAGATGTGACCTTTAAGCTGAGGCCGTGGGAAAAGCATCTGAGCTCTCAGAGCTTCAGGTTTCCCGTCGGCAATATGGAGAATGATAAAATGTACCTGGACAACAGGATTTTGGAAAAGAGCAAATGGAACTGTGAAGGTTAATACATGAGTACACAGATTCTTGCAAGGGTTTAGCACTGAAGTGTCATACTCTGTATGCGTTGATTTTGCACTTCAAGTTTAAGGATCCTTCAGTATATGTCTGAGCCACAGTCATTGTCCTCATCCTCATCCTCATCCTCATCCTCATCATTTACTGAGTGCTTACTATGTGCTTGACAATATTCTCAATGCTTTGTGTGCATCAGATGATTCCATCCTCTCCACATCGCTATGAAGCAAGCACTATTATTAGTCTCGTTTTGCAAGTGCTAAAACCAAGTCTGACAGAGATGGAGTTGGTTGACCATCTTCATGAGGAAGAGGGTAGCAGAGTCAGGATTTGGACTAAGGTGCTGTGGATCCTGAGGCCACACCCTCAAACATAACATTCTGCTGTTTCACATATAATTTTTTCTTAACCCAGATCCCCACCACCTCTTTTATCCTACCAAGAGTGGGTGAAAATGCTAGTAGACCCCATATTGCCTTTCACTATTCCATTTTGACCTGACTCCTCAGCCTGCAGGTGACCTGTCAGGAGTACAAAGACACAGTGCTCGATTTCCTCCAATGACGTGAGATCCTCTTGGGATTCAGAGCGCTCTCAGGAGGTACTTGACAATGAGAAGCACGAGATAATAACACAGGCTTTAAAAGTAGTGGTCTCCCCACCACTAGAGATCATTCAAGTAGAAGCCTGATGGTCCTTTGTCAGGATGTTGTATAATCAGGACATTGCTCATGAGCTGCAACATTCGTCTGAGATCCTTGCAATGCTAAGTCTCACCTTCCCATAGTGATATACAGTCGTGTGTCACTTAATGACAGGGATACGTCTGAAAGAAATTCATTGTTAGGATATTATTTTGTTGTGTGAACATCACAGAGTGTAATCACACAAACCTAGGCGGTGTAGCCTGAAGCACACCGAAGCTGTGTGGTGCAGCCTGTTTGGATCTCCATCATCTGTTGTCTGCTGTTGACTGAAAGTCTTTCTGTGCCCATAGATGAGGACTGAAGCTGCTTGAAAAATCAAACTGCAGTGCTAAGAGCCTGCTCACCAAGTGACAATCCACACATCTGTTGCTCTTAGCCTTGAAATTGTGGCTTTTCTGATTTAATCCACAAAAGGCTTCGGTGAGGATGAAATTGTGATCTCTGGAAGGAAGTGATTCAAATGACAAATATCAGAGCTGCCAGCTCCTACATCAGGTGTTAACCACAGAATTAAACAAGGGACAAGGAAGCCTTGCTGGAATGGTGAAAGGGATAAGATTGAGGCCCAGGTTAGAGCTAAAGATAGAAATTAAGATAGGAAGTTTAAAAAATATCGAAGTATTTCATATTTTGCCTGAGACCACCCTTAAACTACTAAAAATGTCTTTAAGCTGTAGAAATGTTTTCAGACATAAATTTTAATCTGAAAAAAAAAAAAAAGTGGATTCAGGGAAGAAAATAAAAAAGAAAGCCTGTACTCAGCATCGGAGAAGTTGAAAAGATAGAGCAGTTCTCTTTCCACACATCCAGGCAAGGTCCTATTCATAGCCTTGGCCATGTGGGTTAGAGCCAGGTTTTATTTGTCTTTAATCTGTATTAACTCACATGTCAATCTGTGCATGGCCATCAAGATGAAAAATTAAAGGTTGAAAATAAATTTCTGGAGCCTGAGGAGAAGAGGCTGTTTCTGTAGTCAGAAGGGCTTAGCAGAAAGGCACATTTTCCCTGAAATAAGGGTCAGAGCTAAAGTAGCCCTGAAGAGCTGCTTTCAGGGGTGGTGAATGACAGGCTCACGGAGTCCCAGGGAGCAAGGTGGGTTCCTGCACTGTACGTTCCACCTCCACACTGGGGGATGAGAATCAGGGAAGCACAAGGCTCGGAACTTCTGTTTTCTCCAATAAGTTGGCGAGGTTTTGCCTGTAGATCATTTCCACCCAAGGGATCAATTTATCAAGTCAACAGCAGGTGGGCTTGGGCCCAGTTTACAGGGGGGACACTAAAGATAGCATATTATAGTGACATCAACATGCAAAGCAGTCACAAGTTCTAATTCCAACTTCACTTCTTGGCCAAGTTGTTTCCACTTTCTGAGTCACTCACACCATCTATAAATGTAGAATAGGAGTTTAAACTTTATCAGTATAGAATTTGAAAGAGATAATGTGAATCGCATGTAATGCCCACCACAGTATGAGCACAGTAATTCAGTAATGTTATCATTAGCATGTATCTAAAATGCATGTTATATAAATTAGATGTATTGTTTGAGTGAGATTAACTTACAAAGAGTTATTCTTCTGTATCTTTGAATCTTGGAGATCATCTCTCTGAATAACTTAGAAAACATCACTGGTCATCAGTCAGTGCCTGCCATGAGTCAGATAGCCACTTTAATCCCATCAGAGAAATATCCTTTGAAGCAAGACTGTGGACATGAAGTTACAAGTAGAGAAGGCTTTAGATTGATTCAGTCAAATCATCAGCTGAATCAACTACAAGTATATGAAAAACCTTAAGAGAAACCCTAGGCATGCCTGGACCTTTTACATATGTTAGGAGTAATCATCAGTGAGAAATTCTGGGTAAAAGAGCAATTCCAACTGGAGGGGGTCATCATTAAATGTAAAAAAAAATATCATTTTTATCATAGGTTCTTCATGGAGTGACACCAAAGCCCATTTTGCCCTACCCTTTTATTTTCTTATGGAAAATCTAAGTTGAGAGAGAGTGACTTGACAGAGTCACACAATACCCTCTTCACTCAGGCTCAAGTCTTAAGTGCCTTTGTGAAGACCACCTTCATCTTACATGGGAATATTGTTAATTTCCTCTCCCTTGTGGTCCCATCTTTGTCAGTATCAGCACCATTCATTTGTGACTTAAATATATCATTTACTTAGTCCTTCTGTGCAAAGATGTCTTCTTGAACATCTATAGGGCCCTATTCTATATGCAAACATGAACATGACATCTCTCCAGGGGCTGGAAGGGACTGTGCACTGCCTAGATCAAAGTGTCCAAATGAAATAACTGAAGAAAATGTATCTGTAGAATAGCCCCCAACCCCGCCACCAAAACTCTCGAGGTCGGCCTTTTCCAAGATGTCTAGAGAAGGCTTTTTCTAAAACATATCATATTGGCGTGTGAAACTAAAGGTTAACTAAGTCCTGCAGCTGTTAGCCTTACCGCAAATACTTAAATATGGAATCATCTCCAGAAAAATCTGTTTATCAGAGAAGTCTATGCTAAGAGTGGGAAAAGTCTAGAGGCCAAGTTGGGCATCTGAAACATTCCACTCCTCTGAGGACCCCCTCCTCTCTTGTTGGCATTCAAGACCACCTTTCTCATTCTTTAGCACAGGATGTTATTCTTTTGACTATTCCAGCATGTAAATTCTTCATATGTTATTAAATTTGGTCTTTTCTCCTGCTAACCTTGTCTGATGTCAGTTTACGTATTTGTTCAGCCCTTGAAGAACCTCGGATGGATGGAGGAATTTTCCCCCTGCCATGATGTATCAAAATATTCTAATTTTAGTATTTAATCATTATAAAAATACTAGAAAAGATATCTTAGACTATTTTCATACCAAGATTTTGAAATCTGGTGTGCAATTTTTTACATTTACAGTACATCTCAGTTTGGACACCATATTTCAAGTGTTCTGTAGTCACATGACATGAATGGCTACCACATAGGATCCCAAATCTAGAAAGAAAATAGAGTAAATTCATAAACACAGCAGGTAGGTATAGAGGATGTTTGAGGAAGGCAAATTTTGTTACCCTAACCTGGTACCTGGTACTCTGTGTGTGTGTGTGTGTGTGTGATCATAAAATAGTTTTTAAGGTTTTGTTACTTTTTAAAAAATGTTATTGAGATATAATTTATATACCATAAAATTCACCCTTCCCCAAACTTTTGATACTGATGGGATGAAAACATGACACTCCAAGTTTTCTCAGAATTGTTCTCCTGTAAATGCCCCATCTGACATGAAGAACCAAGGACAGGAAAGAAGCCCCAGAGGCAAAGGAGAAGCTCCTGTTCTTTGAAGCCTGTGGCCCTTCCCTTCATCAAAGAAGCTCTCGGCCTCTCCCTGGGTCTCCACACTTCTAATCAAGAAACTGTGTCTTGTCCCTGTTCTCTAGAAGAATGTAGAAATGGGTGCTATTTATCTTTACTCTGAGAGTACGAGTAGGGATGAGTCGTTCCTCCTGGCCATGTGAAGACCCTTCGTCTCTCCCCTGAGAGCCCAGATCCCTTTCCAGGCCTCAGCACAGGATATGAATCACTGGTCTGCCTCAGCTACCTCCGAACTTATCGCCATGTAAATTCTCCATATGTACGTTATTATTAAATCCAGGCCTTTCTCTTACTAATCATGTCTAATGTTCATTTGTTCAGCCTCTGAACCTCACAGAAATGGAGGAAATGTTCCTTTGACCCCCAAAATTCTAATTCATGAAAGATGGTATATTATATGGAAAAGTAGGGCAGGGCATTCCAGAACAGAGGATCAGTATTTACAAAAGCTTAGGTATGTGATGGAGTATAGCAGAATTAAGTGCAACCAAAAATTAGTTTATCTTTTCATTTTGTATTGTGGTAAAATGGGAGATGGGAACAGCAGGAGATGGAGTGATCAAAGACACTGCATGTCTTCGAAAATATTTGAACTCTTTCTTTAAGTCGATGAGACCTAGTGTAGTTGTTTGATTGCAAAAGGGCTAAGAGCAAATCAGGGACGCAGCACTGGGACCCAGAGGAAATCGTAGGAAGGCTTATCTGCTGATAGTTTGATCTATTTTAAGGAAGGGATTAATATCTGGTATGCTCTGTATACCAGATTAGGCAAATGATACACACCTGTGTTGGCTCAAATAGTGTGGGGGCCCCCAAGGGCAGTGACCACTTGATAGGTCTTTTTTTTTTTTTTCGGTTTTCTTGGTCACTTTAATTTCTTTAGATGTTTTTCAGCTCTAACCTTCACTGTGACCAGAACAAGAAAGCCTTAATTCATACCATCTTCTGATGACAAGACAAGCAAATCTGTAATTTAATAAAATGTGGTCAAAGCTGACCTTTGAGAGGAACAACAAACATCTTACAGCCTGAAATTGAGTCTTAAGGACTGGCCAGGGACAATGGATAATGTGATACCTTGTTTCCTCTGCACATGAAGTCCTGGGCACGCATGTCAAAATACATGTCCCAAGTCTTTCCATAAAAGATAATTGTGGAGTCCTTCCTTTTAAGTTGCTGAGATAGTTAGAATGATGTCTCATAAAAAGCTGGGCTTGTCAAGCTTGGCCCAACATGTTGGGACCTAGCTTCTTAAAATGATGAATTATATGAACAGTAACTTTGGACCAGCCAGATGGAAGCTGTCACCTAATGCTTTTACTGGTGTGGAAGGACTGCCCAAAGGAAGAAATGTAGCAAACAAAACAGATCATGGAAAACTTAAGCCAGCTTCAGACTTAAGTTCCAGTGGCTGATAAATGACAACACAATATGTCCCTTGGCTACTAAGCCATGTAAACAAACAGTATCACAAACATGCCGCCTCTCACACGCATGTCTAAAATGCATGTGTGTGCCTTTGACATACTCCGGTCTTGCCCAATTTTTGAATTCGGGTTTAAAATAATCAGGGGAATTAGTTAAATTATTTGGGTAATCTCTTGGATAGTTTGGTGCTTGCCATGACTAGTTCTAACTTCTCTTGTTTATCTCTCTGTATGCTTAAGAGAGCTAGCAAGGGAAAGCATTGTTCTCATGCCTGGCTTTCTGCTTGGGGGAGCAAGACAAGCAAGACACTTTCTCCCCCAGAGCATCAGTTTCTCTGCCTGAGAATAAAGCATTCATACTTGAATATTTCCCTAAACTCTGAGAATGACCTCTAGAGAGTTATGGGTCACAGGATCCAGTCATGCTAAGTGACCCCAGATTAACTGATCCAATAGATGCAAAGTTTGTTCTTACTCTAAGTGTTGAATAACTGTACAAAAATGCAACTTCAAGACAGTGCTTGGGACTTTTGCACTTACTCTTTCCTCCTAGAAAGATAAGGCTGTATACAAGGCTTACTATTTACCAACCATTTTCATTCTTGAGGGTAACAATTCCACACATTTCCTTTGGATAACTGAGCCTCTGCCATCCTTAATTATGCATTTCAAGTAGGGTTGATTCGCCCCCAGCTCTAGAAGTTAGGTCTTGCTGGTCCGTGAAGCCCATCTACCCGACCTCATCTTTGATTTAGAAATGGGTATGCAGCCCAGTTTATGCCAATGAGATTCAAGGAGGCATATGGCGAAGACTTAAAAGAATGAAGATCTTTCTATCTCTGCTTATGAATAAACATGCAGGGCTAGAGCATCTGGCCACTATCTTATAGCCATCCTGCAGTCTAAGATGATAACCAAGAGGTAGACAGCATAGAAAAGACAAGACAGAGAACAGGTCATTGGTCATCATGTTGAGCCACTATGGTGAACTGCACAGAAGACCTGCCCATGTCTGAGCTTTTGAATATGACCACCAGTCAAGTCCCGTGATTATCTACGCAAATTTGATTGGTTTCTATTATGTACAACTGAACTGTCCAATGAGTCCGGCGACGAAGGCTATCTCACTCCTGAACATACTTTCCTCTTGTCAAGCCCCATGGACCCAAATATCTTCTTCTCTGCTAGGAAATGAGTTTTATGGCTACATCCCAGACACTTTGGCAAGTCTCTTCATGTTAACTAGAGCCCTGTTTTTCCTAGTGAACAGAAGGTGATTCTTAGCTAGATAACAAAAATTGTTTATGAAACACCGCAGCTTATTCCAACTAAGTCTGTATGACTCAAACCAGAGTTTTAGGCAAAGCTATGGTTTGGTTATTGGTAATTGTCTAACAACCCACACAAAAAAGGATTATTTCTGGTCTGACTGCTAAGGGGCTAAAGAAGATGATAAAATACTATTCCAACAAACATTTTCCCTGAGACTTGAGCTTCTGACCTCATATAGCATCACATAAGGGTTGCCAGATTCAGAGACTTCATTTGGACATTTTGAGACCTTATTCATAATATGGGTGATTATTTTTAATAGCATGAGAAAGCATTTCCATCCTATGCTCTGAGCACACAGCGTGGGTATATATCCCAACTCTACCTTTTCTGACAACACATCTCATGTGACCTCCAACTTTATTCCCTTACTCCCTTTCTCCTTTGTAAAAGAGGTCAATAGAATCCTCTATCTCAAAGCCCTTCTTTGGAAGAACTAAATTAATCCTTAGTTAAAACTGTGCCTAATATAGCATAAGCTCTCAATAAGTTACTTACTCTTAGTGTTGTTTTAGAAAATATCCAGAATAGGTGATGGCTTCCCATCCTAAATGATGAGTAGTCCATCAGAAGTGTAGGCACTGTGCTGGGAATTTTATCTATAAAGACATTATATGTAAGAGCATGTAAATACTCACACCCACAGTGTGTCTAACAGTCTAGCATACCCTGGAGCAGTCCTAAGCACATCCCAAGATTCCAAGTTCAAGACCTGGGGCCAGGAGGACAACCGATGTGAATCAAATAAAAAATTAAGTGCTTATTTCACCTCTCCCTGCCTGGTGACTTGCCTTCATTCCTGCCTGCACCTCCCTTAAAAAAAAAAAAGCCTATAGAATCTTCTTGTTAAACCCATAATAAAAGTCAAACTTATAAAAACAATACTCATACCAACTGTGCCAATATGTTATGACCCATCTTCCACATGAAGAAACAAGTGTCAATGACAGACGTAAAGGTTCAAAGATGATAAGAGATAGACAGGATTGGAACCCTATTCTCTCAGGAGTCTTCAACCTCACACACTCCCTTATATATTCTGGACAACTGGACAGTACCTGCTATTTGACTGACATAGACCTGCCTTTTTCAGTCTTCTCTGAAGGACGAATCCTCTTCTAGTATGGCTCTTGCTTCTGGTTCCTTGTACTCCTGCTTTGTAAAGTGACCGCAACACATGGAGAAAGACCATTATTATTTTGTCAAGCTCCTCCACAAGGCACTGGCGGAAATCATGGGTTGACCTCAATCCTATGATAATATAACCGAAATCAGAAGCAAATGTAAAGTCAGTTAAGGAATCCTCATTGACCTCAGACTAAAGTTCATTGATGTATTTATGAGAGCATTCTGCCTCTTCACATTCCTTAGATGACCTACAAGACCGTCAAGATTGCCTTTCGTTTTCATTTCCAACCTTAACTCTTGCTACACCCAACTTCTACCCCAGCCTTTATGAGTTTTTTGCTGTTTCCTGTATGTGCCATGTTCTTACTAATCCCCAGGCTAAAATGCACCCTGAAATTCCACATCTACTTTGCCTGGCTGGCATTTCCTTGCCCTTCAGGCTTCAGTTCAGGCAGCTCATCCTCTGATCTCCTGTTCCAGAGAGGAGATAGGAGTCTTGCTTTTTGTGGCAGCACTTGTGCCATCTGCTGTAAGGAGGGATTGAGAGGAAGATAAGATGCTTATTGGTAGTCACCATACCTCTCTGGAGGCTGCTTAAAAGATAATAAGTTTCAAGGGATCCCAGTCATCAAATCATTTAAGCTTAGTACCTGATGCTTCACTGCCTGACTTAACACCCTAATTATCTCATATATAACTCCTTAAGAAACCGTGTGCCCAATCACAAACTCAAGAAAAAAGTTTGAGTTGGGTTGTCCCCAAAGGGGAATAGTATCTTTGACCAAATTCTGCGTAGATAAAGAAAATGGAAACTTGGATGAGGGAATCATCTTCAGGGAGATGAATTGGAAGAATGAACAAAGATTTCCTAAATTCCTATGAGTTATATAATATGTTTAAGGCCTTTGTTGGAAACAATGCTTCTCAAACCTAAAGGTTTTTGGAAAATCACACATTCCAAGAGCAGATTCAACTCTACCTACATCACAAATTTTATTTTCTTCTGGTTTCCATGAATTACATCAACAAAATTTAATTGAGCGTTTACTATGTATCCAAGTACCTAAGAACTAGCATCATTTACTATATGTAAACTAATGTGTAGACTAAATGCTTTTCATAAATTATCTAATTTATCCCAAATAGTAATTCTATGAAGTAAATAGCATTTTCTTCATTTTACTAGTAAGAAACATGAGACAGAAAGAAGTTTAGTGACTTAGATCTGAAATTCAATCCCTGGGCATTCTGACTTCAGAGACAGTCCTCTTAACCAGTTTGTCATGATTCTTCACTTAAATTTATGTCATATCATCTACTTCTCACAACTGCCCTAAAAGATGCTGCTTTCATTTCCATTTTGTAAAGAAAGGAGGCATCCCAATTCATGAAGGAAGATCCACAGATGACAAATAAATATATGAAAAGATGCTCAGCATCATATCATCAGGGAAAGGAAAATGAAAACATCATGAGATGCCACTGCATACCTATTAAATTGGAGAAAATCCAGAGCACTGACAACACTGGTGTTGCTGGTGAGGATGTGGAGTAACAGGAATTCTCATTCACGACTGGTGGGGATGCAAAATAGCAGTGACTTTGGAAGAGAGTTTGGTGGTTTCTTGAAAAACTAAACATACTCTTCCCATATAATACAGCAATTGCACTCATCGGTATTGACTCCAAGGAGTCAGAATCCTATGTCCACACAAAAGCCTGCATATACGTGTTTATAGCAGCCTTACTCATAATTGCCAAGACTTGGAAACAACCAAGGTGCCTTTCAGTCGATGAATGGACAAATAAACTATGGTATCCAGACAATGGAATAGTATTCAACATTAAAATGAAATTAGCTACTAAGGCATGAAAAGACACGGAAGAAAGTTAAACACATATTACTAAGTGAAAGAAGCCAATCTGAAAAGGCTCAATGCTGTGTGATTCCAACCACATGTCATTCTGTGAAAGCCAAAACCGTGGAGTCAATAAAAGATCAGTGGTTGCCAGGGAAAAGAGGAGAGGAAGGATGAATACAGAAAGCACAGAGTTTAGGATAGTGAATATACTCTGATGTTATAATGATGTATACATATCATTCTCCTTCTGTTCAAACCGATACAACATGCAGCATCAAGAATGAACCCCTGTGTAAATGATGTGTCAATTATGTGTGTGATTATGATGTGTCATTTTGGGGTCATCAGTGGTCTGAGCATCAAATGTACCACTAGCTCAGGTGTTGACAGTTGGAGAGGTTGTATGGGCAGGCTGTATATGTGAAATCTCCATAACCTCTTCTTATTTTTCTTGAAATAGCTTAATAAAATTATCTTAGTTTTAAGAAGTTACCCTGATTTGTGAAGTTAGCCAAAAGTCTCTAGGAAGGTAGCTCTGTGTAGTCAAGGAGTGTGTCTTTTCCTTTGTTCTGTTATAATTTCAACTCCCTACAACTTGCCTTCCCAGTAGCAGGGACTCCTTGAATAACTAGGAAATGCTTCACTATTTCATACCTTTCCCTGTCCTTCCAGTCAATGCCATGCCTGTCACTCACTGGTGTTGTACAGTGTCCCCTCACAGGAGCAGGCAGGTCAAGAGTTTATTTAAAAAATCATGAGTAGCCTTAAACATAGACCCTTAGAGGGAAATGAAAAGAAAAAGTCAGAAAAAAATCACTTGTGTTTTTATATATTGAAAACATCTGATCAAGGAGACTTCTTGATTTTGAAAAAACATTACACAACTCCAAGGAGGCATCTGGAGAACTTGCCTGAATAGTATTCTTTTTCACTGGAAATGTATAATGTAAGTGCATGTCTTTCTGTACATACAGCCAAAGTCATACTTTTAAAAAATAAATAAATAGGAGGAAGGGAAGAAAAGGTGTGGGGGATGGGTGGGGTAAATTTCCTAGTTTCAAAACATGCTTTACTCTGCACCCAAAGTACTATTGAGGCCAAGGTTACCATTGAGAGGGAATACCTGTCAGAAATTCCCTTAACTCAGTCCAGGTCTGTAAACTGAGCCGTCTCCATTCCTACAGGGACTTAAAACACCCCAGGATTCCAGCAAAGTGTCCTTCCATGACATGGGACGGGCATACTCTGTTCCAGCTGTTTCTAAGAACATCCCCTCTTTGAAACAAGAGAGTAAAGAGTAGCCTCAACCCCGAGTCTGCCCTTTTATCATAAAACTAACACCTCGGCCCTGACAAGGAAGGACATAGTGTTAACAGGCAGATAAATAACAAAATCGCTTTATCTCCCCCAGAACAGCAACTGTCTGGAGCGGGCATTCCTTGACTCCCAGCCAGTCTTTCTGGTCTAAAGACATGTCCCCAACCAGTTCTCCCCTTACGATGGCACAGTCATAGAGATAAGTGAGAAATCTTGAAACTGGGGGTTTGTAGAGAGCCAGGAAACTTCACATCCTTTGAGAGTATTGAACTCTTAAATATTCTGTTAATACGGGTAGATGTTCTTTCCTTCTGTCTTCCAGCAAGTCAAGTTAGAGAACCTCCTGTGTTAAGTTTGTGTTATGTGTTGGACCCCATATGTGCCAACTCATTTACACTCAATACAAACCTACTAGAGAGATCTTTTCCACCCCACTTGACCGGACATTGGAATCCAAGAAAGAATTTGTTCAGTCACAGAAAGTCAGTGGTAGATCTGGGGTCTGGATGAAGATGCAAGTGATTTCAAACCCCTACTCCCCCACCCCAACACACCTTATTTCAAGAAGAAAGTAAAAGGAGAAGGCTTAGTTTGAATCTCGCATTGGAATCTATAACTTTGAGTGACAAGTTTGAGAGAACAGGAATTTCAAACCTAAGTCTCAGTTCGGATCTTGCCACCAACACTTTTGCCCCACTGGGTCAGTGCTGGAATTCCCTGGCCCCTGTTTTCTGTGCACAGTGATGAGACTCAGTCAGCATGACATGTGCTGACCTCATGGGGAATCCCGGGTCATTGTGAGGTAATGATTACTATTCGATTAACATTCAGTGGTGTTTTAATAACCACATTTTTGCTATGCTTAAATACAAACTACAATGCCTTTCATGTAATATGACATATTGGAAAGTTTTTAGGTTTTGTTATGGAACAAATTTCTGCTGGGTCACTTCTTAGCCTTCATATTGTTTTCTCATCTGTAAAATGTCATTTATGAAATGGATCTCACATGTTAGTGGGTTAAATGGGACAAACAAACTTGTAAAAGTGCCTGGCAAAAAGCAAGTGTGCAATTAAGAGTAGGTAAATAGGGCTCAGGGGAGGATTATAAAATTGAGGAAACTGTTTCATGTCAGAGATGGTATGTCTTTTCAGGTCATAGTTATGAAAAAAATGCAACCAATATTTAAGAACATAAAAATTAGATGCATTAAAAACTCATTTACTGTGCATTGCAGAATTGGTACTATGACCCATTTTCTCCAGAAAGATCTCCTGTGTTAAAAGCCCTTTTTCCAGAGATGCCTCTTTTCTTCATCCTCACTCACCAGTGAGAATGTCATTATCCATTTATTCTGGGTCTAACTGAACAGGCTACGACATTGTGATTGCCCTCAAGTTGCTTCATTTATGCATTTGCCTCTCACAAGGCAAAGTGAAGATCAGGGCCTGACTTCTGTATTTTTTCTTATCTTATTCATTTCTACCCGCACACTTTGGTATGAGAGCCTAGGACATGGGGTGATGTTAGACACCCATGAGGTTTTATTCAAATGATGAATGAATGATTCAATATTCTTCCAATTATGTTCTGCCATCAGCACACCTTTGCTGCTCCCTACTGCCAACTCCCAAAACCAGCATGAAAACTACTTCACAGTCCAGCCCACAGCTACCTCTTCAACATCACCCTGACCCTGCCTTATTCGTGCTCCTGGCAAAGTATTTGCAATTGCCAAACAGAATACTATTTCATACCTCCTTTTCTTTTTCCTTTGAATCCTTCCTCCTCCATTTTCTTCCATGTAACCATGTATCACTCTGACACACCTGAGAAAATCCTCACCTCTGCTCTTCTAGAAAACACTTATGAACCTATTCCCTGGTAAAACTGGCTGTCTGTTTGAACTCCACTGAGCTTCAGTTAACAGCAGCATGTCAACTCTCTTATTTTTTCATTTTTATCAAATGAAAACAAAGGTGAGCAAGAAAGGAGTAAATAATAATATATAATAATATATAATAATAAAAATAAGAATATAGTAAATAAACCCCCTCTACCACCTGATCCCACCCCCACTCCTTTCCCTTTTGGTAACCTAAGTTCTGCTGTCAAGGTTCAAAGGTTTATTCTCATTTTAGCCTTTTAGTTTATTTGTAGGGGTTTTTTGTTATTCTAGATAAAAGCGAAATCATCCAAAATATATCTTTCCCTTCTGACTTATATCACTCAGCAAAATACTCTCAAGTTCTCTCCAAATAACAAGACTTCACCATTTTATGGCTAGGTAATATTCCATGTATATATATTCCAGATCTCCACTATGCATTCATACATCCAAGGACACTTAGGTTGACTCCATATCTTGATATTGAAAATAGAGCTGCAGGAAAATAGGGGTGCCTGAATCTCTTTGAGTTAATATTTTATATTCTTTGGATAGATACCTAAAAGTGGGGCTACTAGATAAAATGTAAATCCTATTTTTAATTTCTTGAAGAATCTCCATACTTTTCCCAAAGTAGCTAGACCAAGCTACACTCCCACCAACAGTGTATGAGGGCTCCTTTCTCTTCCTACCCTCACCAATACTTGTTCTTCTTGTCTTTTTGAATAGACTCTTCTCACTGGCATAGGGTGATATCTTACTGTTGTTTTGATTTGCATGTTTAATGTTTTCAGTTGTGTCTTTTTCCTATGAAACTATGGCCCTTTTAAACCAGTGGCCATGACCTACATTCTCTGTATCCAGAGAGACAAGCACAAAATACAGTGAAGTTCTCAATTAAAAGATGGAACTCATGTGCTTCTAAGTACTGATCACAACGTATTATGTGCCAGGGGCCACAAGGACAGGAGAATCAAGAGAAATTCAATCCAGATATGTGCCTTGCCTCTAGATAGTTATCAATTAATCACTCAATAAATGCCTGATTAGAATTCTGACAAGTACAAAGGACATATGGAAGCCCGTAAGAGATAATGGGGAAGTAAGGAGAACCTCCCCTGAAAAGTAACATTTGAAGGAATGTATGAATAAGTCATTGGGTAGGCATGGGCTCAGAAGAGGGGATAAATGAATAAGGTCTCCAGCTGCCTAGGGCAATATGCTTTCTCCTAATATACTCAAAGACTCAGTCTCAATAATCTTATTAGCACCATTGGGGAACAATCCTTATCTCAGTGTCTGCTGTTTGAGAATGAATTGAGAGAATGTATTTGACCTACTCTACACAATCCTTAGTATAGATTTTCTGCTTGGTAAATGCTAATGCTCCTAATTGTTCTCTCCATAATGCTAAGAGGTAAATTTTTATTTCATTGTAAGATAACCCAGAGAACTGCAACATAACAAACTTAGTATTCCCTCTAAGACCTGAGAATAGTTGACTTCTTTCTGATTGTTTGTGTTTATCCATCTGTTTTTTGTTGTTGTTGTTGGATTTAAATCCAGGAGGCTGAGATTTCAGACTTCAATTCTTCATTGACTTACAGGTACGTAAGTCCAGAAGCTGAACCTGATGATTGATAATATACTATGCTTGGTATAGAGTTCATTCTCAGCTTCTTTATTTCCCTTCTTCCTTCTTTATTTCCTTCTTTCCTTCCTTTTCTTCCTTACCCTGTGTTTCATGACTTCTTATTTAGTACTATATTCAACCACTCCTATAACAGGCAGATGTTGGGCTAGGTGTTAGGAATATGGGGATAACCATGACAAACAGTGCTTTGCTTTCAGGTATGAAATACAGCTATGGAACTGCAATAGGAGAACTACAAAGAAGCAGATGAAAAGAAGAAAGTAACTATGGAAGCATAGAACAGAAATCCAACCTAGTCTGGAAAGTCAAGGAAGTAATGTTTCAACTACAGCCTAAGGTTGAGGAGGAGTTAGCCAGGAGCAGGGTTAGGGGCCCAACTTTTACAAGATAATAAACTAACATTTACAAAGACCTGGAGAAGCATATAATGCCCTACTAGAGGAACTAAAACATGATGGTCAGACTGGCTGAAGCCAGCAAGACAGACTTGCTCACACTGGACCGTCAACCATCTTAGGCACTTCGGACTTTACGTGAAGATCAGTGGGAAGTCTATGATGCTGATATCTCTGCATCTCCTCCTCAAAATCATGCTTTTATTTTGCTAAAAACTCTAGCATTAATTCTTGGAAACCATTGCCTTTTTCACACTTCTACTCTCCCACTCATGCCTAGAGTGGCCACTCAGCAATTCCCCACAACCTCCAGCAACAGGGAATGATTGTTAGGAGTCCCGGTCTGGAAAGCTGCCCTTGGAGCCTGGGGCGGCACATGATTTTGTCCATATATTGCTGACCCAAATGTGACTCAGCCTGGAATTACCAAGTAAACCCAGCTATGCAGTCACAGTGGGGGAAGTAGCCCCCAACAGCCATTGCTCCTGCTCATTGAGGAAAAGCTGAGTCAATGGCCCCATTCATGGGCTGCCCACGCCTCCCAGGTCTCCTTCTCTCCAGAGATATATGACAGGATACCCATACATGCAGCTGTCAGTGGAAACCATGGAATGGGTGGGGTGGGTGGAAAATATCTTTCTTTCTGCAAATTTGTGGAAAGCAAATATTGCAGCTTTCTTCCCTCATGATGCTAAATATAGAAAGTAACAGATCCTCCTTTTAAAACTTAAAACGGACATTGATCTTTTTTTCATAAAGAAGGAATAGCAAAAACATAGGAGACAGACAAATCTGCTACAATCATTGAGCATTGATTCAAAGGCCAATTCTTTCTAGCTAGACCCCAAAACCACCCAGCAAAGGATGGTTGGCATGCAGTCTTAAGTCAGAAACAAGTATTAACAATGACATGTTCATGTTCAGCTCATTCCTCCCAAGGTCTTAAGTCCCACTCCAAAGTATATTCATTTCCTCCTTGTTCCTGTACTGCAACTCAGTTTCCTGTGTAATTGCAGACTCAAAAAAAATCTCTGTCCTGCAAATATTAGAGTGCTTCTTGATAATAAATTAGATAAAATACATTTTTAATAAATATTAGTAACTTGTGTTCATTCTATGATTTCTCAACCTCAGCATCATTGATATTTTGGGCTAAGTAGTTCTTTGTTGTGGGGACAGTCCTGCTCATTATAGGATGTTGAACAGCATCCAGGTTTCTGCCTACTCGATGCCAGTGACACCCCTTCCTCCATCCACCCAGCAGTTTTGACAGCTGAAAATGTCTCCAGACATTACCCAGGGTTCTCTGGGGGACAAGATGGCCCCAGGTGGAATACAGCTAGTCTCTTCTCAGGTTAAAAGTGGTAGCTTCATCTTCAAGAACCCCCAGTAATGGGCAGACCACATTCTGTCCGTCCTGCTGGAACATTCATCGCTGTCACCTCCAGTTTCAGCCTTCTCACAAACTTCAGTGTTACAGTCTCTTCAGCATCTCTTCGGCATCCGAGACTTCTGGGGTTGTGACTTTTGCTTGCTTTTGGCATTCTCTTTTAGATTCCTTTTAGCTTAGGGGGCAATGTAGCATGGCGATGATAGCATGGGTTATGTTGAAATTGAAAAGAAACTAAGTTTGATCTTACTTCTGAGATTTACTCTCTCAAAGAAGTGATCTAACATATGTAAGTCTCTGTTTCCTCAGTAGCAAGAGGGAAAGAATATTTACCCTTTCATACTGAGTCAAGAAGGATGTATTATAATACCGATAAAGTACCTTTCATTTTCTGGAATGTAGTAATTACTTAACAAGTAGATATAATCACTATCTGCATCCTTTTTTTTTTTTTTTTTTACTTTTTAATTGATTTTGTTGAAGGAATATTGCATTTGAACATTAACTTGTTTTGAGGTAGACATAATAGTAACTTTACATCTGTATATAGCATGCTAGGTTTACCACTATTTCCTTTTTATTCTCTTCACTTTGCAATGATTCCCCTTTACCCCATTTCCCCCAACTCCTCCCACATCTCTTCTGTGCCCTTTGATTTGCCACCCCCTCACCCCCATTTGTTCAGGTGCCAGCTTTGGCATCATCCCCTCTGCTCATCTTTCTCATTGTATCCATGTAGTCTTTTTAAATTGGTCCATCTCTAAACTGAGACCATGCAATATGCTGGCCTTCAATCAGCAGTCCCTGAAATCTTTATCATTCTAAGTGTCTAGAAAAATGCTCTACTTGAATGTCATGGGATTATATTTATATCAAAATGTCAAAAAGCAAACAAGCTGAAATGTATTGGGATGAATTAAAAAATCACTGAGGAGGAAGCAAAAACATGAATTACTTAAATGACTCAAATGGAGTCATGATTCTTAGCAAGATAGAACATATCAAATCCCTTGAGGGACACAGTAAAGTTTTAATATAATCAGAGCAATTTTAGAGATACATTAACAAACTGTGGGGCGTCCAGATTAAAGACTGGAAAAGGATCTGATGAGGAGTCATCAATCCAACCAACCAAGAAACATTGACTATTGAAGTCTAATTGCACAGAGATGCCAAAATTGCCTACAATATGGTATGGTCAACAAAGTGCAATCTCTATTCTTAGTGGAAAGACTTGTCAGGAAAATTATGTTTAACCAGCATCATCTAAGTACACATTAATGGATGACAAATGCCAGATATTACTGAGATGATTTAACCAAGAAAAAGATTCAAAGACTATATGACTTTTGTATCAAAAAAGATGCTTGTATATTCAGTATTTAAGCTTATTTGATATGGGGTTTTAAGGCAAAACTAATAGCAATGAACAGGCATTTCAAGGAGTTGATTTCTTGTGTTTTATGAAGGCTACTCTTGCAACAATGGGAGAATTATGTTGGAGTGGTTTGTTTAAGACTAGTTTGTTCCCAGGTATTGGAACCTAATCAGAGACTAGCAAAAAGTCTTTATTGCAAGCATCTTCTTAACCTCTCCTTCAAAGAAGGAAAGTGTGGTCATGGTTAGCAGATCAAACTTCTGAGTTATTTAGCTTCCACTGAAACATGGATTCTGTCACTTACTGGTCATTGGTATTGGTTAGAGTGTTTTTGTTATTTTAGCCCTGGTTTCCTAATCTGTAAAAAGACACAGTGATGCCTACCTCCTTGGAATGGTTAATAACAGATTAAATTAGTTCATTTTCATAAGGCATTTAGCATAGTATGTGAAATGAAATAAATGTTCTGTAACTGGAACTAGTTGCTTTAATTACATAAAAGGAAATCTTGCATAGGGTAGAGTTGGACTAGGAGAATAGTTGGAGTTCAAATTTCAGTGAGTTCTGTGCCTTCTAATTCTCTCCTGCAACAATAAAAGCATAACCAAGACACTGAAAGAATAATGCTCTAACTAGCATGGCAGCGGGGAAACACTTTTCCCCATTGACCATTCAGATACAGTCTGGATGCGAGTTTTTCTCCTGGGACTGGATATAATATTGAGCTGACTTGA
Source organism: Solenodon paradoxus (assembly GCA_004363575.1). Lineage (NCBI taxonomy): Eukaryota > Metazoa > Chordata > Mammalia > Eulipotyphla > Solenodontidae > Solenodon > Solenodon paradoxus. Next base: position 119,819 of record RJWH01003061.1, on the reverse strand, counting down.
CAGCTTGTCTGACTACTCCTGCATGATGAAAACATTCCCCAACAGCCCCTGTTCCATGACTAATATGTCCAGTCCCATGGAATCACTACAGCTCTTTACTTTATGTATAGTTTGTTTCCTCCTTCCCTCCATTAGGTCTACATCAGGTTTGAGGGCTCATAGTTGCTTTTCTCTGTTTTTTCCCCACTAAAATTTCCTCTTTCTCCACCCCTTTGCGAGGCTGTAGCCGCCTTCTTCAGGACAGAAGTCAAGTATTGAGAAAAGGCAAAGGCCAGGAAAGGTCTTCTCTTCTCAGTGCTGATATAATGAGATATTGGTCTTCTCTGAGCATAATGGGGTAGAAAGTGAGTTTGAGTTCAGTGGATGTTTGAAGTGGGTGCTTCCTTGCAGCGTATGTGTGAGTTCTTCACAATCCTCTTCATCACTGCAGGATGTTTCACTTCTGGTTCCCTGCAGACAGCCCTCCTATACCTCCTCCTTTGACTTCTGGTAGTCTTACTGAGACTCTTTACTGAACTCTCAGCATCCATCCAGAAGTTCTTTCAGTAAAATCCTTTTGGGGATGACTCGTAGCCAGTTTTTCTGGCGACCACCAACTGGTCCATTAGAAGCATATGTTCTTTGCTCCAATAAAGTCCGAGAGAGCAGGTCATTCCCAATAAAATTACTCCCTTCAGTTCTCACCAGAACACATGGAAGGCATGTTTTTTTCTCTGTTAGGTTTTGACGGGCACGAGTCTAGCATTAGCCACTGTGCCTACACATTCCAGTCTCATTAAGACATTGCTCATTCAGCTTGAAGAGAGGCACAAGGAGATCTTATCTTCCTCCACATACAAGAGGCCATGTCTCTATCAGTTTTCCGCATAAAATGCTTCTAAATCTTTGTCTTCTTTCACTTTATGTTTCCAGGTGAATATTGGTCATGTAACCTTTGACCCTGTTCTTTACCAGTCTGTCGGGGTCATTCAACAGCACCCTTCTAGACTATAGAAATAGTTGCACTGTGTGGATTCTAACACCCACAGATGGTCTCATTTGAACCTCTCATGACAGAGGGCAATCTTCCCAAGTACCCAAGTCACCATTTTATTACTCACAGTGTCCGCTGATGTGCCATGAGGCAATGCCGTCAGGAGGTCAATGCTCCTGCACACCACCCCCCACCACCAGGCAGACAGAAGGGACAGACGAGTGGAAAGTGTGTGGAGTGTTCTTTCCACCTCTGAGCTCTTTATCAAAGAGGCGTCGGTAGCAATGGAGCTTGTAGCATGATCTTTTATGTTTTTGCATCTGCAAACATAATCTTGTTGAATATTTTCTTCAAACTCGTAACATCAGGATAGCCCTCCATGCTCACAGTCCAGCGTGGCCTGCCGGAGTGTTGTTTGGCACTTGACAAATTACTTCACTACTAGAATTAATATTGTTGGTGTCTCCTGAGCATAGGCAAGGGTGTAGCTACGGTGTAGCAGAGAACAGAGAGACTTTGAAGTCAGGCAAGAAAAGGGTCAGATTCCAGTTCTAACACTCCTTTGTTAGGAAAGAGGGAAGAGGACTTGATGCCATGGATGTATCGGTCATTCATTTATGAGAATCATGCATATTTATTAAGTATACTATATGCCAACTGTACTGTCAGATTCTGAGAGCTGATGAATATACAAAACAGACATCACATGTTCTTCACAAAGCTTGTAGCCATCAGGGCAACAATCATTAAAGCCTGGAGTTCAAGACAGAGCTATTGAAGGAGTGAGATAGTTTCCGTAGCTGCCCATTTCAGAAGATAGAAGCAAAATCAGCCAATGTGTGTCCTGATGACTTGCTAACAGAGGAAAGTGTTGTATTTTGAATGCAAAAATAATGAATATTAATATCAGATGTGATAATATTATAAATGGTGAGGGGTGTAGACATAAAAGATGGGAAGATGGATTATCAAAAACTTTCACCAAATTTAGCATTTCATAGCTGGGACACGTGTCCATTCCTTTTGTGCTCCATATTTTGGAGGTCCATTGACTCCATTACAAAGTCCATATGTCACAAGCCATCACCGGTTTTAGAGCATCCTTGGGTTTCTCTTTCTGAAATGACAAGACAAGGCTAAGCGGGGAGTCGGTGGTTTAATAAGCAATTACAGTGTTGCGATGTAGAGCCCAGCTCCAGACCACCTGTCTCCCACACCGGTATCCCTCTTTTCTATCAGAGCTGCTCACAATCTTAGCTTCTGCAACCTCAATCAAAGGATCACTAAGTTGTTTTTTTCAGGATTGTGACATGTGTAGGCAACTATGTACCCAGGTCCAGGTTCAGGGGCCACATCTATGTTCTTGGCACAGACCAGACTTCACAGTGCTGGGTAGGAATCTATCAGAGCTCATGGTTTGGGGTAGTAACAGTTTCCACTTGCACTAAAAGGAGGGTTTTATTTTCCTATCTTTCTTTGCTTTTCTTTTTATTTATTTTTAGGATGTTTAAAGGAAGTATTTCCCAATCTTTAGATCAAATCTGAAACCAGTCTTTAAACTAAAGTCTCTTCTCTGAGTACTCAATAGACCTCAGGTTGAGACCAACCTCATACCTTTGCCATTGCCGCTCCTCCCCTGTTGACTAGCAAAGGCAGCAGGAGCGTGCGCGGAGGTAGGGAAGCTGCACCGTGATGAGAGATGATGGAGAAGTCAAATCCGCCAGCAGGTTCTTAACAAACAAGGATGGTGGCTCAGTCCTTCTCCTCGCTATGAATTCCTAAAGTTACTCAGCTCCTTCGGGGAGAGGATGCTCATTTTGAAAGACATATTTTCCCTGTGTTCAAAGTAAGACTTGAAACAGGGGAAGATGCACCTCGTGTTAGTGTCTTCTGCCCTTCTCTCTGCTGGCGCTGCGCTTCGGACAGACTCCACTGTCATAGCACATAGAAATGGGAGCTGCCACTCGTGTATGGCTCCTCTGGGGCTTGGCACAGGGCACAGCATTCATCGCTTCTCAAAAAGTTGGGCAATTGAGGAAACAATTCAAGGAACTCACCGTGCAGAGCAAAGCCCATCTTTCCCCAGACATGTCTTACTCCTGTGTCTTCCCCTGCAGCTCACCTTCCAAGATCACCAGCCACCAGTGCAGGAGAATCTGATCTGCTACACGGACAGGCAGCACTGAGTGAAGGAGGCACAGTGAAAGGTATCTTTGACCTGAAGCTCCAAGCTTTTTATTTTTTCCCATTTCTGTTGAAGACTCAACAGTTCAGCTTCACCCAGGCCCATAACGAGGCTGAAAATTTAAAAGCACTTTTCTCAGGATCTCCAGTCCCTCTCTGGAAGCAGCTCCTGGAAAACATGTGTCAGCTTTTGAGTTAAGCATCTCTGTTGCCTTCTTTTTTCCTTTTTTCCAAGACGCTGGAGTAAGCTTTGGGTGGGGATCCTTTTTTCCCCCAAGATACAATCTGCTACTTTGGGGACTTTATGTTTCAAAGGGTCTAATTCTGATTGGATTTCATCTTAACTAGAAACGTAGCCACAGGGAGTGGCTCAAGGCCAGAGGGACAACTGGGTATTGGAAGATCGAGTGATACCTCTGGTGCTTTCACGTCAAGCAGCAAAGCAACGTGGTTCCGAGCTCACATCTTGGCTATGCCACTTCCAGTATGTGACCAAGACAAGCTGTCTAACCTTCCTGTGCCTTCATTTTCTCATCTGTAAAATGACCACTAGAACCTATTTCACTTGATCATGCATCGCAGTCTCATTCTCTCTCTTTCTGTCTCTCTCACACATACACACTATTCAGGGTGCCAGCTGTGCTGTGCCTGTGTCCTCGTCCAGCCCTATGGCACTGGTATCTAGTGCATTTTTGAACCTGGATGTTGGCTCCAAAGCCCGTGTCCTTAAATGCTCTAATGTCTTCATTTTATATCAGTTCCCTAAGAGAGCTCAAGTTTTCTTCCCAACCCGACAAAGTCTCCCAAATGCCTTTGCATCAGGTTGACTAAGGGTCGTTGCAAGGAAGCCCTCAGTTTAACCAAATCTCTGGGTGTCTCCAGAACCTTGTGCAGTAGAGATTTCAAGTTAACTTGTCACTCCCCTCTGTGGGAATCACCTTCTACACCACAATGCAAAAATAGTTCCCTTCTCTTCTCTGGCGCTAAAATTCTGTGCTATTTCTCTCAGCCATCACTTCTAGCTCATCAGATACTGTTTTCTTGCATCTGGCGCCACTCCTAAGCTTGTTCCTGAGAGTAGCTTCTGACTTCCTCGCATGCCCTCCTCTTCACATGCAGAGGATCAGAGAAAATGTCTGTTTCGTGAAAGATCCCATGACACCTGTGTTTTAACAAAATCAGTCAAATAGCAGACGCTGGCCTGAGCACTCTCCATATGTTCTCTTATTTAATTCCCTGAATCATTCCGTACAGTAGGAGCTGTTGTCTTCATGCTCTAGAGAAGAAAGCCAAGCCTCAAGGAATGAAGTAATTTGCCACGATCACACTAAATGGAAGAGTGGGAAATACACCAAGTCATGTGCCCTCCAACGGCAGCTTTTTCCACCCTGCTCCACAGTGAATGGAGAAGCCACTTTCCCTGTGACGTGCCTCACCACCCCACTCCAGCTACCACCCACGTGTGGACAGAAAGGGGCAACCACAGTGGGCAGCTTGCACTGCATTGCTTCTTAAGCTCATGTGATTTTTGCAAGTCACATGACCACTTCCCATTCACATTTCCCATCTCTGCTCCTATACCAGACCATTGCCATAAGTCCTGACAATTATTGTTTAAATAAAAACCGAGGACTAAGAAAACGAGGCCTGGATGAGTGTCTAAGAGAAAATTCCAGAAACAGGGAGAGAGAACTGGAAGGGAGGTGATGGAAGGACTGAGAGAGGGCAGCTCCAGCAGCCTCTGCTCATAGTGGGCAGCTCAGGAAGGGCCACTGTCAGCAGTTGCAGCGGGGCCAGGCCCCTCCCTGTCTGCCTGAGATCATTCCCCAAGCGCCACGCCACCTGGCTCGCCAGGGATTAGCCTGTCTCTCAGGAGGGAACTGCCCCTGCCTGGCTCTGTGTCCACCCGGTGTGGCTGAGCCCAGGCCAGAGCTGACTCAGTGGCTCTGTCCTTGGACTTCTTTCGCCTGGGGAAGGGGCCTGTCTCCTGGTCCTTTTGCCTCTCACTGCAGCGTTGATGCGTTTCTGGAGCCTGAGCACGCAGGGCAGGCCCAGCACAGAGCTGGTGGTGACTGAACGTCTGTTTGCTGACAGGCAACAAGACATGGACTAAGCACTGGATTCAGAGTCAAGTGCACATAGATTTGAATAACATTCCTGCCATTTCATGTCTCTGTTATCTTAGGCAATTCCACCATCTCTTCAAACCCCCTTTTTCTCAGTTTTAATGGTGAATGCACATTTTTCTGATTCAACATTGATTCTGTGGCTCAGATGAGCAAATCCCAGTAAAAGCAGTCCATAAACTCACATTGTGAGCAGCAGTCTAATATTTCATTATGAGAGCGCTTGCTCTTCAATGGTTCTAATCGGGGACCACGTGCAGGGTTTGGGTGCACAGGTCTCCCAAAGAGCTGACTTCTGCTTTCTGTGTGCTTGGAATTCCTTCTGTCATCATTACGACCTATAGCATTCGTTCATCAATTTCTTTTATTGCTTTCAGAAAATATTGATGTGTCGCTCTTTTCCAAATTCTGTGACAATTTCAAGATATACCATAGTGAGTAAGCTAGCTTTGGCTTTTGTGTTTCTGTGCTTATAGGTCAGTGGGAGAGGAGGGCATTAGACAGTCATCCAGATAAGTTATTATGGTTGTGATGGCATGAAAATAACGGAAAGACCGGAAATCAGAGAAGAATATAACAGAATGAGGGGTGTGGGGGGGTGCATGCGTGTTCATGGCAGTGGAGTAGGGAGGAAATGCTTAAAAACTGTGAAGATTTTCCTGAGAACATGTAGAATGAGGAGGATGTAAGTAGATCACATGTCTTGGGTGTGGTGTGTGTGTGAAGGCCTGAGTGTGGGAGGGAAGGGTGCTATTTGTTAAAGCCTCCAGGAAGCTGGGTTTGATCAGCAGGAAGACAACCACTGAGGAAGAAGAAAGAGGGGAGACAGAGGGGAAAAGGTGAAGAGGAGAAGAGGAGGAGGAGGAGGAGGAGAGAAGGGGGAGGGGGAAATCAGGGGAGGGGAAAGGGAGGGGAGGGAGGCCAGAGGGAGGGGAGAGGGAGGGGGAGGAGAGAGGAGGGGAGGGGAGAATTGTGCAATCCCTTCCCTTCAATAGCATCATTCTTCAGGGAATTTGCTGCCATCTGCCATTGGGTTCCCTGTCTCGATGACCCCCTTTACTCCATCATTTGGGAGAAATAAATGGAAAGTATCCTGATCTTCTGTCCTCTTTACCCACAGTAGCAGTATCCAATTACCACTGTTCCTACCCACTTCACATGTCAAATGTGATGCTGCGTCTTTCTTGTAACTGCTCTCCCCACCCTAGACCAGACCCTCAGCCTCTTCAGTGTTCTGAGTCTGCCCTCCAGCCTCACTTATTAGAATAGTTTCTGCACTGACATTCCATCCATCAATCTTGCCAGAAAAAAAAAAAATGTGCCTGATGTTTCTAAAACTCAAGTCTGATCATGTTCTGCTCTGTTTAAAATCTTTTAGTATGAAGTTCTTGTCCTTAAGAAAAAGCCTAAACTCCTTTCCTTGCCCCAGAAGTGGCTACTCAATCTCAGGGCCCCATTCAAACTGAAAATGCAGAATTCCTCCTTAAAAAATTATTAGGAATTCCAGGATGGCGACGCAGTGAGTGAGACACAAGTCCTTTTTGAGAGCAGGGTGTGTACAACTGCCTGGGCCTCATGCCTGCGAGGCCAACCTGTTGGCACTAAGGGCCCCACAGGGACCAGCGTCTGGCCTCCCTCTGGTGTTGTCCAGACTATGTGTTACTCCTGGCCAGCTTCCTGCTCACTCATGCTCTTCTTTTATACATATGCCCCACCTGGGTTCTTTTTTTCTGGGTTAACTACCTAGCATCCTTAAAAATTCCCTGAGACTCCTTCCTGTCCTTCAGGATTGACAGCCCAACTCTGGATTCCTAGATACCTCTTCGTTCCTTGCTAATAGCTGTTACTAAACTTCATTTAAATAATTTATTTCATATTTCCCAAGCAGATCTTCATTTGATTAATAGAAGGGAGAAGAACTCTAGATCATGAATGCTTGGTAATTACAATTTCTGATATCCATACTTACTAACTGTCCTAAATAATTATTCTGTGTAATCTAATGTGATACATATTACTCTAGTGGAAGTAGCTTATCCAAGATCACTGATAGGCAATGACAGAAAAGGCCAAGTGCTTGTAATATCAAAGCCCATATTCTCAGGCCATACAGTTTGGCCTCATTCTCAAAGAACCGACAACCACATGTGTACAGGATGTGGGAAGTTGGATAATGGTCCCTAAAAGACATCTGAATACCTAGAACATGCGAATATTACCTTGTGTGGCAAAAAAAGAGAACCTTTTGCAGATATGATTAAGTTAGCAATCTTGAGATGGAGAAATTATTCTATATTATTTGTGTGGGTCCGATATGCAATCACAAGTATCTTTAGAAGAGGGAGGCCAAAGGAGGTTACAGAGAGAGGAGAACTGAAGGCAACGTGACCACATCAGCATAGATGGAGCTATATGGTCACAAGTTAAGGAATGCTGGAAGCCACCAGGAGTTGGAGGAAACCAGGTACATAGTCTCGCTTGGAGCTCTGATACAGAGCACAGCACTAACGGCAGCTGGATTTCAGCACAGTGACACAATGTTGGACTTCCGGCCTTTGGAACTGTGAGAGAATAAATTTCTGTTGTTTGAAGTCACCGTGTTTGTACATGGCCACAGCAGCTACCAACACTAATGTGCTATAGGGGAAATGAATGTTTATTCAGAAGACAGAGGGAATAAGTGGTGAATATATAGAAGAAAGAACAGCGTGTCATGTATGATGCTTATTAAACACACACACACACACACCTTTCAATTTCCAGGGTAAACACTGCACGTATGAAGGAACTGGGACTAAGAGTTTAAATCACTATTTTTCACTGCCGTAGTTTTTTTTTTAAATTCTTATTGATTCAATATTGAATCACATCAGTATGTGTTGCATTTTGTTCACCTCCAAAACTCTGGCTTCCTTTCTTTAGGATGCAAACGAACCCTTTACCTGATTTTGAGTTTCCCCTTTCCTTTCTGGTAAGCACATTTTGTTCTAATAGTCTGGGTGTTTTGCTTCATTTTGTTTGTTCCTGTGTTTTGTTACTTTATTTTCCACATGTGAGTGAAATCATAGTGTTTGTCTTTCTCCTTCTCCCTTACTCTCTAGACCCATCCGTGTTGCAAATGGCAGAATCCAGTCTTTATTTCTGAGTAGTATTCCACTGCATGCATGCATGCCACGTCTTCTCTATCCATTCACCTGCCAATGGGGACTGAGGTAGTCTCTATACGTTAGCTATTGTGAATAATGCTGCAGTGAACACAGTGGTGCATAGATTTCTTTGAACTGGTGTTTTCATATTCACTGGATAAATACCAGAAGTGGAAAAGCTGGCTCTTACAGTATTTTTATTCTTAATGATTTTTTTTTAAGAATTTCCATATTGTTTTCCATAATGGCTATACCAATTTACATTCCCACCAACATTGTATGAGAATTCCCTTTTCTCTGCTTCTGTGCCAGCACTTGTTATTTCTGTCTTTTTGTTAAGAGACATTCACACAGGTGTGTGGTAATATTTCATTTTTGTTCTGATTTGCATTTCCTGATGAATAAGTTATGAAGAACACATTTTCCTGTGTCTGTTGACCATCTATATGTCTTTTTTAGGAGAGTGTCTAGTCAGATCCTCTGCCTTTTCAATATTTTCTTTTGTCTTTTCATAATATTTATGAAAAATTGATTTACAAATTAATATAAACCCATACTTCAGTCTTCCCACATGTACATTCCTCAAACATTCAGATATATGTCAGTACACCCTTCCTACCACCAAATTACCCAGAGTTCTTCACCATCGTCCATTGGGCCCTGCCACTGTTTACCTCCCCCTGTCCTTTTCCCTACTGGTTGTTTCATTAAGTTTTAAATGACTGTACATTTAAAACTGCCAGCTAACGCTTTAAGAATCTGGGAGTAGACACCAGGCCTCCTGATTCTTATTTCTGAAACTTTTCTACTCGAACACAATTTTTCCTTTATCAACAAGAAGGGTTAAAAATGGCTTAAGAGAGAATTCATAAGTAAATTTTCTACCTGAGATTTTGAATCGCTGATTTACTTTGCCCTCTACGTCTATCTGATGTACAATTAAGAAGGAGTACAGCACATAAATCTTCACTACCAGAGTTATGAACCCCTTGAGGACAGAGACCACCTCTTCTTCATAGCGTTATTCCTAGTCCCTGGCACAGACCTGAGCAGTACTTGGTTTATATTTGAAAAAAAAATAAATTAATCAAATGAATCCAGTACTAGACTTAGTTAAAAAAAATGTTTTTTAATGCCTTTTTTTTCCCATTTCATTATGACTTTCGATGTCTGAGCCACTTATATATTGGTGAAAAATAATTTCCAAACAAGTGGAAAATATTAGCTTGTATAAAGTTCTTTACTACTAGTTGAAAATGCTTTGAGAGGAGACACTGTGCTCCTATTCTCTACATCTCTCATCTCATGGGAGGTGTTCAAGAAATCAATATTTAACAGAAATAAAGACATAAGTTCCCCTTCTCTGTCCTGAGCAGGCAAAACTTCTATGTTTCTGGGACTCAAGTGTAATTGTTCCCTTTCTATGACTTGGTGTGACAGTTTTAACTTGAATATAAGTAAGCATTTGTATCATTTCAGCCACCAGGCATCTTCATCACTGTATGTAATTGAGACCTCACTGGCTTCCTCAGGGAGGAATTGTATATGGAAGATTCATGCCTTTGGGATGTGAAGTTCCCAGTTGAAAGGCCTCCATAGTAGATCATAAATCAATTGGAAAAGAAACATTGGCTCACAATCCATGGAAGGAAAATACATCCTTCAGGACCAAATAAAATCCAGGTCACAGGCCTAAGGATGATTTAAGACGCTGGCTCACTTATACGTCTCCAGCTGACATGGAATCCTGGGGAATCTTCTTAGGCCAAGAGAAGGGAGGGTTTTTCACTGACCACTGATCATAGATGAGAGGGTTGCAAATTGTTATTCAGCTAACTATACATTATTTTTCAGAAATGAGATGCCATTCATTGCAGTATTTACTGTGATCTTTCCAATTGTTGACAGCCATCATCATCCCTCAGGTCAAGGTCTGGTCTTGTAGAGGACAGCTCACATATAGTTATTGATTTAAAACTTGGACTCAGCCTTGACCAAGGTTTTTAGAAGACTGTTCTTTATAGCAAGAAAAAAAAACAGATGGAAATATCCTACGAGCCTTTTGAGGTGATAGTTGCAGGTATATACAAATGCCAAAGCTCACCTAATAGGACACTTCATATCTAGGCATTTCATTATGTGTAAAATTATAAGAATATAACAATGCAATTATTTCTGGAAGCTAGAAAACTGTATTTAATTATTTGAAATTAATTGCCTGGAAATGTTACTTTCTCATTATGGTTTAGGACTTCTGATCAGGACAAGACATATTTTCTGAACACTTTCTGCTCTAATTCAAGTTCTATGTTAAATGCTAGAGATAAGAGGTTCTCGCCTTTAAGGGTCATCTGAGGCAGAGGAAGAGCAAAACTGTGAGTAACAATTATGATATAGTTTGGTGAGTGCTCTGGAGGGGTAACATAGCAGTTGTGGGAGCAAAGATGACCCACTCAACCCACTTGGAAGTCAAGGGTAGGTCCTTGAGATTTGAAGGATAAGCAGAAGTTTCTTAGCTGAAGGTTGGAGAGGGTTATCGGAATACGGAGAAGAATTTCAGCAGAGAAAGAGAGAGTAGGATGAAATAACAGTCTGGTTTTGTCTTTTTATCATTATGGGTGGTTGGGAGAGAAGGCTTGCTAGAGCAGCAAGAATGAAGTTGGAGAGGGCAGTCAATGAGACTGGAACGGTTTCCAGATGAGAGTTCATCTCAGCTGAGTGAAAGGAAAGCAGACTAACGGCTGCTTTCACATGGGAATGGGAATTTTATTTTGTCTTATTTTACCCATTGATATGTCTGGATAAGAAAAGAAGCCAATGAGGGCCACATTGCATAGAAGTGAGTGGGATGGATGGAAACAAACAGACTGGATTTCCAGGTCTCTCTCTTTCATGAAACTCAACGTGTGACTTTGGACATTCTCTACTTCTCTGAGTCTGTTTCCTCACTAGTTTGTTGATATATGATGATATGATATGATAGCTACTTCACAAAATTAGAATAAGATTCAGGGATATATTGGGTAAAGCATTTAGGCATTATAAAGATTTTTTAGAAATTTGCTTATAAATGAATGAGAAGGGCAAAAAGGACTTTACTTACGAAAAAGGATTTTATTTGTAGAAAGTTCTTTCCAACTTTTATTTTCAATGAATCTGGCAGGTGGCATTGTGAGTGGCCTCTAGGAAGACATCTGTGAGATTGAATGGTCCGAGTGGACGCATGAATACAGCAGTTACATACTCAGAGGAGACGACCGTGAATGCCCAAAGGAGGAGAAAGGTGTCGTTAAGAACATGAACTCCTCACGAGCAAGGACAGTGTATGTTTTGTGGACTTGATGAGTTCTGTGAACTCTCTACAAGATCCTTGCAAATGTCCCCAGTGGTGGGACATTGAAATCCTGTCACGTTCCCTGCTCCAGGGCCTTCACACAAAGTGGGAGGCAGGGCTCTAATTCCCTGGGCACAGTCCAGGAGTGAGCATAGCATTTGGCACCGCTGAGTCACCCACAGGATATTAAGAGACATTGAGAGCCTATTCCTCCACTGACCCATCTTAATGCTCTGTTGAGGCTCAAATCCTGTTTGTAAATGGAAGACCCCCAACCCTCACAGGGGTCCCCCACTGCTGTTCTGTGGGAGCCATCCAGTCCCGTCGGATTGATTGATTTCTCCGGATACGCCAAGGGTGGTCCTAGGGGGAAGGGGGCCTTGGCAGGATATCCGCCCATATTCTTAGCTCATTTGCCACTGCACCCTTGCCAAGTTTTGCTTCCCATTGCATTTCATCAGATCATTCCTTAGTCTGTCTCCTTAAGGCACATTGAAAGAATCTGAATTAAGTTTCAATCAGCCGCTGACCTCCCCCAAAACGCGTTGTTAGGGAACTACTCTACAAAAGCAACCTGGGCACTATCCCAGACTCCAATCTCCCTTTCCTCTCCTCATCCTCCTCATCATTCAATTAATCCTCAGCCAGTTTTCCTAAGTGGCCCCTACTCTCCTGGTCACTGGGCAAACTCTTGTGCATCCTGAGCAGCTATGCCAAGAATCTGCCCATTATAGTCCTTCTTTTCTACTCACTGTAGCCGTGAGACTTTTGTCTAATTGTCTCTGGACTTGAAAGCCATTTCAGTTTCTGGAGAAGAACACATGAGCCCCAGTCTCCAGCTTCCTCTGTACCAAAGGCAGACCCTTTGAGTAGCAGGGCTGCACAAGTGCCTGCTGTCAAATGCTTTCACCCCTTGAAAGCAAATTCTCTCTCTGAGGGAGAGAATTAACTTGCAATATCTTACTCACAAGTCATACATCAAAGTAAGTGAGCACAACTCGCGTCTGTTTCCACAGCTTTTAGTAAGCTGATAGGTTGTTAGCAAACATTCTCTGAAAATCAACAAGAGTTTTCATAATGTGACTATTCCTAGCCTAGAGATCATTTGCCTCTCAAAAGCAGCTAGAATAAATCTCACACCTAATGAGATATCTCCATCCCCACTGTTCTCACCCCAGGCTGCCACTACCTCTTGCCTGATCCATGACAGAAGCATCCTATATGGTCTTCCCATTGCCTGTAATCCATTCTCCAAGTAGCAGCTAGAGACACTCTTTAAAGATGTAAATCACATCTCATCTTCCCCTTTCTTACTCTCAATCAAAACCCACTTAGCATAAGACTCAAACTCTTTAGTCCTCCCTACAAAGCTCAATGGTCTTCTTACCTACCTGTCCAAGCTTGGCTTTCTCTGCTCAAGTCATAGCAAAACTCTTTTGGTTTCTCAAATTTCCAAACTAACTCCTTCCTAAGAGCCCTTGCTATTGAAGTTTCCCTTTTCATGGGACAATATCTAATTTGATTTGTAGACACTAGACTCCCTCTTGTCGTTAGGATCTAAGGTCTTCCTTAGTCACCTAAGGTAACCTACCTAACAAACAGTATTCGGTTAAGCCATATGAGACTGCTGTTTTTCAAGTTGAGAATTGGAAGTTTCACAAGGTTCAACTTAATTAAAGCTCTGCACATACTTGTCTTGCTTGAGTTTTAGACACATTTGTGTTGTTCATTCATATAATATAGAGCATATACCTGGTATATGTAAGTATTTAACCAAAAGTAGCTGTGGTTTCAGTCACTGTTGTCATTGTCATCACTAACATCATTCCAGACCATGAAGAAAAGTGCAGAGATGAGTAAGATGTAGGAGCAGAGTAAACCTCAACTGGCTTGGGATATAGGAGACAAGAGGGCTGAGACTGGACCCCCCATTGCCGTCAAACCTTGTTAACTTGGATATGCAGTATCTTTCAGTGATGACACAGGATTAAATTTTCAAATTAGATGCACAAGAACAAACAGCTTACCAAGTACTAGGCTTTATTAACTATCAAAACACAGTAATCACAAAGCACAAAGAAAGCAGAGAGTGACCGATGTCACTTCTCAGGTCCTTTCTTGCCGCAATTGTACTAGTTCTTACCCAGATTTCACATACAGGTCTCTAAAAGATGGAAACACACTCATCCCTTACACAAAAGCCAGCAGTTTTGATGATGAAACATCTTCATTTTATCCTCCAATAATAATATAGTTTACATGACATTTTTCAGGGAGCCTTGCTCCATGAATTCACAATTTGCATGTTAATTTACTTTAATCACAGAATGATAAGATATATACTGCCAAATGTATACCAAAGATCTTAAAGACTCTGCCACTAATAAAAGGCATCAGTGCTTTTTTCTGGAGTCCCTACTAGCACATTTGCAAAGAGATTTGACCAATCACACTTCTTGCCCCCAGGACATTCCTAAAACAAAATAGGAAAGAATGTATTATGGGTCTGTATAAGGCTTTATTTCCCACTTATGTAGGTTACACTTCCCTCACTCCCTCATCTGGAAAATGGTAACCTTGGTCACCTTATCTGAGGACCCAAAGTGCTGTCAATCTCATTGGGCACATAGTGAGTCAGGCTCTTTCCAGTCAGCGTATATACCATGCATAAACACCATCAACAGCATGTGGTAGAGGGAATTCTCCATCAACAGGATTGTTAAACACAAGAAAATCTTTCCTACTTAAAGATAATTGAGGAAGCTGAGTGTAATGTGTGAACTCTGAAGTCAGAGAGGCCCAAGTTCAAGCCTCAGCTCTTGAACTTGGTCTGGGAGAAACTTACACAATCTGTGTAAGTTTCTTTTTCTTCACCCATTCATTGACCATCAAGCATTTTACATGAGATGATGCATGTCAACACCAAGTACAGTGACTGGCCTAAAGTTCCTGGCAGCAATGATGTCATTCAGTCATTTAACCATGGTGTGAATCTATTTTACAAGGTCTTGCTAACTGTACCATGTCCACAGTGCAGAGATGTAACTAAGATGATACGAGTTAGGCATACTCTAGAGGGCAGCAAATATAGAGCACTAGACCTGCACCCCTCTTTCCATTCCCAGTATTTTACCTCTAGCTCCAACTCATTGCACACACAGCATTCAGAGTCAACTTCAAGATCTCAATCCTGCCTTTGCTGAAAACTCTGCAATAGTTCCCATCACTTTAAAGATAAATCCCAGACTCTCCATTCCGGCGTATAAGACTTCTTGTAACCAGGTAGCTGATTTGACTAAGGACTATCACAAAAATCCAAAAATCCCGCAGAATGGCACAATAAAAGTGTGTTTCTCATTGATGCCTCTATCTGATGTGGGTTGGTTGACAGAGGGGTGATCGTGTAGAACCCCTTTGTTCTTGTAGGTCATCTTCCTCCTCTGGGTTGTCAGAGTTCTCCCTGGCTGCCAGAATATGGAGGAAAAACAAAAAGTATTGCTCATGGAAAGATTTATGCTCCAGACCTGGAAGACATGCATATCATTTCCTATCCTACGCTATTGGCCAGAAGTGAAATCAGAAAATCTCTTTACCGAACCTCAAAGAGGCAAGAAAATGAGATATTGGTGACCGTTAGCACTTTTTGTCCAAATCTCTTACAGTTAACACTGGAATGACTCTAGACTGTCACTACCTGCCATGCCACCGACCTGTCCACACCTCTGTGCTTTTGACTCTGCTGCTCTCCCTCAAGAACACATTAGGTAAACTCCTTTTTATTCTTTATTTCTTGCCCAGGCATTACCTCTCTCCAGGTTTCCCTTTTTTGAGTCCCTTCCTTAGCCAGAGATAGAGCCTATTGCTCATGCTTCGTTAGGACTCTGGACTCTGTCCACATTGTCACTGTAACCCGTGGATTGCTCATATGCTTACCTCGTCTCTAGAATTTCAGTTTCTTCTGAGCAGAAACCGATGCTAATGCATTACCGCATCCCCCGCCCTCCTATCGCACACACCCCACTACTGAGTGAGCTGCACCATGGGAAACTGCAGTGATACTCAAAATCCTCAGAGAAGCAGAACTATTATAAGTCATTTAAAGTCAGATCCTGGTTTTGAAACCCGACATTTATAATCTTGATTAAGTTGCTTACTCTCTGAATCTCTGGCATCTCCGTCAAAGCAGGCAAATATTAGCTCTTCATATTGCACGGTCATGAAGAATTCAAGACTTGATGGCTACAAATCTCAGTCAGGTGCTTACCGTACACAGGAAACACTCAATAAGTGACCAGCTGTCATCATTATCTTCAAACCTGTTTTGTGGATGGGAAGAGAAATTCACTCTCCTGACTTCAAGCAGCCTGGAATCAGGACAGAGAATCCCAGACTGTGGGCATGTCACCTCCAGGGAGTGACTCAGGCAGGCTTTGGTGAGCTACCCTGGCCCTTGGGAGGGTTCCTTGAGTGAGATCTGGCAGGGGCAAGGAGAAGCTGACAAATCAAATGAGTTATTCTGTTCAGTAAAGCAAACGTGGCTCCAGGAAGTTAAAAGTAACTCAGAATGGAAGCTCCGGTTGCCACTGGGTGGAGGATTTTTTTTTTTTTTTCCAAATTCAATTTGTTTTCACTTGAGCTGTTTCATTTCATCAACACAGCTCTGGAACATTGGCTAAATTCCCTGAAATAAAACTTTTTAAGTGTTATTTTTTCCCCTTGCTCTCCTCCCTTGTTCCTCAAATGCAATAAAAATGAAAGACTCCGAGTCCTAGGAAAACCCCCACAAAACTCGAGTCAGCATAGGTCCGCAACAAGAATGTGCCTGTAAATTGGTTGGCAAAGGTGGGCCTTTAGGTTTAGATGTAAAGCTGCTGGTAAGTAGCACAGTGACCACAGTTAAATCATTCACCAAAATGGTCTTGCAGTTGATAAATGGCCTTCTCTTCACAAAGGCCCTTTCATCCAGGTCAGTCTTGTGTGAGGCCCTCAGTGTCTCCCCATTTCAGCTGCAGGAAGAAGGAAGAGAAAGGAAGCAGGCCCTGGTCTGCAGCAACGCAGAAAGTTTCTCAATCGAGAAAGAGACCAAGTTGCAATCTATTCTCTGCTTGTGTATCTGGGCAAAAAATGCTCCATGGCTCTACCAGTGTGACCGGGGCAAAGGCCCACAGCCAGAACTTGTTGGAGGCGTTCCTTCTTTATTACCTGGAACTTCATTTAAAAGAGAACAATAAACCAGAGAACCTTGCTTATACTAGTCCATGAAAGATTTTGAGAGGGCCTAACCCTTCCAGCGCAGAACCAGCTAACACCAGACCAACTCTGGTTCCTTCCGAGTGGGAGCCATCCCAGAGTTGGAATTTTAGTTCTCTCTGTTGGAAGGGAAATGTATGTCAACAGCAAAAGACTACTTAAAGGATATTTGTCTTTCTTTCTTTTTTTTTTTTTTTTTTTTTTTTTTTTTTTTTTTTTTTTTTGCTGCCTCCTCACCTCTTTTGTTTTTATAAGAATTTGGCAGAGCTGATAAATTAAGCAAAGTTTTCCATATATGGAACAGGAGGAGTCACTGCAAAGCTATGCAGCAATTGACAGGACGATGGTGGTCTGGTTTACGAAGATAATTTTATCTAATGTTTCTCTCAAAATTATTAGGTATTTGATACTAGCAGATACGAAAAGTTATTTGCAAAAGTAAAACATCATATTTTCTTGCTGTTTGTCAAGAGACTAGCTCTCTGTTAGAGTGTTCACATGGTACTGTAAGATTTCTTTGTTCAGAGAAAATCGAAGCTGCAGAAGTTAGGAATTTTGCTCAAGGTCTATGGAGAAAATGTGGCAAAGCCATTAATCAATCAAATTATGGCATAACAGACTTCAAAGCCCATTCACACGTGTAACTACAGATCTCCTCATCTTACTCTACCCTTCAAAATGGCAGTATGCTCAGCCTTTGGAATTATTAGATGAGTTTCATGAAATCTGCACTCTGTGCCTTTTATGTGATTGTCTGAAATTCTGCCCCTATAGGGGCTGAAGTATCATTGGTTTGGATAAATTCAAGGCAACCAAGTATGACTGCATAGATCACAGAGGAGAGAAGGGCCTCCCAGACATATCCTGTGCTGCTTAGCAGAAGACTCAGGCCTTGTCACTACACTAACCATATCACAGGACCCCTTAGGGCTTGATTCTCAGATCTTTCTGCTTCTTAGAAAATGTTAGTTGAGATATCATCTGGGGTCTTTCTGATTTTTGAGATCCTAGATAAATTAGTCAAACTCCATAAGGTAACAGGAGAAAAATCTTCCCATATCCCTCTGGGTTCTTCTAGACTGAGAAATAAGCAAGTATCAGATAGAGAAAAAGACCAAAAAGAAGTTTAATAATATCACGTATACCTCTTTGTATTCAGAAGAAAGCCAGTAAGAATGACTGCCACATCTTCAGCTGTCGTCTTAAATCCCTTCCCCTAGAGACAAAGGGCATTGTGGGAGTGGGAAGGAAGGTCATCCATGTGATGCAAGAAAGACACAATAAGCCAGGGCATGGCAGTCATGCAGATTTAAATTTTCCACCAGTAAGTTTAGAAGAGTTGAAGGAGACTCCCTTACAGAAAGAGATTTCCCTGAACACATGTGAACATCTCTTACAAAATGGCAACCTCCACTCAGTCTTCAGGGTCCCTCTTATGAGACTTTTGGCAAAAAAACATACTTTGGGGGTAGCAGATTGTTGCTCCCCTTCCCCATTGTGCATCTGTGAACATTCAATACCTTCTCCTACACTTTGGCAAGTACCCAGGAAAGCAGAAGCTGCTGATCTCTTAGGTCTGTCTCAGACTATCTCTGTTCTATTCCATGAAGACACAGCTGCAGCGCGGGGTCCATATCAATGCAGTCTCGAAACACTACACTGACACAGTTATGACAGGAGTTAACTTCACGCAGTCTTGAGGAGAGGGAAATCCCAGAAGAAACCTCCCTCAGAGTCCTGAAAACAATGATCCGTGTAAAAGAATCACATCAATCTGGAAATGTCTTTTTGCCACCTCAGTAGGGAAGTGTTTTACTGTCCTTCATAGCACATATCAGCTTCTCTCTTTTTTGATGATTTATCCATTTCCTCTTTCCCTTCTTTCATTTCATTACTCCTATCTCATTCATTCCATTTAAAGAGCAAAATCAATAAATCGTGTTCCTGTCACATGGATGCTATGCTATCATCTGTGACAGCCTGGTATCTGTCAACACCCTCACCTCAAGCCCTCACTTACCTCAAAAGTATTTTATTAGGCATCAAAATACCTCTTACCAGGAGGCATTCTATTGATGGAAACTGAGATCATTAGATAGATAATAGCAAATATGCATCTAGGTGCTCCCTGGTGGAGTAGGGGTTGGGTCCCCCACTTCCAGCAGGCACAGTTCATATACCTCCCAAAGACAAGGGTTCACATTCTGGGGCCAGAGGAAGAAACAAAAAATTAAATAAAATGCCTCCTCCTCCTCTCTCTTCCTGCCTGCCCCTGCATGCCTTCACTCCTGCACCTTTCATTTAAAAACAAAAAACAAAAAAACTCTCTCTTAAATTGCACTCTTGTGAGTACTCTGTGTTTACAAACTAATCTAATCTCACAAAGGCTCCAGAAGCTTGTTTTATATTCCCATTTTATGATGGGAACTGAAGCCCTGACAGTTCAAGCAGCTGGTTCAAGGTCATCGAGATAGTGCTGAACCCATGACTCCTCCTCTGACAGTCTGGTTCCAGAGTTGTGCTGTTAACTTTCACATATTCATCAGATAGTAGAAAGATGGACCTCAGGATTCCTCCCCTCCCAATTCATTACAAAATAAAGGAATTTGTTTACAAAATAAACAAAGAGAATTTAAAACAAAACTTTGGGGTTTTGGAAAATGTATAAAATATAAACAACAAAAAGATCTGAAACTATGAGAGTTAAAAACAAAGTGCAGTGTAGTAGAGGAGCTTCAGAAGGAAAGGAGCGAGCCCCTGGGGCTGCATTCATCTGGAGCCTTGACCTCCCTCCAGGAAGTTATGCGCAGGGGTTAAACCTGTCAGGCAAGCGACTGTGTTTGAAACCCTCTAATCTATCGCCCATACCTGCAGGAAAACCACCATGACCTTAGAGCAGGCTGCTTCCTTTGGAAGGCTCTTGGGGCAGATCCCAGGGTATAAAGACATGGTGGGGCGGGGGAGCTCTCTGTTACATGAAGACTCATGTTGCTGCAGAGGAAGGGCCCTCATCAGAGGAATAAACCCAGGAAAGTTTCCACTTCCAAGTGATCTTTATTTTCTACTTGGAAACTGCCGTAACGTGTCTCCATCTGGACAGTGGTGTCTGTTATAAGAATTCAACTTGCTCATCAAAATTCAGCGCCTGCTTAACCAAGGCATGGTAAAGTGTTGAGAGAAGCTGCAGTTCTCTCCCCAGCTCCCGTTTCTGAACACTTTGCTCCTGTCAACAAAGGAAAAGTTAAATCATCCTGAATGTACAGGCCCATTATGGCAGAAGGGAAGAATCACTCTTGACTCTGGGAGTCTTTGACATTTGACGTTAAAGATCTGTCTTGAGAAGCCAAGGTCTTCTTCACTGAACGATACCTTTTTCGCTTGGTGAACTGTCACACGATCTCCTTTACCAGATTAACTGAACAGTTGTCACAGTGAGCACAATTCTTTCTGAGCTCTTATATCACGTATACTCAATGACAGTATCAATTACTGCTCTCTGCTAAGTACTGACTGTTTGATGCCGTTCGTCGTGCACAATTCTATCGATGAGTCTGAGGTAAATAATGTCATCCTCCTACCATATTTGAATACACAGAAGCCCAGAGAAGGTCCCATGGTCACTGAATTAAAGAACTTGGATTAAAGCCAGGTCAGAATGATTCTGGAGCTTTAATGCACAAACTGCTATTGTTGAGACACAGCCACCTACGTGGGCAGAGAACGCAGCAGAGTTCATTGCCTCCCCCATCAGGCCGTGTGCGCCCTTAGGCATCCGGAAACACTAGCCATCGTCAAAAAGCCTATGTCCAATCTATTCAAGTTAGTAATGCGGAGCCTGAAAACGCTTCATGGACACTGTTCATTCAAGTTACGTAACAGAACGTGCAAGTGGAAGCTGTTTTTCCTCTCAACTTCATTAAAGGTTTAACTTTCCTCAGTGCTGCTATTTAGTGCACATTCATTTGAGGTGCTTGCCTTGTGTTTCTACTTTGCTATCCTCCTTCTCAATGCTGTATCTAGTGACCTTCTGTTCAGGTCATTCCTCCTTATGCTTTGAAGACTCACTTCTGTCTTGGGTCTTTTTCTTCATTCCACATATTGTTCTCATCATTAGTGACCTTCGCATCGGAAAATATACATCTTGGTCTTTTGGATCCCATGCCCTCTTTATTTCCTCTGATCTTTAATCGCATTATCTCTGTTCAGTGATCTCTGATAAAGTATTTCACAGGGCTTCTAGGAATTTCCAGTTTATAGACCCCTCTTCTTTATCCTCATCTCCCTGCACCCTTGTCACATCCTTCATTTTTCAGCTAAGATTTCACTGACCTTCAAGCAATTACTTTCCTTAAAATCCTCTATCTTTTGTTTAATGATTATTGTGAGTCCTGTGTAAAGCATAAGACCGAAATGAGCTCTCCTTGTTGTCTCACCATTGTTGCAATTGGGTTGCTGGGTAATTAAGTGGGGAAAATCACTCTAAATTGAAAACAGTCTTAATTCATGGTCTCCAACCTCAACCAGGCTCTAATGATACCCAGGAGTCCCGTTATGCTTCTACAGGCAGTCCTTTCCCCTTCTCTGAGGAGATATTTCAACCTGTCTCTGCTCTTAAACACAACACTCCTGCTTCTCCCTTAGTTTCCTTGCTGCCCGTAGAAAAACTGTGATATCAATCAACACTCAACTTCCTGTCATGAAACTTACATACTTGTATCCTCACTCATCCTTTCCTCCTCCCCTCTTGATGGACTGGAGGAATATTCTTTATCTTACAGAAAATTAGATCTCATTCTCTGGGTCCCATCTTGCCTTCTCAGGATGGTTACTCCATTCATCTCTCCCTTTCCACTGACTATATCCCATGACCATGTGTACAGGGCACTGCCTCCAATCCCCAGGTCCTCCTCCAGAGTCCACACACAGCCACTCACTTTCACGAAGATGGTCCTCCAAAACATCTCTATTAAATATGTCCACTTCATCACCTCTCCCTCTCTCCTCAGATTTCTGTATCTGGCTTCCCTGCCTTCACCCCATTAAAGCTACACATAAGACACTGACTGATAATGTACTTCTTGCCACATTGTATGTGTATCTTTCACCTTTTGTCCGGCTTAATTTCAATGCAAGTTAATATTTCTGGTCACTCAAATAATTCTCTTTCCTTGATTTCTGGGACATTATATCCTACTTATCCTCCCAACCAGAGAGCCTGGGCTATCTTGGGCCATCTTGCTTCATGTTTTCCAATCTCCCTGCTTGAGCTTATCCTCTCTTGTGATGACGCTAATGTGTTCGTGCCTCCTAAACCTACACCTGCATTTCTGATCAGTTTTCCATACTCAGACTTTGACATTCAGTGATACTCCACAGATTACATCTCACAAGCACGTCAGAGTCAACATTCACATCCCTTTCCACTCTTTCACTAAACCTATTCCATTTGTCCCTATATTTTGGTTATATTGAATAATGGCAGCATCTGTCCAGTTTCTGAAGCTTGAAGAGTAGCAAGTACTTTGTTCTCGCTTTACCTCAGTTCTCAAATATATCAATTATTGAATTACATACATTTTCTCTCAGCTATGTCTTGAATATACTTACTTATACCTAGTTTCATTTCACTTGTAGGCCATCCCCTATGCTTTCATTCCAAGCTCCAAATTTCACTCTCTTTGTATCACGGCCCACATATCCTCATTTGCTTAAATTACTCATGTTCTTCCATAAGATCTGTGCTCTGTTATTACCTTTAATAAAGAACCTTTCCTAACCCCAAGGTTGGATTAAATTCCCTTCTCAGTACACCTACAGCATCTTGTGATTTTGTTATATCACTTGCACTGTATTTTTTAATTTTCTGTTTATATGTCTGTCTTATCCACTAATTTATAATTTTGTCTTGAACACATAGCCCAGCTTTTGGCATAAAATTCGTGATCAATCAGTATTTGCCAAATGGATGATCTATATTTAAAATATAACTTTGCTGCTAATTGTGCATATGAACATGTATTGATCAACTATATGACTATTTTTCTTAAGTTGTAATTTATATGCAATAATTTCACTAATGTAAAGTGTAAATTTCAATTAATTTTGTAGTGTAATATGACATACAAGTTGTGCTATGATAATACAGAAAATGTTTATCACTGCAAAAAATGCCCTTGTTCCCTTCTGCTGTAAATTCCTTCCCCTCCCTCTGAAGCCCATCGCAAAGACTTATCTATTTTTATCACTATAGTTTCATCTTTTATAATCTATGTAATCATATAGCGCATAGTCTACTGAGTGGCTTCTTTCACATAGCATAATGTCTTTGAGACGTGTTCATGATGTTACAGATGTCAGTAGTTTGTTCCTTTTTATTGTACAACAGTATTCCCTTTGTGTATACATCAATTTGCTTATCCATTCACCAATGAATAAATATTTGATTCATTTCCCTTTTGAGTCTATTATGAAGAAAACTGCAATGAGCATTCAAGTATTAATCTTTGTGTCGACATCTTTATATTTCTCTGGGGTAAACATCCAGGAGTGGAATTGCTGGACTTTATACATAAGTGTGTGTTTAACTTTGTAAGAAACTGCCCAACTGTTGTTTTTTTTTTAATATTATGCATTCCCACTAGCAACATTTGAAGAAATGCTTGCTGTGTTTCTCACTAAAAGTTGATGTCAGCGTTTTTAACTATAAGCATTATAACGGTTGTGTAATGGTATCTCTTTGTAGTTTTAATTTTTATTTACCTGATGACTAATGAGATTATTTCCATAAGCTTATTAGCCATTTGCATCTTCCTTTGCAAAGTGTCTGTTAAAAAGTTTTACCTCTTTTTATTGCGCTATTTATCTTATTTTTCTGTATAAATTAAAAAAATTTCTAGAGAAAGTCCTTTATTAGACTTACAGATTGCAGTTTCTCTCAAGTATAGCTTGACTTTTCATTTTTATTAACAGTATCTTTTGAAAAGCAGAAATATTTCAGTCCAATGAGGTATAATTTTTTTCTCTCTTTATAGTTCATACTTTTGTATCCTAAGAAAAACTTTTCTACTCCAGGTAGCTGATGTTATTTATGTATTTTCTTCAAAATTTTTATATTTAAGTGTTTTAAATACATTAGATCTGTGATGTATTTTTAGTTAATTTTTATGTAAGGTGTGAGATAAGGAGTTAGTTCATGGTTTTCAGAATGAGTATCTAGTTGCTCCAGCAACATTTATTGAACGTCTCTCTCCCATTGAATTGCCTTCGCACTTTACAAATAAAACAATCATTTGAGTTTATTTGGGGGTTCAACTGTGTTCCATTGACTTCTCTGCCTCTGTGGGGTCCAAAAGGGAAGAATTCCCTTGTCCCCTTTCCTTCTTCTCAGACAGGCCAAAACAATCAAAGCAGCATCAAAGGGGCTGACAGTGAAAAATAACAATTTGATGACATAGGGGGAGCCACTTTAATCCACGATCAGGTAGGTTCCACTTTCAGTTGGGTTGACTAGAGGTTTAATATTACACTGAAGAATGTGGTAAAGGGCCTGGGATGAAGGTTGAAGAAAGAGGTGGAGGCTTCATGTGACAGATAGGAGGTAGTCTTATCTTTACCCTGAGAGTAAAAGAGTTTTCTTAGATTTGGAAGAAGACCTTCTCCAAAGTAGCCATTATTATTATTATTATTATTATTATTATTATTATTATTATTATTATTATTATTATTATTATTTTAACCTCAAAGTAATCTGCATGGCAGAGCAGAGTCTCCACAGAATCTTAGGGTGTTTTCTTTTGAACCTCTTCACTACTTTTTAGACTAACACTTGTTACGGCTCTCTGGGATAAACCAAGTGGGTATTCTTTGGAAGTATTTCAGGCAGATTTATTACACGCAGGCTCAGCAGGGATCCTTCCCACAAAGGCTGAGCATAGATGGCAATTTGGGGTGCACTTACATAGGTTTAGAAGAAGCTTGGGAGAGGGGAAGTGTAAATTAGAACGGAAATTACAAGTGGAACTCAAGTTAGTTATTTGTAAATTCTTCACATGGTCAATTCACACACAGGATTCAATTTGCCAGACACATGTTTACAACACACACACAAGATTCCATGTGCAGGCAATTAAGGAAGTTCTTTATCTTATCAGTTGTCTCTGGCATCCTGGTGAGCTCAGACCGCAGAATGTTTATAACTGCCAGCTTGGCAGCTTCACAGCTGTCTTCACTGCTGCTGGAAATGGCGGGCAGGCCTTTTCCCTTTATTTTTGTGTATGTCACAATAGGTAATGAAATCAGATAGGGTAAGTCAGTCACCATTGTTCCTTTTCAAATTGTTTATGTGTTCTTCTAGGCTCCTTACTTCCTTATAAATTTCAGAATATTCTTATAAAATTACACAAATAAAATCTTCTGGGAAATTGAAACTATATTGAATCTATTGATCAGTTTGAGGAGAATTATTAAGATGTCTGTCCATTACCATAATAGAGCTCTCCATTTACCAGAATCTTGTCAGGCAAAATATTCTGCTATTTTAGGATACAAATATTGTACCTATTTGGTTACTTTTACATTTAAAAATTTTGTTGTTATGATCCTATCATAAATAAGTTTTTTAATTTCAAATTTGAATTATTCATTGGTGGCATATATAGATATATAATTTAGTTTTTCTATATTGACCTCTAATAACATTCTAATTTACTTTTTAGTGCTAATTTTATTTGCTATAGATTTCTTGAAATAGCCTATGCACTCAATTATGTTCTGAAAATAATGGTGATTTCTTTTTCTTTTCTTTTTTTTAAATAAATTCAACTTTCTGTCATAAGGAATAATTGTGCTACTTAATATGAGGTTTTTGGATAATCCATCAGTGGTGAACAGACTAACACCATAGGGAGGCATGCAAAATTAAAGGATATACTTACTAGTCCTAGAAGAGAGAGGCATGGGGCCCACACACAGTGCCATTTGCAAGGAGCCCTAAGGAAGCAGGCTCTACAAGCAAGAGGGAAACCCAGATAGAGTGAGAAATATGCACTGGTGCTTTATTGGGGATGGGCAGTGCACACAAGCAAAAAGCAAAAGAGGTTTTATTTGTGCATTTGAACATCACTAGGCTACAGCAAAGGGAGATTCAAATTAACAATGACTCAGTTTGCAATTTTTCACTTACAATGGTTCAAATGAACAATGGGTTGATTTACAAGTTTTTTTTACTTTACCCTGATATAATAGTGATAAACATTCAGTAGAAACTACACATTCAATTTAAATGTTGACCTTTTCCTGACGTAGAGCTATACTTACCATAATTTTTAGAGTTAAATCTGGAACCAATTGGAGCATCACTAGGCATGGCAGCATGGGCACAAGGTTCAGTTACAGCACCAGAGAGCATCCCCGTTGAGGAAACCTGCACCTTTCTGGTGACTTAAAGAGCGTTTGCTGGGAGTGCGTATGCCCAAATTACCTTTTGGCAAACTCTGATTGAAACCCAGACACAGTTTCAAACTAGGCATGACGTGGGGACAGCATTGCTAAC
The DNA here is from genome assembly GCA_004363575.1 of Solenodon paradoxus. Lineage (NCBI taxonomy): Eukaryota > Metazoa > Chordata > Mammalia > Eulipotyphla > Solenodontidae > Solenodon > Solenodon paradoxus. The sequence goes on along the minus strand of RJWH01003061.1, from coordinate 93,256 downwards.
TGGGACAATTTCATTCAAATGGGCGCATGCGGTAACCTTAGATGGAGATAGATTCAGGGTATGATGGCCTCTCAGGATGCTGGGTGGTGGTGGCGAGGTGAGCTCCAGTCAGCCATTCAATCACAAGAATCACCACCACAGACTTTTCTTCAGTACAGCAGTCAATAAATTACCTGAGATATCCAACACTTTCATATAAGATAGGCTTTGTCTTCTATAATTTTGCCCAACTGTAGGCTAATGTAAATGTTCTGAGCACACTTAAGGTAGGAGAGGCTAACAATGGCGTTCAATAGGTTAGGTGTATTAAATGAATTTTCAACCTGCAATCAGGAGGTTACCCTGCTAGGTAGTTAGTCAGAGGAAGGAAGTGGGGAAGGGTACAGAGGCAGTCCTCCAATCAGAAGGAGGCAGACCATGAGTGGCACCTATTTGAAGTCCTCCATTTTAAAAGGGAGCCACTAACAGACCAATCAAAACCCTTGTGCCATTCCAGGCTACCTCTGGGTGGGGATAAGGGCTGCTAGACTCCAGTGTATTCTGTCTCTTAAAGGGTGTTCTGTCTTTAATAAACCTCACTAACTTTTGCTTCCTATTAGCTGTGCTGACTTCTCTGTTCTCTTAGCAGGTGGGTCCAACAAAATCTTCTCTCAGGCTCAAAGAACCCTAGAGAGTGACCCTAAAATCCTCACCGTAGCAACCCCATTAAGTAGAGGAACATCTGTATTTTCAGAAACTTGATTATGGTGTGCCGATTTGTGACTTTCTTTATGTTTATCCTGGTTTGGATTTGCTGAAATTTTCCAAATTTGGCAATTTTTCAGTCATGGCTCCTCAAATTCATGTCTTAGATTTCAATCACATGTGTTTTAAACCACATGATACTTCACTGAAGTTCTATTCATTTTTTACATTCCTACTTTCTTTTGAGACTTTGAGTTGAATAATTTCTATTGTTGTGACTTACTGTCTCTTATATTTTCTGCAGATTTTAACTGCAGTGTATCCATTTTTGTTCAATTGTAATTTCAAATGTTTTTTACCACTAGAATTCCATTTGGTTCTGTTTTGTGTCTCCTTTTTTGCTGTTCATTATATTTATGCTTTCTTTTCCATGCTTGACCATATGAGCTGTATTTAGCAAAGTGTGTTCACTATCCTTATCTGCTTATCTGCTTATTCATTATGTTTGCCAAATCTAGATCTGTTTCTAATAACTGATTTTTCAGCAAGTTATGGGTTCCACTTTGCTTCTTTTTTGTAAATATAACATTTTTTAATTATTTCACATTTTTGAGTACTGTGTTTTTTGGTATTCCTTTAAAGAGTGCTAGGTTTTCACAGGGCAAATTTTCTTAGGGGCTTGATTGATCCCTCTGATGCTTGTTTTAATATTCATTTAGAGTGACTCTAATATCTTTTCTTTAGAGTCAATTTAGACTCATTTCTGAGAGGTGACAATTCTGGGGTCCCTATTGAATGCCTCATGTATTCAACAAGTCCCCTTTAATTGAAGTGATGAGTTCAAGAATTCTCTGACTTCACATTCCTCAGTAACTTCTTTGTCCAGAAGTTGTTCTTTGCCTAGATTTGAAGCTTTTACTCTTTAGTCTAGACAGGTTGGTATTCAGTCAAGGAAGGATTTGATGGGATCTGCTTATAGACACCAATCGTTTTTCTTTGCTATGTTACCCTTTTTTTAAGGAAATCTTACCTATAAATTTTAATTACCTCTCCCCACAAACTCCAACCTCTGTTTTCTATACTCAGAAAGACCACTTGAGCTCTCTGGGTTACCCCTCCCTCTGAGGCATTCTGGAAATTACCTCTAGACACAAAGCCTGAGAAATTGCAGGGCTTACATCAACTCCTTTTTCTTCAGGAACCACAGTCTTGCATTTCATGTTGATCAGGCTGAAAAATTGCTGTTTTCGATATTTTTGGTCTAGAATTGTAAGTATTTACCATAAGAGAGTAATTCTGGACCCACTGCTCTCTCATAGCCAGAAAGAAAAGTACCAATATGTTTTTAACTACTTCTAAACCTCAGTTCCTCCACAGTAAGACTTTTTTTTTACCCTCTTAGCACTACATTCTAGATCAAGACAGTAGGGGAGAAATGTGAAAGCAAGTGTTACCTCACATAGGAAAGAAAATGAGAAAATGGTATAGAGAGAAGTTCTAATTAGACCAGAGGGGAAAGGGAAATACTGCTTCCTTTGGAGCAGAAGTTATGGGAGAAGTGAGAGAGGGAAAGAAGGCAAATGGACCTCTGGATGCCCCAAAGTTCTTACTCTGTGGGAGGAAAGATGATCCAGTATGAACTATCAAAATCCCTTTTCTTATTTGGCATGAACAATTAAAAGTCACCTGACCTGTCATGCTGCAGGTGGTGGTGTAAGATGTCCCAAGGCACAGACTGTAGAGGAAATACCCTAAATCTTGACCCCACTGGAGACCACAAGAGTGTCCAAGGAGTATCCATACCAAAATAAGCCAAGGAGCTGCTGAGTCAGCCAGAGGGTGACTCTGACACTGAGTCAAGGAAGAGATCACAGGACACTAGGATAAGCCCAGTGAGGAGAATGCCCACTAGGAGCTCCCCAGATATGGCGAAGCAGCTCTACTTCAATGGGTACTGACCCAGACACTGCAAGAAAACATGCTGTAGCCAGGAGAACTCGTCCCTCTGAAGCTATTAACATTTTCCTTATATCCCAAATAAGAGCAGCGTGTGGGGAAATAGACAGACCTAAAAAACAGAAAATATCATACACCAACTGAAAAAAAATCAGAGCCTGCTTAAACTATAAGATCAAATTAAATTTTAAGCTAATATGAATTAAATTCAGTTTAACTTTTGGAGGGGTAGAAACAGGAAATGGGATCACTATAACAAAATGAACTAGCTGAATTTGCTTTGCATGTTTGATTTGTGATACGCATAAATGTGCAGTCTCCATTTATATACTTGTGGGGTTCAGGGCGCTCAAAGAACCCATGGCAGAGTTAGCGGAGTGAGCGAGCAGAGATTTAATTGGAGGGTAAAGGAATGGAGTTGATCAAGGGAGGTCCAGCCCGGGTCCACCTTGCTGGTGGCCTGGGTTTTTAATGAAGAAACCCATATGGTGATGAAGGAGGCTAGAGAGAGGGTCACCAGACCAGGTTTCAGGTCCTGATTGGACAATGGGAAGTTGTCCTTTGAAGTTATTGGTGGGCTTCTTCAACTGGTGCCGTTCCTTTGTTCCTTTGTGCAGAGGGTCCGTCCTGGTCACATACTACACATGGGACACATCCCGCGTGTCAGACTTGTCCACGAGTTTTCCTTATCCTTCCGGATGATTGCATCCCTTTGCTCAGCCAGGTGCGCCAGGGACAATTCACTGCCCTGATACATGAACTTTGATCCCTGGCCTAAGGCTTGCTCCTGTGGGGGTCCTGAGAATACTATATAAGGTACACACGTTGGCATACATACATATATATATATATATACATATATATATACATATTAGCATATTAGCCATCCTTAAAGACAGTATTTTGATCCACATTTTGCAGATGAAAATATACAGAAAAATACAGAGAAGTTAGCTGACTTATGATAAACTTCCACAGCTAGAGTATCTTGCAAATTGTCTCGGTGTTCTGATGAAAACCCCTATGGTTTCATCCCCGAAGTTTCTAAAAATTCTTGTATCCCTCTCATCCCTTTTTCTATTTACTCCTACTCTGGGCCTGAGTTTCTGGTCTAAGGACTTATCACTAGACTCTTCCTATGACTTTCAGGTTGATTCTTTACTTCGAGTGTCTTTTTCCAATTGTGATTTTATCTCTAAATACTATGTCTTGAATTATGCCTGGACCATGACCTATGTCTCAGCAGTGAACACTGTTCTTCTAGCTCCTTTCTCTACAATGCTCTGTTCCCCCAGCCCTTAGCCTTGGTTTCAAGCCACACTCAGAACTGACCCTTCAGGGTATTATAACCGTGAGGATCAGACTCGAGCCAGTTCATGCTGGTCCTAAACCACTATTCTCGCTTCCCGCACCCTGATTCATAGAACCTGTCTCTGTCACCAATATATTGTGTTTGTTTAGGCAACTGAAACTCATCTCCTAGAACTTCAAATGTTTTGATGTGTGTCTCATTCTGACCAAAATGCACAAGGCAAGAGGAATAATAAAGTTATTTGCTTAAACTGCGGAATCTAATGTAGGAATTTCTACATTCAGTTTATACCAGATAAAACCTCAAGGTATGCAGGTACTAAGGAATGATGTCTGCCAACCTGTCAAAACATTGCAATGAAGACAAAAGTTCTCAAATTTCCTAAGCAGACCACAAGATCTACACCTTCCCACGTTTTCCCGTAGGTGCCTTAAGCAACTCCTACATCTCAGATAGATAGCTCCTTAGTGTAATCATGTTTAGAATTGTCCTCACCTATGCATTGCCCTTACCAGTTAAGAATAAGACTAGAACCAATCAGAAACTGTTTTTTTTTTTGTTTTTTTTTTTTTTGAGGCCAACAACTGGATTGCCATGTCACCCACTTAATTTCTTTTTGGACAATATCCTTTTACCAAAGATGCTGCTGAAGATTAAGTGAGACTGTATGTATATATATATATAAAACTCAGAGGACAGATGTGTCACCAGTTAAATGCTCTGAACACAGAGGCCCTTTTTTCTTTGAGTATGTCTGCTGAAGTTGTGGTCTACTTGTATTCTATACTGAGAAGGGGAGTATAACCAACTCGAAGTTACCCTGTACAGAACCACTGAGGAGAAGTCAGTCCAGCATTTCATTCTACAAGTCACAGCCATCAGCAATTTGCAGCACATGCATGACTTCTTCTCAAGAAGAAACCTAAGGGAAAAACTAACTTCATAGAAAACAAGGATCTGCTTTTCCCAGGTTTTCCACAAACTCCCAAAGTTCCTGCCTCTTTAAACCTTTCACTGACCCCGTTCAGCAGGTCATACCTTTGCTTTAGTGATTAGTGTAAACATTACCCTAAAACTCCAGTCACCACTTCCATGAAGACTTTGCTAACCTTGAACCTGGATCTTTGCAATTATATAGTGTACATGTTCATTGCAACACCATACCACATTGAACCATACTTCCATACTTGCTTATTCCTTTTTCTCACTGGATTGTGAACACCAGGTGGTCAGGGACTATATTTTGCTCACTTCTGAACTCCCATATCCCAGCAGAGTAGCATATCTTAGTCATCAAAATAGGAGTTAAAGAAAGCAAGATCAAAAAGAGAATGCTACAGCAGATGAGAAAAGAAATGAAGATGAAAGGAGGCCAAGGGTAGGACAGAAAAGATGAAGGAAAGTTGGAAGAAGACAGGAAATAAAAAGCAAAGAGGGAGGGAGGGAGGAATCGATAAGGACTGAAAGGTTGCTCTTTCATCTTTCTACCTAGAAGAAACTGTACAAGTCTATAGTTCTGGAGATTTGGTCATTCTTTACAAATTTGAGACTAATTAGATGAATTTTGGAGCACTGGAGAACTCTTTAAAAGATGACAATGCCAAGTTGGAATAAAAACAATAAGAATGGCAATAGAGAAATGAAAAAATACATTTAGAATGTTCCAGAGACCATTCAGAAATATAAGTTGTATGCTATTTCACTAGTTTCATTTATGAAAGTGGAGCATGGGAAGGGTGGATTTACCTAGGGTTAAAAGTCTAGATTTTCTACTTAGGCATTTGTCAAAAACCCATTTGCTCAATCAATTTCTTATAAGCACCACTCAGTAATGTATACTATTGGCCTCCAGATGCTGTCAGTCAAAACTAACCAATATCAGAATTAATCTAAACCATAGAGATAAAGAATCCAAAGTAAGTAGTGTGATAGAAACTATCGGCCAGTGCTTATGAACCCTGTGGGATTTTTTTTTTTTAGCAATAAATGGAAATCCTTGAATGAAATCTTCAGAAACTCTGAATAATCTTAGAAGAGTTTGGGTTTCCCACCCACATTTTTGTTTATTTTTGGTGCATCTGCCATTATTTTCAAAGCCCACATTTGAATCTTTTTTCTCCCTTCCTTAAATGCCTATGCTTACATCCTCAGTCTATAATACAAAATGCAAATTTAAACTCCTTTATAATTTGACACTCATCCATACTTGGGACTTTCTTTCCTGTTTTCCTCCTTGTACCATACATTATCCCAAAGGGTTTTTTCTGTTGTATTGTAAAAACTATCTGTATGCTTTATTTGTAATATAATTTCCTCTTCCTGTAATGCTCCCCTGTTCTCTCTCTAGCCACCTAACACCTTCCCAGAAGACTGCTTGACTTAATACACCTGAGAATATGAAGTGTGACATTGTGACCCTGGCTGGGTTATAATCTTTACTTAATCATTGGCTGTTCTTGAGGACTGTGTGGAGACTATTAGCATCAGATTATTTCTCTCCAAAATGGTGATAATAACACTGAGTCATTACCATAAATCAATGAAATACCTTTATTTTATTTTTGAGAGTAAACGATTGCTTCAATAAAAAGCAATATAGAATATGTGTAAATATCAAATAATTATGTTGTGCATCTAAAACTAACATAACTTTCTATCAATTTAAAAAATAAATGGTCTCTAATCAAGCTATCTTTGAAGACCCATTATACTTTCTTGAAAATAATTTTTGATATCATATTGTTTCTTTATTTTCATCACCAGTATTTTAGCATTGTTTGGCTGAATAGAATAATTCCAGTAGAGTTGTTAGAATTGTTAGCACTAAAAAAGTCAGTGAATGATACAGTTATAATAACCATTATAATAGCTTTCATAGTCATATTAAATAAAAACCACTTTTTATTAATCAGTATCCTTCCTCAGTTAGGCTCACTGATGTGATCTATGCCTACCTTCACCAGTGCACTCATCATTTCATTTCCTAATCATCTGTTCATATATCTTCCTTGTGATCTGTAATTTACTTAATGCCTTGATCAAGTTGATGGTGTCTCCCTAGATCTTAGTACCAAATGAGCTCTTAGCAAACTCATACAGTGAGTCAACAGTCAAGGGTAGACAGTGAGTCATCCTCATTGACTTTCGTTGTGTTGTGTTTTGTTTTTTGTTGTCTATTTACAACCTACACCACTTATTTGTTACATAGCTATCTAGAGTGCTGAGTATGGACTATGAGCACTAGAACAGGACACAGAGCTCAAACAATTGGTCTTAATAGCACCATGTCCTCAAAGTAGATAGGTTCCCTCCAAAGTCATCAAGAACTTCAAAATACCCCCCAGAAAGTTCTTGATCATTACTAGCAGGATCATATTGGAGAGATTTGGAGCTGACCCATGAGTCTTCTCCAGACACACATTACCGGTTCAGGGATGAGTTCATAGAAACTCATCAGTGGTCATTAAGTGATTCCTTCAGCGTTTCAGGATTTGGAACCACCGTCCTGCTCCATGGAAAATTTTAGAGGAAATTAGATTATGGTTGGGAGCATTGGCTAGCTAGATGAAAGGGATGTAAGTATATTTAATAAATACTCAGCTTTGTGGCTTCCAGCAGCAGTCCACGTTTCATCTTCTATCTAAACAAAAAAATTATTAACTCTTTCAAAACTTCACTGAAGTTAGCCTCAGAGTCCAGGTTTAGAGTCATGTTCAATACATTAAAAAAAAAGAGATCCCAAGATAACTTATGATAAGATATTTTTGAAATTCCCCTTTCAAGTAAAGTAAATAACACACAAATCTTAAATGTTATTTCCTACCTAAACTCAGTATATTATTCTCAAGAAAGAATACTCTGCTGGGATTAGTAAAGGATTTTGTATCAGGCAGATCTAATTTCAAGTCTTAGCTTTGATTTTTCTCTTGCAGAGATCATTTGGCCTATTTAAGTCTCACTTTTTTATCACCAATAAAAAGGGAACAATGATTTTCATAACACTGTGATGAGGAATACTTGCAATATATTGTCAAAATGCTTGTCACAATGCTTAGCATAGATCTGTATTATTCAATAAATATTAATTTCTGTCTCAATTTTCCTTGGTTCTTAAAGTATTTCTAAAAATAAAATGTAATGAGTTTGTGCTGTGGAGAATCCAAAAATATTACAATCTATTTCTATGTTAAATTTTGTAAATGAATTTATATTTAAAAGTGAAGAGCTAAATCCCGCACAATAGAAGAATACCATCCAAATATAATCACTCTGGCTTCAGCGGCAATTTTTTTTTTTTTTTTTTTGAAAGAACAATAAGACTGTGCCAGAGTACTTGATGCACATTGAGTAAGTACCTAAGAAACACTGATCTCTTTCTACGGAAACATCGTAAGTTTTAGAGGGATATGCACTTTCTAAAAGGCTCATTTAGTTTTTAAAAAAGAGTAACCACATGACTTACTTTAACAGTGAGTTCCCTGGTTGCCTGTAAAATAAAATCTGATGTTTGAAAAATACCATTCAGTAACTTTCCAGAATAAAATTTCTGCGTGAAGTAAAGCAATATTTTATGATGTTACTTAAAACATACCTAACCCGTTGGCTAAACATCACAAAAGGCATGCCACATGATGGTACAGATTTTCTGATAAAAAGCTCTTAGGTTGCTTGTTTAGTGTTATGGAAAGATAGACTCATCCTTCTATAAATGCTGCTCTTTACATGTTTTAATGATGGGGGAGATAAACTCAAAAATGAGAAAATCAGAATTTGTCTCTCCTGTGTACCAAGTCTAATATGTGTGTGGCTTCATTGAATTTTCCCAACAACTAGATAAAACAGGCATCACCATTATCATCATTTTGAATATTATCATTGCATAGAAAATGAAATGTCAAGATCTCAAGACCACACTTGACTGGTAGATACTTGCCCCAGGATTAAAATACAGTCCTGTCCTGCTCAAAGACTCATGTCCTCTTTTCCACTACAGTGTGTTCCTTGACAGGTTCTCATGAAATCGTTCAAATACAAATTCTGCATATATTCATATGATGGACATATTGCAATTTCGAAATGAAAGAAAAAATTGTAGGTATATGACCTCTGAACTGGGCTGACAAGGAAGAAGAAACATAAAAACACAAATTAAAAAACTTCCCAAGGATGCTCCCAGGAGTTAATTCAGGTGAGATCACAGGTCCTGAACTTCAACCAACAAAAGTCTATGTTCAATGGCTAGATTTGAATTCAAAGGATTGTGCAAGACTATCAGATAAGATTCATGCTTTCTGAGGGAAACATGAGTTTAATAGAAATTGTTAAAAAATAATGGGGAAAATGTATAGTGCAAGCAGTTCACTACTAGTGGCCTCTAGTAGCCCCTCAAGTTTTCTGTTTCTCCAAAAACTATTCTTTTCTTATTCAGATATGTTGGCAGTAACATCGAGTGTTAAGTCAAAGGAAAGGGACTGGTCAGAACTCATTCTGCTATAATTACAACTGAACAGCATAAAGGAAAAGAGAGAGTTGACAGCAAGCAGGTTACTAAAACAGGAAAACATTTACGCTGGCAAGGAGTTCATCCTTCATGTCTGTCTTATGCCTGGCGAGTCATCGAAGCCTTTGCCCATTGACAAAGCTGAGGCACATTGCCTGTCAGAGAGGCCCAGGGTGGGAAAGTATCAAAGTTAGTTCATGAGACCTGACCTTCACTCAGTTCAAACCACCCACTAGGACCACAGGGAACTCAGCATCAGCTTCCTGCCTTCATGACACAATTGGTCAGAAAAGGGCACTCTTTTCTAATTAAAGTTACTTTTATGACTTCTACTTTATCTGGTGTTAAAGTAAATAGGATCAATTAAAGTAAAGAAAGAGCATGAATAAGAACTAGAAAATAAAGAAACTAAAAGTAAGAGAAGAAATAGCAAGATGGCAGCACATGAGTAGGTATTTCTTTGATGTAAGATAAGAAGAAAGAAAGGACATGGGACATCAATAAGACAATTTTTTTTAAATGTGTATGTCTTGAAACAGAATTTCTGTATTTTAACCAGAAGCTAAGGTAGAAATGGTATAATAACAGGAAACAGTTTAGGGTAAGACGCTACCATATGCTGGCATAGAGTTCCATGAATGGCGTTAGGGTCTCTTAACCTTGGTGTAGACACTGTAGCAAAATAGTTAATATGTCAAAATGGTTAATTTGGAGTCAGATAGAACTGGCTGAAAATCACCCTTTACCACCTATCCACCATTTAGTTATTTAAGCCCCATAAATTCAAGCGTCATTACCTCTAAACTGAGACTAGTATTGCCTAGATTTTTGTAAATATTAGCTAGCTAGCTAAATAGATAGATAGATAGACATATCACATATATAAAATACTTAGTACCATATCCAACACACTGTAAACTCCTAATCTTAACAATTAATTGTCATTAGTGGTCACTGTAGAAGACGATTGAGACTGCCCTTAATTTATCTTGGAGTTTTACTATTAGGCATTGCTAAAATATGTAGGCTAAATGAGAACACCTAGAATATTTTCTAATTAAGAATCCAAATTGCTGACTAAAATAAATAACACACACAAATTACTTCACTGAGAGCATAGTTGGCACCAAAAAATGCTTATCTAAAACTAATAATTTATTTTACATTGGGAAAACTGCACATAGAGGTACCTAGCATATGATAGAGAGGGTGTAATAAATCAGTTGGAAGAAAAAGAGAGCTCCATAAACGACATTATTTTCCATTTGAAAATCACTTTACACAAGAAAACAGTGATATGAAATTGTAAATGGAAAAAGAAAGTAGATGAGAAGAAAAGGTAGGAAAATAATAATTTGGGGCCAGAAGCTAAGACTCGCATTCCTTGAAAAAGTCTCAGTTCAGTATTTGTTGGAAACCATTGATAAAACTGACTGTATCAAAACCCACCATGAAACATGCTAAAGAAAACAATGGTAGGCATAGGAAAAGACATGTGTGATCTTCAAAGCCACAGCTGATTATAATCTTGAATGGACAGAGAAGGCATATTGATTTATGCAAAGCAACAATATCACTTACGAGTGGGCAGGTGATGGAAGCAACTAATACAGAGAGGTCAGTGACCATAGGACACGATGATCACCTGCACTAGTGATAAAGGAAATGCATATTAAAACAACAGTGAACCTCCATTTCACACCAAAAATTTGACAGGCATTAAAGAAAATGTCAACACCAACTGTTAATAATGACTTGAGAAAATGGAATTCTCATACCCTGCTGGTGGGAGTGTAAATGATCACAATCACTTTGGAAAACAATTTGCCGGTAGAGAATGACATTTCCAATGTGCAGCCCCCATGAGGTAGGGATTCCACTTTCAGAAAGTGCCTGCACTTGCACCAGGGGACCTAGGATGGTCACTTAGCATTCTTTGTTTGCAAGTGAGAAAAATTCAAGCAACTTTTATGTCTTCAACAGGGAATAGGCAAATAAACTGTAGTATACTTATATAATTTATGATCATAACAAGAACAAAAAGAATTAATTAGACCTATGTGTAAAGAACCGAATATATCTCAAGAAAATGAAATACTGAACTGAAAAGGGAAAAGCAAGTTGCTAAAAATGTTTTATGAAATGATTATGTAAATACACAAAAATCAAGCCTCAACTGCAAAACAGGGGCTGCAAAAATCCATACTGGTGTCACAAGAGGAGAAAAATGATATACAGAGAGGAAAAGGGGGTTCCCGCTGTATCTGTGATGTTCTATGTGTTTTGTTTTTTTTTTTCCTTTTAGAAGAATATGAACAGAATTTTTTTTTTTTGTTTTCTTAAAGAAGGGTACAGGCAGGAATGAAGGTAGGCAGGCAGGAAGAGAGTGGAAGAAGATGCATTTTTCTTTATTTTATTTAGTTGTTCATCTTGGTGGTTACTCCTGCCCTGGGATGCAAACCCAGGTCTTTGTAATGTATGTGGACTGTGTCCCACTGGAAGCAGCCATAGACTTAAGTGCTGCTCACCAGGGCATGCCCATACTTCTCATTTTATTTTAAAGGAAAAATGCAGACAGGAATGAAAGCGAGCAGACAAGCAGGCGGGAAGAGAGAGGAGGAGGAAGTTCTTTACTTTACTTAGTTACTCACATTGGTTGTTCCCCCTAGTCTTGGGTCTTGAACCAGGGACCATGAGATGTTTGTGGCACTACTCCCGGGTGTACTAGACCGCTAGCCACCAGGGCGGACCCCACCTGCCCATACTTTTTAAAGAAATAAATTGTACAGTAAATAATTTACATTTCCAAGAAAAAAATCTCCCTCTGCTATGAGAATGCAAGGAATGGGAGGGAAAGTATTGCTTTTTGTTTGTTGTTTGTCTTTTTATTGGTTGCTTTTCTTTCTGTTCCTAGACAGCACTTAATCACTCTTGGGTCTCCTCTCACATGCACTGAGCCCCAGGGTGTTTCTAGGACAGATGGAAATGCAGAGATAAATTACATACCATCCAAAATTTCCAGAAGGCTCCAAATACGTGAGTGTAGTTGACGTCAGACGTCACACTCATGGACACGCAATCACAGGCACACATACTCACATACCCCGCTTGTGTACAACCATAATTAAGCTACACAGCCATAGAACTAAGGTCCTTCCAAGACTGGGGGAATCACTTCAGTCCTTTCATTTGAGCTCCCTGTTGCATGTCTGCTTGGCCTGCCTCGTGTAGTCTTTGCCTAGCAAACATCAAATGAATGAACCAGCCTCACTCCTAGTTACACTCTTTCTCTCTTAATCCTCAAAAAAGGTCAGTATTTTGACCTCACTTTAGAGGTAAGATGAAGTGAAAGTGTCTTATCCAAAGCTGTAGTTTGTTATTGGTGTAACTGACATGCATACCTAGGTTTGAATGACCCCGGAGTTAAGTTCTACAAAGGGACCTCAGAATTCAGTTGCTGAATCAACTTCCTCAGTCACCACTTCCCTCAGACACTTCATACCAGACACTGGAGAAAGATGAAAAAGTAAGGTGAGCTCTTGGCTGCAGAGCAACTTGGGACCCAGCAATGGGCTTCCGTCAACAGCAATAGAAGAACCTATGTGTCCTGGGAAGTTAGGATTCAGCCATGAGCAGTCCCCTTCGGACTCTTTTCAAAAAAGGCGGCTCTTTTTTTCTTTGCACTTCAGTCTCATGATCTAGGCCTTTGTGATTCCTACCAGATTCCCACATCCCTTTTGGGCTTGGGAGCCAAGAGCTGATCACAGCACTGCAGTGAAGGGAGTCCTGCAGTGTCTCACCCCAGCCAAACGTTTCCTGTGCACGTAAGGGAATCCTCTGCTTGATCTAGCCTGGAGGTCTCCGTGCAATTAATGCTTGCGAGTTGCAAGAGTAACACCTAAAGCCTCCCTGACCATAGCCAAACCTTGATGAATTTTTCAGATGTACTATATTATTTCTCCCCTGTGTCTTCGTGCAGGTCTACTGAGCTCACCCGTAACAGGAAGTGGAATTCCTGAAAACGCCAAGAGTGACAGTAGGGACGTGTCTTCTGTGCTAGCTGAAGTCTATAGCTCCATTTCTGGATGGGTTCTGTTTACTGAAACTATGAGGGCTGTGGTTTGGTTTTTTTTTTTTTTTAATTTTCCTTTTTTTCTGCATTGACCACCACACTTGGAACAAAATAGCCAACCCCAGTGAACCACAGAAGCACTTTTTTATAGAATACGTTGGTGGAAGAGTAACTATATATTCTCGAAAAAAATAAGGCAGTGCCAATGGTGTGAAAGACATGGTCTTGGCTTCTTCCTCCTGCCCAACCCGGGTGGTGGGCGGTGGGTGGTGGGCAGGCGCGGGGCTGGTGGTGAGCCACACTGTGGTTGTGGCATGCAGGGCAGTGACTGTGGAGGTCACCGTTGTCACAAGCCAAGCCTGCAGAGTCAGCAGGAAAGAGAAAGAACTCGGGAACTCCATTCAGAGATGTTAGAGCTATAAGAATCCTCAGGATGTCCTGATCCCCATGTCCCTACTCCCAGCGGACAGCCAGGTCACCGGAGAGACTGGAAAACTGATTCCTGGAGCACACACAGACCTCCTGAATCCCAGTCTGCAATTACAAGACTGCAGACAAGTGTTTGGGAACCAGTCCGGAGTCTGATCCTTTCTGACAGAACAGGGGAAATGAAAACGAAAGGGGGATCGTGGTTTGCCCACAGACAACAGCAAACGTGTCAGACGCCAGAGCACCTGACTGTGCTGACACCAGTTCGAACTCCCTGGCTGTGTCTTCTCTCTGCACTCATCATCTCGTCTTCTCCGCTGACCCAGTCTCGTTCCACTAGCCACCCAGACTGCAAATCAGACATTTGGGGATTATTACCACTCTCTCTCACACTCCACGTGAAATGCATGCCCAATATGACTATTATGAAATATCCATTTCATTAATTAACATTGACATAGATCCCACCCACTTCCCCCAGCGCTTGCCCGGTCTTAGCGCCAGCATCTCTCACGTGAAAGGCTGCAAGAGCCTCCTAACTAGCATCTCTGCCTCTGGGTAGGTCAGGGGGAACTTTGTAAAGCGTTAAAGCATTTGTCTGATCCTGTCACTCCCCTGCAGGAGATTTTTCAATGATTTCTAAAGCATGATGGCTTCAAGATTTGACTAGCCTTTCATAACTGACCTCCTTGTTTACTATTCTCTGTCACCTTACATTTCCTACGGCACTAAGCTGCTTCTTTTCCATTCCCTTACGTGCGCTGTTCACTTTCAAGTTTTTATGCATGAATTTTCTCTTTGGTTTCTAGTCTGATTCTCTCCCTCTCTCTCTCTCCCCTCCCCCTCCCCCCTCCCTCCCTGCCACACACACAGACACACACACACACTTACATATACATCACATCTTTATTTTATACATTGTCAGCTCTGTGCCCACTAAGAGAAGTCTTCTCTAATCCAGCCTTCTGAGCTAGGGCCTTTTCTCTTTCCGTAGCATCTGTTTTGCCTCTGTAGCATTCTCTTTGCCCCTGTCGAATCCCATTTCCCCCATTAACATTTTATCAGATTATATTTTTAAAAATTCCTTTTTAGTTTCCTCATTTTCACTCTGTGAAACAAAGCTCCCTAGTACCAAGATTAATCACCATTTCGTTTCCCTATTCCGAGACTGAAACACATGACCTGGCACGGTAAGCCTAATTTAATCTTCCCGCTGTATCCTTAGGGGGGCTGTTTCCAGACGGCCCACCTCTACTCCACAATCCACAGGTGCCCAAGTCCCTTTTACGTCACGGTGTAGCGTTTGCATATAACCCACACACATTCTCACATACACTTTAAATACTACTTATTCTCCCCAGTACAATGTAAATGGTATGCAAGAGATCGTAATACTATATTTTGAGGGGAATACGACCCCCCAAAAGTCTTCATATGTTCACTGTAGAGGCATCCCGTACAGACCTAACTACATAGGATAGGTTTTTGATCCGAGGTTGGTTGGATCCTCAGATGTGGAACCCTTGGATATGGAGACCCACCTGTATTTCAAGTGTTTGTTCGGCCAGATCAGCTTCTCCTGACTAGGCTCATGAACCTAACCCCTAGTTAGTAACTCCTGATTACTCTCCATGCATATTTTTTCCTATGAAATGTGACTGGAGAGGTGGTAACCAGCCAATCCTTGGCTACCTGAAACAGTCCCTGCAACCTGGCTCTTCTACCCTCCCTGACTGTCCCGTGTGCTATACGTCGGATCTCAGGGCTGAGAGCAGTGCCCAGGAAGCGGACAAGCAGCACCTCCCATTTGGCTGGACACTCTCCATCTAAGCGATCATGGATTCCTACAACCCCATGAGAGGGAGGTGCCAGTGTCTAGTTTCCATCTGAAGAAATGGGCTCAGAGACACCATATCTAAGAATACACAACCACCACTGTGGGGTAGAGCTATGATCCAAATCACCTCCTTCTGTCTCCAAAGGAGCATACGCTTAACAGTTGACGTCATACCTCTCTGACAGATGGCTGGTCATCAGCAAAATCTATGCAAAAATGTTCCTCACTCAGTGGGCCTAATGTCTGGCACTATAGATTCCAAAAGACTTAACCAAAGTTCCAATGAGTTTCCTTCTCTCTGGTGCCTGGGTTCATCAGGCAGATAGAGTAATAGAGGAAGGTGCAGGCAGGAATGAAGGTGAACAAAGACAGGCAGGTAGGAAGACAGAGGAGGAAAAACATTTTATTTGTATTACTTACTTGTTCATCTTGGTTGTGCCCCCCTGGCCCCGGGACAAGAAACCAGGTCCTTGGTATATATGTGGACTACGCCAGCCAAAAGCAGCAGACCAGCCACTACTCTACCAGGGTGTGCTGGGGACATTTACATTTAAGCCAGCACATTTGTCTTAAAAGATGTTATCCTGCACAGGTCACATAATGTTACGAAGGATTCACAAGTAGCTACTGGAAAGATCCCAGCAGCTCTGCGGCTGAGAGTACCTTGACAAGTCACATGCTTATTCGGTCCTGAAAAAGCAAAGGTTATTTTCAGCTGAAGGTCATGTGACCCTCTCTAGCCGCATCCTTTCTCTGCCCTTGGTACCCTCCCCTGGCAGCCCATTCCCATGTTTCAGAGATTCCCACACTCAGTGTCATTCTGCACACTCAGTATAATTTGAAGTCACAAGTTCTAGTCTCTAGTCATAAATTTGTCAGTTTTTTGCTTTACATTTGATGAGAAAAGAAAATTAACTTTTAGGCAACATTTTCCATATGCAAAATCATAGTGCACATATTTTCCTTGGTATTTAATAAAAAATTCAGTACTGAGGACCATGGAAGGGAAATATCCTTTATGTATGAATGGTAAGGATTCATTGAAGGGTGACTTGATAACACCTAGAAAAATCCCAAAAAGTGCACTCTTTGACTTAGCAATTCTACTTCTGGGATTTACTAAGACGAGAATCATCAACCCGCACCTGTAGGCCACAGCTAGCCTGTTAACTGGATGTGTAAAGTTTTTTTGGAACACAGTCACACAGTCTGTGACATGTCACTTAGGACTGCGTGTGTGCTACAAGAGGAGAGTCGAGTAATTGCAGGAGGGACCACACGATCCACAAAGCCTGGGTCTGTTGTTAACGGGCGTTTCTGAGACAGGTTGCTCATCTCCACAAGTCATGAAAATGTCACAGATGACTGGGACTCTTGATTTGGGTCCCCATTGTGAGCCATCGATGTGCTCTTCAGAGGATCGAGCTTCCACGCCGAATGCCAAGCCTGTGCCATAATATCCTTAGATTTTCAGACCTGCATTCCAGGCTTGGCATGTTCACTCCATCTGGAGTTAAAGGGCAGGCTCCCCAGGGGTCCTGAGTCAGAAGTGGGGCTCCATCAACTGGCCAGTAATACAGCCTTCTCCCCTCCCACTTCTCACAGGGGTCCTGCTTGTTTCTTCTATTTAGATACTCAGAAATAAAAGATTTCATTTTCCTTCCTTCCCTGAACTCTTTGAGAGAATCCAGAACACTGTAACAGAGACAAATAAGATTTGCAAAACTCACTTCCCCTAACAAGGAACACCAGTTGCCTCTGGTGATGGACTTCTTCCATTTTGGGAAAGGGAGCCTCTTAAAGTGAATCATCCTCTCAAGAATGACCGCTCCTGCTCTATTTTTGTTAGAAGAAAAAAAAACAACAACAAAAAAAAACAGCTAAATAGTTAACACAGCTCTCTTCTATACTTGTGTTTCTTTTATAATTGAAAAAGCACTAAGGTTGTTTCAAAAATAATAATAATAAATCAAGTTTACAGGTGGTTTTGAGGACAAATGAAGGTTTTGTAAATAACTGGGGTTTTATAAATATGCTTCATAGGTATGAGCTGGAATAATTATTAATAAAATTTGACTATCCAAAACAAAAAGTGAGGATTATTCTTCAAATCACGAAAATTATCTTTACAGCCTGCCATATATTTCTTTTAACATATTAAATTAGAATATTAAAATGCTAAAAGCAAGCCTCACAAAAGATAAATGATACATATGCAAATAAATGTGGACACGTGCATCATTTTCTCCCCAAAATATAAAAAAAAAAATCTTAGGGAGCCCCTAAAACAGATAAATACCACTAGTCTTTTGAACACAGTCCGGCTCACTGGCTAGTCACAAATTTACTGAACTGAACCACAGGGCATTCAGAAAAGACCCTTGAGTTACACAGGATGAGCGAAAAGACAGAGCTGCCCGCTCTGTAAATTACGCGGGGCTGACACGGGAAGCAAACTCTGGGAGCATTTTGACCCCGGCCCTCGTTTTCCAGATCAGGGACTGATGGCAAAAGGTCATTTTTTGTACACAGCCAACAGAGAGCTCATTGGCGAATGGAACTAAATTCAAACTTAGATCATCTGCTTCCAAAAGTAGACTCTTCTCTGCCCCCTTCCCTTCCACCACCACGCTTCTGGGAAAAGAAAAAATATCCCAAACATGCCTGAGATGTGGCGTGAGAGCCACTGAGCAGGCGCAAAGGGTCTTCGGTTCACGGGGAGTGGGAGGTACGTGCGACTGCTGACAGCTCTTAAGAGCCCAGGTCACCCTACGCTGAGCGGGAGGCATCCGGCAGGACCTGCCAGGCCCTCACACCATTCATCACTCCCTTCTGAGCCACTTTCCAGAAACATACTGTTCTCTACTTCCTGACAGCTTCTGCGGTGTTTCCGCCTCTGAGCCCACGGTTCATTTTTCTCCCATTTATGGCCCTGCCTTCCCCTTTAGCTAAACACGTACACACTTCTCTCCCTTTGCCTCATTCAATCCAGAATGCAGGCGAGCACCTTTGTTCTCTATGGTGGCCCCACGAGAACCTTCACCCTCAGGACAGGACTCCGGCAAGACTGTGGGCAATTCTTTCCCCTGAGACCAGATTCCACACGGAGACGTTGAGGTGCTGCTTGTCTCCTTCTCTGGGAGCCCGGTGCCAGGTTTTGCCCCCACAACCAGAGGGCCAGCACCTGCAGATCCCCAGACTCATGCACACGTGTAACTCTGGGCATGCCTTGCTCTTTTGGCAGCGTCTGCCCTCACACTATTAATATTACTTGGCACTCACAAATGATCTTTCAGTTTTGAAAATGCCTCACAAGCGCATATTAATTGAACAGATTTGCTGGCTCCAAATATTTTTGCTCCGCCTCGCAAGCCTCTGGATATTTATACAAGTTACACCCAGGCCCCATGCAGAACTTCCAGCACCAGCTCCGATTGGGGAAGCTGACAAAGAGCTCGGGGGGGCTTGCCATCTGGGGTCCTAGGCTCGCTAGATCACATGACTCCCTCCAGCAGCTTCTCAAAGAAGCACCATTTCCAGGATTTGTTTTTTTATTGTCTCCCTAAGTCCCTGCCCCAACTCCTGGTCTCGAACCTGAGTCCTGGGGCTTTAAATGGCCTACACCTTAGCCATCCTAGCTGCCTGAGCACAGAGGTGTGCCTACCAGAGGCTGTAGAGACACAGGGATGATATGCACACATTTTTAATCTCAGAAACATTGGGATTCACAATCCAGAATGTTCACTGGGGAAAGATCTAAAGTCTTATCCTGAGTGTCTCATAGGGACAGCAGGAATGATGCTTGACTGTGTCACTGTGATGAAAGTGGAAGACTCCGATAGTTTCAGGACACAGAAGAGCCAGTGTCCACTGATCACTTAATGTTTTACATGGTGTATCTTACAAAGCCTTGTGAGTTAGCTCTACTTACACCATCAGTCTCAGGATGGGGAAACTGAGGCACAGAGAGCTTGAGTCCCACGTGCCAGACAGAGCATGTAGCAGACAGAGCGTGTGGGGAGAGTGCTGCGACTTGAATCTGTACATCCTGACTCCAAACCCGGGCTTCTGATGACCTCACTGACCCCGCTCCAGACAGTGGTTCCCAGTGGATGGCAGTTTCAGTGCCACCATCCTACCAAAGGGGATGGTCAAGTTCTTCCGGTCAGAGGATCCAAGTGTGGACATCACCTGTTCTCTGCTGCCCCGCGCCTGACCCCTTGGTGGTACTCTTGAATTTCTACCAGCAAAATCTTGTGAATTTTCTGTTTTCTAGAAATAGTAATTCTAATCGTTCAGAAAGAGTTTGGCATATATATATGTATGTATGTATATATACATACATATATATATGTTTTCTTTCCCTGTATTCAGTAATTTGGGTCATTTGTAGAAAAAAAAAAATTCCTATAAATATAGGCCGTCTAATTTGAGCCCTAGCTCTCCTCTCTTCTACTTATTTGGAAACCGTTTTCTCACCTATAAAAATTAGATCTTAGCCTCTCAACTCGAGGGAGTGCTGGAAAGGAAAAGGCTGATGCTAAGGTTCTGTTAACGCACAAGTTCTCAGAGCCTTTGACTGCAGTTTGTGACGATTTCTCAGTGATTTTTGAAGATAGATGTCCATTTGGAAGGAAGTGCACATGAACATTTCTCACCCACAGGTCCTGAAGTGACTCTAACGCTCTAAGAACTGCCAGTTTCCTCTGTTTGGCAGAACTATGACAGTCTTAACATGTTTAATGAATCTGCTTGGCGGCACTTACAATTGCCAGAGCCTGTGGAGACAGCAGAAACATCACGGTGAATAGAAGACCAACCCCATGAGGAAGTACCCCGCTTTGACCCAACAATGAGGGCGGAACTGTTGTTTTGGGAAATAGAATGATCACTTGTTAGAGGGGTCAGGAGTGATGTGAAGGAGAAGGCAGACTTCTGGGCTGAGTTTTAGTGGCTGATCATCTGGACAGGGGCTTGGGGTGGTAAGCGGGTCCAAGACTGGGAATGGCCTTCCCAGGAGAAGGAACAGAAAGAATATGGGAAGGAATGTGTGTGTGAGGTTGCATCATGTGACAGGAAAACTGTTAATGCTTCCACTTGTTGGACTTAATTGTGGCCTAGAGGGACGATGCTGGATGCGTAGAGCTAGATTCCGAAGGGCCTTGGAAGCCAAAACTCAGGAGCTTGGAATTACATTTCCTTCTGTGGTCAGAATGTGAAGAAATGTCACACTGCCCGCACCGCGCCTCTCTGGACCGGAGGACTCACTGGTCCTCTCGCACCTGGCTGTTAATGAAACTGCTCTGCCCTTCCTGCGGTAACCCGCTCCAGGCCCTGAGATGTTTATGTCCTTCCCCCTTCTCCCCCCAGTAGTCCTACCACCACCCACGAGGAGCCTGGAATGCTTAGGGCAGCAGAAAGTGGGAGCTGCTCTCCAGAGCACTGGAAAAATAATCCACTGAAAGGTTTATTTCCCTGCTTAGAATATTTTCACAAAGTAAATCTGCAAGCCTTGCCACCACACACTCAACTATTTTTAAGCTTCCTGACCAGCTCTTCTAGATAGGCCTTTGGGGACGCTGTGATGGTGGAGAGGGAGGAATTGCTCTTGGCTTTGGGTAGACTGGCCTTCTGGGAGCTCTGGGGTTTTGTTTGGCCACAGGACATTTCTAGGGGAGGGAGCAGGGGTGAAACGGAAGCAATTAGTCCTCTTGTCTATGGGCCTTATCTGTCTTCCATGACCAACGGGAATCTCAACCTCTTGCCTTTCAGGGCACAGGCGCTGCCAGGAGAAATGAAGCTGAGGTTTCATCTCCCTCAATGCCACTCTGTCATGGACACAGGCCACAGACAAGGGGCCTTCACTGGCGTGGTACCAGATGCCATATTCTAGGACTAGGTCATGACTCAGCCAAACAGATTCCTTTCTCTTCTCCCACACTGACCAGCCTCGGCCAGATGGGTCCAGTGGGCGGAGAGCTGAAAAGTCAGAAAGGGTAAAACTGTGTGGGTGACGGGCATTCTCAGAGTTTCCAACAATGATCATTCTCAGCTTCTCAGGTCCCAGAGCCCATTCAAATTAACAGGGTCAAGTGAAAATGATCCAGGTTTTTCTGGGAACTGGAATTGACCTGGTCACATGTTATCTAAATTATGGTGAAGTGCGGTGGTTTATAAAAGAAAGGAGGTAGCAGTCCACGGGTCATGCAAAGCAGCGACCCTCAGATTCCACAGATCCGGTAATTTTAACAATTTTTTACAATCATAAAGAGGGCTTACAAGATGTTATACTTGTTCCTCCAAATAACCACGTTGACTAAGACAATGGCATCTTCCTGGTTTTTCAAATGGGGAAAGTTATGCCATCATCTAATGTTGCAGGAAACACCAAGATGCAGATGTAAATCTTTGAGAGATAAGGTTTTATAAGAATGGAATGGTACAAAGCATGCCGAACCATTTTTAAAGGGAATGTTAACAGAAGTACAATGGCTATTTTTCAGACGTTTACAGAGATGAAATAAATTGCCAACAGGAACAAAAACTGTGACTGACAAAGTTAAGATTTCAAGCTAAGTCTGTCTGGTATAAAATATGTTTTTTTCATACTATCTATGGTATATCCAGATTCCTTTATTTCTGTCTACATTCAAATTTAATATTGTGTTCCCCAAATGGCATATTTTAAGGGCTGCAGGAAGGTTAGGTGCTTCCCCTGAGTCTATTTCTCTTCAGCTCTTGCTTGACTTCTGCTCCCAGCTTCTCCTCAGTTGTGGTTGTCCCCTCAGTTGCTTTGGTCACCTCTCAAGCTCTTGTTTACTCTGGGTTTTCCTACTTCTGTTCTCCAAGCTCCAGCCGCACAAGCCTGTTTCAGGTACAAAGATCTTCAAAAATGGAAGGACATGATCACACATAAAGCAACTTAAAATCAGGGGTCGTATGTAACTGTTCTAAAAGGTCATAGGTCAATGCCCTAAATTTAAGGACTGTTTTCTTGGGCATCCACCACTGGGCTCCTTATCTACCCCAAATCAACTCTATTTAGCGTTTTGAATGTCAGCTAAGTGACAGATTTTAGCTTACTTTGTTAAGCAAATCACTTGCCTTGCTTTGTCCCATCAACACTTTCTCCATCTCTAATCAGAAAAAAAGAATTCCCATCTGTGACTCCTTAAGAGCAAAAACTTTTTGGAGGCACCCAGAAAGATTCACTGTCTGATCCCAGGTCCATCCCTAAGCCAATCATTGGTAAAGGGCTAGGAAAATGAGGAGAAGGCATTTATACCTTTTTGGTACCTGTATTTGTCATCAGCTTTTAGAACAAGCCACAAATCTTGGTGGCTTCTTTTACAAAAATTTGCTTCTCTGTTACTCCAAGTCTGATGTGGCTTACTGGCCCTCCAACATGGCTTGCCCCCAAGCAGGGATTCAGGTATCTGGACTTCTTCCATTCTGTTTCCATCAACTCAGACTCTTCCTTTCCCCTTCAGAGGTAAGGGACCAAGGGGAGACACATTTGAGATTTAGCCTTCTCCCTTGGAAGTGACTAGATTACTTCTACTCACATTCTATTGGTTAGCAGTAGTCACGTGGTCATCCTAAATGTAAAGGAGGTAGAAAATCTACAGGAAAGCCTGGGGCTGAGTAACACTAGTAGGTTCTGGCACAATAGGCAACTCACACAACTGTGAGTGTGCTTCCACCAGCAAGGGAGTCATCTAATGCAAGTCTCCATTATTAACAAAACCAAATGCTCAGGAGATTTAATGTAATAGTGTCTTCTTAAATCTGCAATAGTTCCATACCAACTCCTTAGACCATGTTCAATGCACAATACAAGTATTTCTTTCCTGACCTAACCTTTTTCTCCTCATTTATTCAAAAGGTAAGTGATGATACAATGGGAAGAGAACTTTTTTCAGTGCCCCCAACAACAAAATACCTAAGATTAAAACTTTTGTATCTTGTTACTCACTCATCTCCCTTTACTGTGTTGATTTAGCATCCCTGTATGTTATACTCTAACAGATCTTATTCTCAAATCCATTTCCTTACATTAAAAGAAAAAATAACTCCCCAGGCTGTATTTTTTCAAATGAAGCTCTCTCCCTGGTAATTTTTCTCTCTGTTTTGGCAGACAAACAAGAATTATGTCATAGCCTTGTGACCTGGATCTCCTTGACTGAGACATGTTGGAGACAAAGCTAAGAATGAGGAAATTTGGATAGTTTCCATTTGAATTCTATGGTTTTCTTCCTGTGGTAGTCTTTTGCCTCCAGAAAATTCTAGGGCAATCCAGCATGGGCCGTGGCTAGCAGGAAATTAAAAGATCCAGTTCTGTCTCCAGTAGAGCAGGCCTAGTTACCCAGGCACAGTTAGTAGAGAGGAATTGAATTCTTTGTTTGATTCAAAGACCCAAAGACATTATCCCATCTGGGGTATGATGGCCTACCTCACACTAATTTTATCATAGAACTTGAAATCATTTCCCTTTGTATACAGACTGACAAAAGGTTTTCTATCCTTGAAGCAATGTGTAGACACTGTTTCTTTGAGACTTGTAACTTAATTGGGAAAGTTTATGAGGACCTTACTGCTTTACTAAAATTAAAATATGTCAACAACTTGATGCAGAGTAATTCTGTGCTGTTTCAGGTCCTTTCATGTCTATTTGTGGATAGTCCATACTAAATCTTGTGGGACATATTGATCAAATAGGAAATTTTAGTTTTCTGTGTGTTGAGTATGACTTCCTGTATTCCTTAGATCTGTTTCGTGGCATCAGCTGAGTGAAGAAGGAAGTCAGAGGTGATACAAACATGAGGAGGTTTGTAGCATTTCGTCCTCAGTCCTTGGTACAAGAGAAAGGACTCCAGAGAATTTGGTTACAGGAGGGAAAGCTATAAGGTGGATAGAGGTGAAAGGTTCCTGGGTCAGCTGAAGACAAAGGTGAATTCTTTTAAGACTCTGGCAATGGGTATCATGGTAGTCTTGATACATTTTAAGAACAGGGATAAGCCTGTAAAACTTATCAGATTTCTTAACCAAATGCTTCATGTCATGATCAGCTAAGTTTGGCCCACTCCAAGGAAGAGTAAATTATTTTCAGGAAAGGCTTTGTTCTCTGCATTAACAGAGGTGATAATAGACAAGTTTATTGTATCCCCTCCTAATAAGGAGGTTTATTTTAATCATCATGAAAGAAAGAAAAAAGCCATAAACAAAGGAACATTAGACAACATTTATTTTAAAATAGGGAATTAAAACAAGAATGGGAAGATTACAAGATTATAAGAGCTATTTTCTTCTTTCTTTAAAACAATAACTCAATTTAATTTCATTCCAGGATAAATATGACTATCTAAAAAATTTAGATCTTGATGTCCAAAATATAATCTACTTTAGGTATTCATAGTAACCTATGAATTATAAATTTAAAAAGTAGAATAATAAAATAGGAAATTGGCTAAACAAACATTAAAGACAGTCAAGTGATAGATGAACTTCTCATACATACTTGAAAGGCGTCAAATGACAAATGTAGTTGTTTTTTCTCTTTATGAGTACCATGCAAATCATCTCTCTCTATCTCTCTCTGCCTCTCTCTCTCTCTCTGTGTCTCTCTCTCTCGTCTCTACACACACACACATTCATACACATGTATGCAATTAAGTACAGACTATTAAAAATATGAATCAGACCAACTAGACCCCTGCTTTAGGGCATCAGATCATGCTCTGATATCCAAGGATTGCTAGGCTTGGGAGAAATGGAAGTGGGTGGAAACAAATAGAAACAAAAATCTTCCAGTGGCAAATCATCCACTGACACAATAATGAACCTGGTTAGAATGTTTGGAGAGCCCTGAGCTTTAGAGAGTAAATCCATTGCATTTGAATCAGGATACCAGCCTTTCATGGGGAAACTTGGACTCTCAAATTCTAGTGTAGAAGAACATGAGCAACTCAGCATCATTTCAGACAAATCCTGGTTTCAGCCTCTTCATGAACCCTGTATTTCCTTGAGACACTTGACTCCAGGTTCTATGAGCTCTCTCTTGTGTTGGTGCATGAACTGTGTTTCCAGCTCTTCGTTTTACCCTGCTCATTCCTCTACATAGCAGTTTCAGGAAATTATTCCCTAGCAGCGTTATGTATACGCTTCTCTGCTTCTAGAGTCACTGTCTACCTTCTACAAATTAGAATCCTCTTATGAATAGTAATAACTAAGGATTACTGCTAGAGAACAGATGTAGAAAGATGCCTCTAAAAACTAGAGACTACCCAATGTTCTCAAAATTAAACTCAGAAAATCTACACTTATTTAATAAGGCACACGGGGTTTCCTAATCTACTATTTATCTTTCCAACCGCACCTCTTGCAACTCCCACATATATACATGATATCTTCTAGCCAGTCAGGGCAATTTATGCTTTCCTGAAGACATCACGCCTTGTGTTCATCCCGCCTCTTCACAGATGTTGCCTCTGCCGTCAGTGCTTCTTTTCTCCCATCACTCATCTCGTTAACACCTACGCCTCTTCAGCCCTTGGCTCAGGTACATCACCTACTCTTGGAACTCTTTGTTTACTACCTTCACCTTCCTCCAAATTGGCTTCATTTTAATTCTTCCTTGTTCTTCAATTTGTCTCCTTATCCTCCTGTGGAAAATATCTATTACAGAATCTAGAATAGTAGATCTTCTCATAGAATCGCTCAAGTCATCACTATGACTTTCCTCTGTCTCCCTAAGACTTGATGGACAGAACATGTCTTATGTGTGTATGAATTCCTAGGGTCTTACAGGACTCGGCTCAGAGTTGGGACTCAATGTATGCTTGACAAATTACTGGAATAATGAGATAAAATGTGAGAAATAAGATTGAGGAGATGAGGAGCTACCAGTTCTAATCAAAATACATGTACTAGATCCCCCAAAATAGAATATACAAATGTACTTCAAGTACTACCCATCATGCACACAGATTTTGCTTCCTCGAAAGTATAGCGGTTTCATTTGTTCTCATCTAAGGTTTTTATGATCTAGCTATAATTTCCCTTCTAATCTCATTTCATACTCTATTCCCTCAGACAATGTTTCAGTCAAATAGGATTTCTTTTAGTGTCTGGAATGCACCATCTTCTTCTTCCTAGTTTACACGCATGCTCCCTCCCCCAGATCTTTGCCTTTAGCAAAATCTATTCATTTTTCAAGTTTCAGCCTAGTCAAAGCGTCCTTCCTAGAAAACGAACCTTAGATAATACTACAGGCAGGACGAACCTTCACCTTCCCAAAGAATCCTATATTTTCTTCCATAGTGTTATCACACTCTATTATAATAGTGCATTGATTTGTTTGCCTTATATGTTATTTTTATATCCCCCATATTTAACAGAACGCCTATCATATAACGAAAGGGCATATAATATTTTCAAAATGTTTCAAAAGGTTGAATGGTGAAAAAAGGAAATAAATAGGGGAAAGGAAAGGAAGGAAGAGTAACATGATACTTTAATGGGATATTATTTCATTTTCAGCCTGATCGCTAAAACACTGGAGAAGTCAATGTGAGATACTTGCCCACTTGAAGAACTGGCAAGAGTGGTAACTTACAACCTACCTTAAATGAATACATCGTTTAAGCTGGACATTAGAGATCAATTGTCATTGAGTTCTACCTATTTCCATCCCGTGAGAGGACTTACTGTCTCCTCACCTCAAGCTAAGAGAGTTTCAAGACCAATCAAGACCTATATAGTTCTCCTGGGGGTCACTCAAGACAGTGGTTACTAATTAGACTGACATGCCCAAGAAATCTAAAGAGAAGTTTGGCTGAAGCAACTTGTAGCAGCCAAGTAGAGCAAATTGGGTTGGGTCCAAGAAAGGGAGCAAGCCAACCAGGCAGATTCATCTGAACAGGCTTTATTTAAAGAGAGATACTGGGAATACTGATGAAAGCCAGCAGAGATTGTGTGGAGGTGGGCACTTCCTAAGTGACCAGCTAGAGGAGATGTATTCATCCATGGCATGAATGCTTGTGAGAGCCCCAGGTGAGATGGGGTAAAGATAGGTCCCCAGTTATCCACAGAATACCTGACCAAAGAGTCATCTTTAAACAACTGCCAAGGTCAGAGAACACTGATGGCTACTCACAGCCATGCTAGTCTCATGCATTAACTGCCTCTGTCCCTGACTCAATTTTATTCCTGAAGGGGTTAGAAACAGAAGTATCTACAAGTGGGAAGTAGAATTAAAGTGTAAAATGGAGAAAAAGATAAAAGCAACGGTTTGAAGTATACTCCCATCAAACCCCTTACCTACTGTTAGCTTCCTGAGCTAAGAAGGGGAAAAATGAATTATAATGAAGTTCAACATTTTAACTACAAAGAGCAGGAGTTATTTGATGACTGAAACCAAGTTGTATTGTGCTGTGACATCATCAGTAGTGGTACATTTTCTCTAATGAGGAGCAGATCAACTGTTGGACTGCCAGAGAGTTTCATCCAAGGGGGTGGAGAAACAGTGATGAGAAAAAATAGTCATTTTCTGATCACAGCTCATCTGTTCTGCTGATCTATGATACAAACCGAAGAAAGGAAGGAAGAGAAATTATTTGCAGATAGACATTGTGTCACCAGCGTTAACACCAGAGTTTTGGGTAGTTGAGTGCCAATTTAGAGAATGTCAACCAGGAAGTCGTAGCTTCTTCACATGAAACAGTGAGAACCTTGGACTGGCCCATTTTCTACTCTGTATTCTCTATACAGCCTCTCCCTAACAGAGATTGAGCTCCCCTTGCAAACATGGGGACAGAACTCACAGTGGAAAGAATCAGCTGCCCATCTAGTCACAGCCCTCACTAATGGACTAATTATCATTCTTCTGAGTATAATGAGTGAAGTGCTGTTCTGCCTTATACTTTAGACACCCACAGTGCTGTTTGGTGTGAGTACACTCAGTTGACAACTTCTAGGTGCTTTGACAAAATGGAGCAACACAGAAAAACCGGCCTAAAATTTGGAACTCTGCTGTTTCATTCCATTGGGCATCTTTCTGAGTCTCTTTGTGCCCACTTCTTTAATAGTTCTTTTAAACTCCCCTGGAAGCTTTTTCAAAATAGACTGTGATGATTTCTAAATCACTGCTGTAATTAAGGTATCTCATGGCCAAATGCTCTGCCTGTCCTCTCTTATTTGAACTTGACAACAGTCCTACAAGTTAGGTATCAGCGTCTCTATTTTAAATGTGGCAGCAAGTTAAAAAGAGTCAAGTAATTCCTCCAGAAGCTCATTAATTAAAGTGCCATTCAATAGACAACCCTGAGTACACTACACCCTTTTGTCCCTGGGTTGCCTCTGAGGCAAGAAGGGGGAGGAAATTTTCTGAATTATGAAAACTTTCTTTCCTCAACTGTGGGTTATAGAAAATCTGTATCTACCTAGTCATGAGGAGTGGTCTTTCACCCTGCTCCACCCAGACCAGGAACTTCTCAAAAGCTCTTTCAGTATTTTAGTAGAAAGTTGTGAAAGCTCCAACCTAGGGATTTTCCACCATTCAGTGGAAATGAGCTGCTAGAATCAACTGTTGCCCTTATAACCCAGTCCCCTAAGGTATCAGGGACACCCATGGTATCTTGGCCCAGTTTCCCTGGACACAGAACTCTCCATAAGAAGGCCAGTGTTTACTGTGTGACAAGCAGGAACAAGATTCTCAGAACTCGTACCATTCCAAATAATTTGGACTTCAGTTTCCAAGAAAACTGCCGTCCTATGAATCACCATGGGAAATAAATGAACCTGAAGGAATCATCTTCTTTGAGAAAGATCTAAGGTCAGCAGGAAACGTGAAGAACCTGAGTGTTCTTTTCTAAGTTACTTTTCCTACTGTCTGCAGACCCTTCTTAAGGCTCAAATACTTAGGAATCATCTTTATTGTTGACTTTCACCTTCTCCCTAGATTTAGGTTGAGTAACGAATATTCTTTTTGGCATAAGATGCTTTTTTGGAAGCACAAAAAGACTTCTCAAGAAAAGTCTGTGTGTGGTCCTATCGAAGAAAAAAAAAAGGAGTAACAATTTTCCAATGCAAAGATTTTAGAGATAGAAAAATGATTTTTAATGACTCTTTAATAAGATAATCATGTTGGGGCTAGAATAAACTTAAATTTAAATATGCCTCAGAAAAAGATAAAAAATGCAGTATAATTCTTCCTGTGGGGTCATGTTTTGATAATACAGAAGTCATGCAAATTTAAATCTATGCATATAATGCCCACCTATTTGTAATTTATCATCCATGGAGCCAAATGTCTGCATTAAACAGAACTGCTGCCAAGAGAAAAGATCTTTGAGATGAAGAGTTCATTTAATACAGAAAAGACTGATTTTAGCTTCTTAGGAAGAGTCCCAAAATGGCAGTGGTTTTCAAATATTTCCCCCTATCCAGAACTGTTCTCTCCCATCTAATCACCCATGAAGAGCTAGATTAGGTCTCTCCTCTAGAAGTCTTCTGTAAATACCTCCCCACAACTGCAGAACACCTGCAGGGTATTTTCCTCCCACAAAATAGTTAGCACATACTGACATGTCTTCTTTCCACGTCATTTCATATGTCAGTGAAAGCATAAGCCTCTTGAAAGCAGAGAGAGGAGAAAGCACTAAGCTCCAAGTGAAGTTCTAGTCTTCCTGGTGACTTTCCATGTGAATTTAAACAGATCTTTTATCTTCTCAGCTGTGCCATGTGTTCTCATTTATAAAAAGATTATTTGGTCTCCAAAGCCCCAAACAACTTTAATAGTTAATGGTTTTATTATGAACTAGATCGCCCTGATCTCTTATTCCCCAACTCTCCTTACGCCTTGTACAAAGCGCAAGATTGTAGGCCTGGGGAAGCGGCAAGACTGTGTCTGACGATGCCTACCGCTGTGGGATGCACAGAGGGATCTCAGAAGATACCCATTGAATCAAAAAGTCCCTCCTTCATAAATGAATTCACACTAATGAAAAACCGTAGACTATTCCAGACATGAATGTGCATTGCTGTATTGTAATCTTCACAACAAAGTATTATCCTAACACAGTTACTACAATTTAAATAAGAAAGATGGAGGGAATCACTCATTTGTTCAAGGTGCCTCAAAAGCTGGTGGCCAATCTGCATCCAAGCTTATCAGGCTCCTATATGGACATTTTCTTTCCGTCACCACACGGTAGTGTCTAAGCTTGTCTGAGAAGCAGTGTGTACACCCACACCACTATATTTTTTGCCTCTATAAGGGAAGGCTTATTTGTGCTGATCTGATGGGGGTGGTGACAATACTCAGCCCTAATTTGAGGAACAAAGAATGAGGCGAGAGGCTGGGAGACTGCGTTTCCCACCAAACCCTCCCCAGGCAAATGGGCAAACCAGAATGAAGTTGCTAAAGAGCTGGGAACCAGCATGCGTGATGAGATGGTGGTTCTTTAGGTTTGTGATGAGGACAGCCTGAGGCTCCTGCTTCAGCTGCCAGGCCTACAGATTAAGCTCCTTTCTTTCTTTCTTCAAAAGCAAGAATGCTGAGACCCTAAACTGTTTTCTTTTAAATGCTATAAGCCTTTCAGGAAACAGCTTTCTCTGGGAACCTGCTCATTACAGAAAGCCCCTTGAAGAAGTGCCAAAACATAGTTAGCAGGGAGGGGAGAAGGGAGGAGAGAGTGTTGGGTTGATTCAGTGGAGCCATTCGATGATGAAAGTGCCTTTATCAAGGGAGCAGAGAATAGCCCAGCGCCTTCTCAACCATGCAGAGCACACAGACTCCTGGGAAAGATCTCACACTTGGATGAAACGTGGAAAGAAACAGATTCATGAAACGGATGGGGATGCTGAACTTAATAATGGCAATTATTGCTCCCATATACAGAGGACAACAGGCACTGGGTTAAGGGTTTTCTATTGTATTAAACCACATAGTCACTCTGTGAGTAGATGTAATTAATTTTCTAACAGGAGGGAAAAGAGTGTTGGAGAATAGAGAAGATTTGCAAATCTCACATAGGTAGACATGACCCAGGCATTAACTGAACTTCAGCCTAATATCAAAGTTCACATTACAGTATCTCCACTTTCCGTGTTCAAGTAAGTGAAGCTCCAGATCTGTGAGACTAATATACAGCAATATAGTTTCCAACATGGAAAAAGCGAAGGGTCATATTCCTGAGTTAGGATGTCACGTGTGACAACCAAGAAGTCATTCCCTTTTTAACAGCGAAACATGAAGGAGCCCTTGGATACATAGCTATTGTGGTCTCCATGTGTTAGAGTTATAGGACATCAAGTATCCATGTGTGTAGGCACCAGGGCCTGAGACTTCCAGAAGTGGGAAGGCATGGGGCTGCTAGTGAAATGTACAGGACTTGGACTTTTAATTTAGACCTTTTTAACTCTGGACCCTGGTTCTGACAAGTGTCAGTTTTCTGACTATGGGAAAGGGACTTAACCTTCAGGTTCTTGATCCCCTCTTTTGTGAAATGGGTCTAAGAAGTGTTTACCTTGTAGGGTTGCTGGGAGGTCACAGAACATTCTAAAGCAGTCACTAAAAAGAGTGATCATGGCAAGGTAATTCTGTGATTATTGTTGGGTGACATGGTTGTTACCGATAATGTGGATGCTATCTTGTTGTGGTTGTTGTTCTCGTGATTATTAATACTATTGGAGTCATAGCATCAAAACAGTGACACGTAGTATTTGCCAGGTGGCAGGCATGGTTCTAAGTGCTTCCACATGTTTGCATCATGTAATATGCTCACAACAACCCTGGTGAGTAGTCAATAAAATGTTATTTGTCACTTTGAAGGTGAGGACAGAAGCATAGAGAAGTTCAGTAATAAATTCCAAATTCACAGAGAGCGAGAGTTCAAGCTGGGATTTATACCCAGAAAGTCTGACCCAGGCATTTCCCATGGACACTTCAGCGTGGGAATTATCTACGCCACGTACATGCAAACTAGAGTCTTCAGACACCTAGGAGCTGCCAACTGCTACAAGGAATAATCTAAACGAGTTGGGTTCCATGGTCTTCAGGCCTATTTCAGTTGTTTCTCTTTTTCATTTTATATGTACAATTTTCACAAAAGATCTCATTAAAAGAAAGGCTTGTGTAGCTGACAAGCATTAAATAACTTGATCTGGATAGTGTGTCCTTTGTGGAGGGGAAGATCACGGGCATCGGTGTATCTTGGGCAGAGAACCGCAGAGAGGTGGGGACACAAATTCCCTTTCACATAATCTGCACCCCTGTTCTTGTTCGTACTAATGGATGAGTCTTGTCGAAGGGAGGAGCAAATGATAGCCCAGGCATGGGAGCCTCCATCCTCTACTGGGCACTAAATAGCCAGGGAGTTTCAGCACTCACTTCATGAACAGCGGCCCTGCATTTGCCTCACCCTGCAGAGGCCTATGTCCAATGGGGAAGACAGTCAGGGCTCCAACTAACTATCTTGGTTGGTAGACCTTCCTGGTAGAGCTAGATGATGAGTTAGAATGAAAAATTATAATAATAAATATTTATTATGCCTTTTAGCATGAACATAAATTGAAACATGCTTTCCTATACTTCTGTACTGGAGATTTCCTCCCTAAACACCTATTATTTAAAAGATAACGGGTAATTCCAAAGCAGACAATGGTTTTTAAACACTGGAAGAATAGCTCTCAAGTGCAAGTTTCAGAACTTCCTACTGTCTTGGGCTACATCTTAAAAGTCAAAATAACCACCATCTTCAATCTGTCTCAGGTTCAGATTTTGAGAAATCAGTTTTTTTTCTTCTTTCGTATGTGCTGGTTTCCAACTAAGCTTTAAAGATTATCGATTTTATTCAATTTGTTATTAAATAGTGGAATTCTTTTAGTGTTTGTTTTATTTTAATTTTTACTAATTTTTTCAAGATGTGTTGCCATGAATAAAATACACACATTTCAAATGGCCAGAGGAGAAAACGTTTCCTGTTACAAGCACATGGAGGCTAAGAAAATTGTTGTTCTCAACTTATTCTCCTTTTACCAATAGTTTGTGAACAAAGTTACTCCACCAGTGTCCTGCATATGAATGAATGAATGAAGATCAACTTCACCTCCTATGGAGTTGCCACCAGAGCATCTTCAGTGAATTGGGTCCTAGGCTGGGCTTCTTCAGGGAGAGGAGGGAGAGGAGAAGTGCCATTGTCACCTGCTGGGTTCCTTCATTGGTTTATTCAGAGAAGGAAGAACTGATTTCCTTTCTTCATGAGTCCTGAAAGCAAAGGATTCTGCTTTGAGGATTCCCAGGAGGAAATACGGGACTGCGATGTTCTCACTTCTCAAACATTATCCGAATCTCTGTCCATTTTCTGCATTTCATTGGAATTTAAGTTCTGTGCAGAAAAGGAATCTTGCATCGGGGCAACTTGCCCAGACATTGTGGTATCTAAAACCTAATGAACAGCACCTCTGAGCATTTAACGAGATGTTTTGGAAAAATAAAATTCTAGAAATATCGTCTTATTCAAAAGATTTGCTTTGGAACAAAACCTAATGGATGAAGATCAGTGATTCTGAACCGATGTTTATTCGCACCACGTCTGACACCAAATGCGTCATGTTTCTTCAACACCACTCCTTCAACTGTCCGAGTCTAGCTGGGTGTCCAGCAGTTCAATTCAATTGTGATAGCTTTCCCTGGAGTTGGCATCAGATCCCACACCTCCAGGACACAGCCCTGCAACACTGCCCCCAATTCGGATGCCAATTGCAAGTCCCAGATTGTCACCAGTCCTTCTGACTGACCAGCGAAAAATTGAGAAGATCCCTACACTAACCCCATCTTCAGGTTGATAATTTGCTAGAATGAGTCACAGAACTTAGGAAAACACTTTGCTTCTTATTACTGTTTTGTTTATTTGTTTTTGCAAAGAATACATCTCAGGTTGTCAAATGGAAGAGTTGCACAGGGCAAATATATATTCGGGAGCAGGGAAGGGCAAAATAAATGTTCAGGAAGGTGGGGGATGATGCCAGGACCTTCCATACCCTCTCCAGGTGCACCAGGCTCCCCACTCTTTGATGTACTCACCAACCCCAAATCTCTTTGATCTCCATCACACCGAGGTTTTCATGAAGTTCCATTACATAGATATGATTAAATCTTAGGTCATTGATGATGAATTCCATTTCCAGCCCTGCTTCTCTCCAGAGATCTAGTGTGGAACTGAAAACTCCAGCCCACTAATGTCGGTGGTCTTTCTGCAGACCAGCTCCAGCACTGAAGCTCTCTAGGGACTCCCAGCCACCAAGTATCCATTCATTAACATACAAAAGACAGTCTTGTCACTCCAGAGATCCCTAGTGTTGTAGGAACTATGTGCTAGGGACCAGAGACAAAGATCAAATATCTATTTCTTATTTATTACACTGATTTGCTTCATCTTGGTCAACTAGTATGAATTACTTCAGTGAAAACTGTGCTCAAGGACAAAGAAGCAGTAAAATTCAGGGCTGAATTATAGCCACTGCTTTCTGGTGCCAGTGATAACACTTCATGACAAGTCTGCCTGCCAGGCAGCTCACATCATCATCGGTAATAACAGGAATGGTAAGCGCAGCAACTGCGGCTAATATTTATTGAACATGTATGAGATGCCAGAAAAGATACTAAGCATTTTCTAATGATTATTTCATTTTTTTCTCTGTCTCTGTCTACCTACACACACACACACACATGCACGCACGCACGACATAAACTCTTTTCTCTCCCTATTTCATTTTATAGATGAAGAAACAGATCTGAGATGTCCCATGACTTGCCTCTAAAGGCACAAAATGAGTAAGTAATAAAATGGGAATTTAAACACATATTCATCCGTTTGCAAAACAAAAGCTCTCACCACTCTGCCAGACAGCATTTCCCTGGAGAGAATGTCCAGCTCAGATTCAATCTTGATTGTCAGCCTCCTCCAGGGAGACTTGACTGCCCCCTCTTCTGTGCTCGCATTGTGCTGGGTGCCTCTTTCTATTACGCAGCTCATTATGTCGTAGCTGGTAGACTGAATGTCTGTCCTCTACTTGTCTGAGTGCCTCTCGAATATAATTCTACATTCTTTATCATTGCATATCCAGGACCTGGTAGAATGACATACAAAACCGTTATTCAATTTAACCCATATTAATAGGCACACAATAAATACTTCCTGACTTGGAAGGGGCCTTAGTCTCCCCACCTACAAAATGGGAGCTGTTCTTCCCTAGAAATAGACAATTCATATTCTTTGATGCTAGGAAATGCTCAAGACTTCCAGACTAATACATGTGTGCAACTGTCAAAGGACATCCTGGGAAAATGCTGTGCAAGTATTACAAGACATTATTGAAACGGAACCAAGAAAGAAAATCCTGACTCTCCTGACATGGTCCAGCTGCCAGAGACAAGCTGTCATATCACACCAGTGGAAAGTTTTTGCCACTAGACTGGAGGCAAACGGGCCTGAAGGCACAGGGTGCAATCTCTCTTGCATATCTCTCTAGACACTGACCACGCTGAACAAACACGGGCGCCGTCTGCGTGGGGGAGGCTGTGGGGATGTCTGACAGCCAGGTGTGCAATCGGCGTCTGGCCGGCAGCTTGCCAGGCCGTCCCTGTTGTGCTCCGTTGCTATGACACAGACGGGGAGCGGTGCAGCGTCTTGCTTTCGCCTCGGCCACAAAGGCCTGGAGCAGTGACAAAGGCTGCTCAGATTGCTGGAGCGCCAAGGAAATGTACATATTTGGCATAATTCGTGGAATTTCTATTGAAGGCCCGCTCAGAAGAAGACTGGGGTTTTTGTCCGGGTTCTGCCATTCGGGTTAGACAAGGACTTCTCCCACTGTGAAAAGTTCTCACTTGTAAATAAGAAGGGCTCAGAGATCAGTGTCTCCTGATGAGGGATGTGCACTGTTGACAGTTGCAAAATGTTCGCAGGTGCTATACGGATAAACTTGCAGACATATAACGGTTGTGAATGGTTGTGATATGCACTCAAAAACAATGCTGTTAAACCTTGATGTCATGTAATTACTTGGAATAAATATAAAGTAGATGGTTCCATTTTTTTTTTTTAAAGACGCTAATATTAGAAAATAAGAAAATTAGAAGAGAGAGAGGGGGCCAGGTGGGCATGATAGAAATTGTGAAAATGGAGCGCAAACAACTGGAATTAAAGTTGAGTTGGATGTGTTAGAGATGACATTCTAGCAATTGACTCCACAGTTTGATCACCAGTGGTTAGTTAGGAAAAAATCATCGGGATAATTCAGACAAAATTATATTTATCCTGACGATGACTCCATTTATTTAAGTCAAGTCTATTAAAACAAACATTTTCTAACACCTATCGGAAATTTGTCACTAGGCCAGCCATTGGAGATAAGAAAATGGAGAAGACAGGGTCTTGGCATTGTCTAATCAGTGACTTACCTGGGAAAATAAATGTCTTCAGTTTAATGTGATTTTTTTCAATAGAGTGCAGTAACCTGGGAGCCAGATAGGGAATACCAACTCTTCCTAAGAAAGAAGAATAACCAAGAGTCTTCACAAAGAAGGTAAACACTGCACTAATCCTTGAAGTATAAGACATTTTCTCAATGAATGGGAAGGGAAGACATTCCAGGCAGAAGGAAGGCTTGTGAAAAAGTGCCAAATGACAAATCTAATAGGCAAATTCCATTTTCTTCCTTTACGGACTTACATTTTCATGTACAAAAGGCAGTCACCTAACTGTTTTGTGCTCTTCAGAAGTGCAAACCAGGTATTGAATGGATTTACATCCCATTTTAAACCCACGTTCTTTCTATTATATCATATTTGCCATTCACATCTGAAACCTCACCAATGAATACACACTAATGCTATTTCCAGTTTATTTGTTCTTAATCCACAAAAGTGTGGAACATGAATCCACTGAAAGAATAATGAGATCTACTTCATTAAAGGTCAGCAGCCTCAATTGTAATTATTTCTGAACTTCACACTACTTTTCCTTTTCAAGTAAGTTGTCTGTAGGATAATTCCTCGAGATACTTTACCTTAATTATTTCAGTCGAAAGCTAAAAAGTTTCAGATTCTCCCATGTTCTTTCAGTTTCTATGCATCTCTTAGAAACATGGATAAAGGATATCCTGAGGATAACTCTAATTCCATTGCAACAAGCAGGGTGGATGCTGAACTGTGGAGTTGATGAAGAAGGCCCTGGCCTTTGGGCATCACCACTGAGGAGTGCTCCATGAGAACTTCACTCCAGGGAGGATACTTAATCCAAATCCAGTCAAGTTGAGGCAAACAGGACCCCACAAGTCCTCCCCCGAGTCCTCCAAGACTAATGCGAACAACCAGACAAAATGCTACAAATTTTCTACATTTGACTTTTAAAACAATGGGGCTGACTTGGAAAGACCATGGCTATGGTTTTGTTTTTCTTATTCATAAACAAACAGTTCTTCTAAGTCAAACCAGATCCTGGCTACTAACTTTGGCTGCTGTAGTGCATTGGCAGGAATAGGAAGGAAATTGCATTGCATCCAAGTAAAGAAAGAAATGGGCATCTCCCCATGGCTTAGGGGTTACGCCTGTGCCTGGGGTGCAGTCCATATATAGTTGAGGGACCTGGCAGCCTGGAAGGGGGAGCAACTAAATAAAATGCTGCTGCTTACTCCTCTCCCTTCCTTCCTGACTGCTGCCTGCCTCCATCCCTGCCTGCCTCCCTCTTCTTTAAAACAGATATTGGCCCTTTAGTATGGAAGAGTCAAGGAGGAAAATAGCAGCTGTGGAGCTTATAAAAAGAAACATCTTCAACTAAAAGAGAAAGTTCTACAATGGAGGAGTCAACCTAACAGCATTTTATGGAAAAAATAATGAACTATGAATTTTGGAGTCAAGCTGAGGGGTTTCAGTTCCACTGTACTCTTTACTAGCTATGGGAACTTTTAGGCTCTCTCGTCTCAGTTTTCTCAGGCAAAATAGAAGTCATAGTATGCACCACATGTGAGGAACATGGTACAGGTTACTTAGCAACAAGAAGAGGGCGTATGTGCTTTATAAGCAAATGGCAGCAGGGCAGGGCTCCTCCATGTTCGACTCCATTCAATTGGCAGTGACATTTGTTGTCTGATGGAAGGAAGGGCTACCGGATGTTGTGGATTTTCCCATCAATGGCTTTGCTTTGGTTGTGGTATTTAATGTATATCATTCAACTTTTCATTTCCTTAATCCTGACATATTCAAAATATTGGTGTTTAGTATATTTACCCAGTATTAGATTAATTTGCTAGATGATCTGTTCCAACATTATTTTTTGCTAGTTATTTTTTATTTTCCAGACGTAAGACCCCATAATCCAAGTTAGTGATTATTTTATATTTTTCTTTCTGATATTTGTCTCTTCTTTCTCCATGTTATCACTGTACCCTTGTTAGATTTAAATTAATTCAACTACAGCAAGCTAAATTTTGTTGGGAATGAAGCAAATGACATAGTTATTTGATTGCTATTCTAGTTTTACTTGATGATAGCTAAACAAAAGAGATTTCTAGTGCCTTTTCCCAAAGGTGCATCTGTTAACAGCATCCAATCAAAACTATACCAGATCATTACCATTGAATAGGGGCCAGTTTTTGAGCAGTGGAAAGCAGCCACAGAGCAATGATACTGTTATTTTAGATCAGGCTTGGGATTTGCCCCCAGGATATTTTGTTTCACAGTCTCATTGAAGAAAATGTCTACGTTGGTCTATCCACCATCTTGGATTAGAGGTGTGAGCAATGAAGGTCTTCAGCAGGACATCTTCCAGGCCTCTGGGTTCAGGTCCAAGAAACACTGGCTGTCAGTAAAATAAAGTTTAGGGATTGAACTCAGCATCCCTTCAAGTTAAGTATGCTATGCTCCACAAGCCATTCTCACAAGAAGAAGCAATTCAAAGGAATGGATTAATAGCTTATGGATTTCTTCCACCATGGGACCATTAGCCTTCTGTCTTTAATTTCCCATAACCTCTGCATGTATTCATCCTCCTCTTGTCAGCAGTTTTATCTTTAAGCATGCACATGTGACCTGTATCTTCTTTTTCATTAGCCCAACAATGGTTCACATATTTCATTCTAATATTAACACCCCTGTCACCACCCTCCCTCAACATGTAGTGCCCCGTGACTTTGTGCTGAGTATTCTGTCTATAATCGTCTATCTTTCATTTGTGTCTTCTAGGCACAGTAAACTCCTAGTTAGTTAAGGTAACACCTAATCCACACTTCCACTGAGCTCTCAGTGTGTCCTACATAGTTTTTTGATCATGGCACATAGAATATTCAGTTTGATCTCATTGACAACGTATGTTTTTCTTAAGTTTATCTGTATTCTCACTGCGAGAACTGAGCCTGGCACTTACTACTGTTATCTGTGGCCATTAGTTAGGTTGCTTTTAGCAACAAAAAACAAAATTCAATTCAAATTAGCTTGTTAATAAGAAATGTAAGGATTCAAAGAACTGATGCTTAACTGTGGGGCAAACCCTAAGTTTCACTTAATGCTGGCTTAGGCTCTTTTTTCTGTGTCATCTTTGTATTCAAGCATGGATTTAGATGGTCAGCAGTAGTGAGGCTCCTACCATGCACATAATTTTCAGAGGAAGAGAGAGACGGATTCTTCCCCTGCTCAACTTCTCCCCAAACATCATTTCTAGAATCGGACCATGTGACCCTCTCTAAGTGGGAGTGGGACTCCTCTGGACCCAGTCAGAAATATCCCTGAACTAGAGGGGCATTCATTTACCCCTGCAACATACAAACACTGCTCGAGTTAGGGTGCAGGTGAGAATGTATGGTGCTAAAAGTAAGTGTATTTGCCATGGTCACGTTAACAGGGATTACGGTCCTCACATCACAAGAGCTAGGCGCCAGCTGGTATTCATCCAGCCGCCTGAATTTACCAGGACTAGCACTTCTGAGATTGTCTTGGTCTTTCCCTCAAGCATTTAGAGGTATGGATTACAAACAAACAGGAGAGGCTTAAAAATAAGTAAGCACATTGAAAACACTGTGAATTTGGTCTGTCACTGATGGATAAGCCTAGAACAAGTCTCAGAGTATGGTGTAGATTGAAATTGAAAGTGATGAGGGGAACTCATGGGTTTTAACTGACATAATTAAAAATGGATAGATATAGATATGTGAGTACATGTGTGTTTTCTAGCTCCAGGACCCCTACAGGTAATGGCTGATACAGATTTGGTAAAGGAGACATTCTCCCAGATGTTCTCTGGAATCTCTTACATCCTGCAGCAAGGAATTGCTGAGATAATGGTGGGGTTCAGTCAAAGATCACTAAAGGCATTGTGAAGGGGCTCCCCTGGCTGAGTGTAGGACAATATGGGCAGCAAAATAAAGGCATTTATAGGTGTAGCCCTCTGTGTAAAATAGAAATTCATTAACCTATACTGGCATAAATAAATGGTATAAATTGGGAGCTGGAAAAAACCCCACTTACTATAAAATACACAAAGTATCAGACCCCAAAAGATGCTTTTATTAAGCAATAATTGATGAATACAAAATGCATTTTAATTAACCTCACAGAGAAGCCTTGTAAACACCTTTAACGAAGTGATAAATTTACTATCACCAATAATGAGGCAATTAGCATGCAATGCCTGAAAGGAAAATACCATGAGAAGGATATTGACAGATATTACTGCTAAAAACTCCTGAATCATGAGAAAACATCATTCAAATTCAAACTGAGGAACATTCGGCGAAGTAACTGACTTGTCCTGTTCAGCGATGTCAAAATCATAAAAGGTAAAGACAGAAGATGAAGGAGAAGAAAAAAACGTGACAACTAAGCGAATGGGAATTGGATCTGAGACATCAGAGGGATTTTAAGGAGATACCAGTGAGATTTCAACAAAATATATGTATCAGAAAGCAATGATGAGTAAATGTTGACTTCCTGATTTTGATGGCTGTACTGTCGTTATGTAGGCGAATGCCTTTGTTTTTAAGAAATGCAAATTGATATAATTTATTTGCAAATGATTCAGCAACAATATATATAAATGTGTCTGTTGTGTGTAAGACAGAAAGAATGCTAAAGCAAGTGTGGGGAAAAAAAGCTAACAACTAAGGCATCTGCGGGGTGGAAATAAGCTCTGTATTATTTTGCAACTTTTTGAAAGAGAACAATTAGGGATATGGATGTTGCCTGACAACCATGAGTGTTTATGGTAACATATAGATCTCCAGCCTCTCAAGTCACACCCTCCCAGAATCTGTACTTTCTTGTATTCCCAAATCACAGGAGCATTATCCCTCAAGCCATCTCAAATATAGGACATTCATTCTTTTACCGTTCTCTGCCAAATCTCAAGGGATCTCCAGTTTCAAAATGTCACTTTTTTGTATGCATGCCTCATTTTTCTCCAGGCCACCACCTGCTTTTCTTCAGGTCACCCTTTC
This sequence comes from Solenodon paradoxus, assembly GCA_004363575.1. Taxonomy (NCBI): domain Eukaryota; kingdom Metazoa; phylum Chordata; class Mammalia; order Eulipotyphla; family Solenodontidae; genus Solenodon; species Solenodon paradoxus. Next base: position 50,979 of record RJWH01003061.1, on the reverse strand, counting down.
TCTACAGAGATGATTCCACTCCAGCTGCTACTATTTTTCCTCTTCCCATTATTGGCCTCCTCACCTGCTTGTGAGATGACTGAGATCATAGCTTCACTGGGCTCCGCTGTTCACAGAACTGCAGTGAGCATGGAATCTAGAAAGTGTGTCCTTTGCTGCCTCCAAACAGAGGAAGCACTTACTTGGAAAGCCCAACCTCAGGGACAGTTCTCTCCACCACGAATCTGTGGATGCCTGCACGTCTGAGAGCAGCCCCACTTGACCTCCATGGGGCCACCAGACAAAGTGTTCTTCCCAAGGATAACGGGTTGAGTATCCTTTGCTTTAGTTCTGAAGCAGGGTGAGATGGGGCTGCAGGCCAGATCTAACCCACTGTCTGTTTTCAGATGGCCCACAGCCAACAACTGGGTTTTTTAAATGGCTGAAAAATAATTCAAAAGGAGATTGATATTTCATGACTCATGAAAATAATATGAAATTCAAAATTCAGGCGCCATAAGTAAAGCTTTACTGGAATGCAGTCATTCTCACTTTTTTACATACTGTTTGGGGTTCTTTCTCTAAGTGCAACTCTGAGTTGTGACTGAGACCGCTTGCTTCACCGGGTACTATCTGGCCCTTTGCAAAAGAAGTTTGTCAATCCCTGACCTGCACAGCTAGAAGAGCCGCTAATGCAGTCCCTCTGCAAAAAGGAAAAAACAATAGAATTTTCTTCTCCCAAGGAAAGCCCACATCTCTATCCTAGGAAAGCATCAACTATTTATAACTATGGAAAAAGCGGTCTTTCCATCTTAAACATTACCTGGAGTTTCAGTTGATGGAACTGTGATACATTCTACTCCATGTAAACATGAGCTGAGCTGCATTAGACTTTTCAGATTTGAGATGCTGAGACCCAGTTCCCAGCTGACTCTCCAGTGCTGTTCAGATAATTAATCCAGGTCAGACAAGGTGACTTAATAAATAACATCTAAGACGTAGAAGCCCCTTATATGGTGAAAAGAGAAGAGGTACAGGGGTGATGGGAGAGGAGAGTCATTTGGGGCGAGTGAATGAACATGTCAGTAGCACCAACTAGAGATCTGGAAATTTCTAATTGAGCTCAAGCAACTTTACTGCTATCAGTTCAACTTATGGGCCCATATACCAAAGAAAGAAATAAGGTCCCCTCAATTCTATTTTGATCATTATGTCCACAGAATATATTTCTGATGTTATTTGGGTTGGATTTAATTGCCAAGTCATTCAAAACTAATGCCATTCTAAAAGAATTTCAGTGCTTACATGTAAGGAACATTCGTCTTGATAAAGAAGAATTTAAACCTGCTGACAGTTACCAGAATGTTAGAGGCCTCAAGTTTGGCCAACGACCCAGATGAGCTGGGAAACAGTTACCCAGTTGAGCCTCCAGATATAAACATAGCTCAGCCAGCACTTTGCTTTTCAATTGCAGTAACTTTGATTTTACACATTAAAATAAACTCATATGCATAGGTTCCCCGTAGGTGCAGTTTCCCCACTCCTCAGATAGATGTCAGCACACCCTGCCCTCCACCACGTCACCAAGTGTCCTTCCCCACTGTCCATTGGTCAACACTTTGATGGTAGCTTCCTAAGACCTTAAGCGGAGGCCCCAGTTAAGCCCTTTATAGATTTCCGATCCACAAAACCTGTGACAAAATACTTTGTGTTAATTTTCAGCTGAAAGTTGTGGGATGGTTTGTCACACGGCAATTGAGAAATATACTGGGCAACATTCCTATGTCCATTCTTCCCTTCTCTAAGATGGTAACTTTCTGTTGCTTTGCCCAAGGTTGGTGTTTCACAAGCCAGCCGTGTAAGAAAGGACCTGGGATTCTGGGTAGACTGGCAGGCTTTCTTCAGCAGTCAGCTACGGAAACTTCTGGATAATCTGACACCTGAGTGGGGGCAAGAATGTGCCTGCCTGTAGCCCCCCCCAAATCCATGTCCACCCCCTGTACCTGCACAAACACAAGGGAGCAATGCGGAACCGGCATGGGTGGCCTGTATGACAGTGACACATGACTACATGTATATAAAATGTGAAAGAAAAATTATAGTGTGTAGGAAACGTCCACTAATATAGCAGAGGCGGACACGTGATCTTCGGTGTCTGAGCACTTCTGCATTTCAAGACATGGTTCTGCCATTTACTCCATCATTAATCTCTCACTCTGAGAGAATTTAGGGTGTCTTCTTCTCACCTGTTAAATGTGTGCAGTAACAATACATATGAAACCATTTGCCCCACAATATTTATTGTACACTATCAAGGATGATACTAGAAGCCTGAAATATAGAAATAAATGAATTGTGACAGCTCTCTTCAAGACCTGGAAGGGATTAATAGGTAAAATCCTAAATTCTGTGAGAGAAATCGGGATCTTCCCTTTCTCACATCAGCAGTCAGCAGGATTTAGGACATTCCACAGTGATATTCAATGCGTCTACTAAGTGAATGGGTAATACAGAAAGTTGTTAGCTTAAGACTGGTGATTAAATTGTTCTCATCCAAGAGGAGAGATTTTAAGTAGCAAATTCTCTTGTGAGTTATTTTGCTGTTTAAAGGTAGAATTGCCTAGGGCTGGGAGAAGCAGCTAAATTCTTCTACCCAAGAAATAAAACAAAATATTGGAGAAGGAAGTACGTAATACCAGAAGGGAGGAAGGAAAAGAAATGCTAAAACTGAAGGTTAAGTGAAATAACATCCATCCAACACACACAAACACACACACACACACACACACACACACACACACACACACACACACACTCCTCGCTGAAGGTAGATTGCCCATGAAAGCTCGCTATTTGCAAATCCCATGTATGAGTCTGGGCGACAATTTAAATGACTGACAAATGGCAGACTCTGGAATCATGGGTTGGGGAGGGAAGCAAACAGAGGGATAACGAAAGCAGGGTCAGAGGCAACAATGCCAAACAAAAGCTCACCTGTCTCAATCCCTGAAGTTCATCACAAGACACTTGGGACCCCACCATCTGCAGAACCAGTGCGCACCTGAATCATCGCAAATCAGATGAACCCACAAGCTGCACGTTGAACACACGAGCTAATGAGAGAACAAAGTGCCATCTCTGTTTTCAGCCCTTACCTGATACTGACCCTCCTATTAATCCTTTTCGCGGAAAGACCAGACATTTTTAAAAGAAGGATTGAAAAAGAAAAGAAGGAAAAAGAAAAGGCAAGCAGAACATTCATGTGTGAGCATAGGCATGTCCGCAAGGGTGCAGACCCATCCTGGAAAATGACTCTTTGCAAGAGGCCCTTGGTGCCAAATAATGGAGTGGCTGCCAGCCTTTCATGCCTCCTCCTTTATCATTCCCCCTCCAATGAGGCAGATCAAGACACATCCACATTCCTTCCCCCATGTCTGGGGCCCGCTCCCTAGCCTTTGTCAGCTGCTGGTCTGCTGAGGCTCTCGGGTTTGAGAAAACCCACCTGGCAGCTCCATGTCTGTTTGTAGCCACACTTGTGCAGATGGGGTGTCATCTGGAAGCCATGGCAGCAGAGACACAACAAACAAAAGCAAACCACTGGCTTCCAGGGGTGAATGGCGAAGCCCTCCTTAGATCCCCAGCGCTGTTTATGGAATAGCTGAGTGGTCATAGATCCTGGTCCCCCAAAGCCAGACAGTGGACAGCTGATGCAAATTCTTCCTGAAGAACTGAATTTGACCACAGGACTATTGCGAAGAAGGCTAATCTTCTAGTCATCTAGGTCCCCAGGCTGGAAAAGAATTACTTCTACGAGAGAGATTAGCAAGAGAAAAGACCAACTTTAATTACAGGGAGGAGCCCATAGAATATGAATTTGCCTTCTGGTTATCCCCCTGAAGTTCCTAAAATGGGGCAATAAATTTAAGAGGGAAAAACAAAACAAGAAACACTGTAATTCAAAGAAAAAGGAATGTTGCAGCTTTCATCTGCATAGACATCAGAAGCAGACCCTGCAAGCTCTTACAGTAAGGCTATATCCCACCTCAGGACTGCCAGAGATTTCCTAGTTTTAAGGAAATAGATAACTAGCAGAAGCATCATTCTTGGGTCTCTGTCTCTTAATCAGCATGCCACTTAAGCACACCTTGTGGCAGCCTGCCCTTAGTCCCAACAGAATCATGACTCTCTCCTGCTGTCATTGATGGTCACTGTCCCACTATCGTTTTCCTTCTTCCTTCCTTCCTTCCATTTTTCCTTCCTTCCTCCCTCCCTTCCTCATTGCCTCCCTCCCTCCCTTATTCCCTTCATTCCTTCCTTCTTTGCCTCCCTCTCTCCCTCCCTGCCTTCCTTCCTTCTCTCCCTCCCTCCTTCTTTGCTTACCTTTTTTTTTCCTGTCATAGTTGAACAATTGATAGATGCTGGATCCTGGGATTAGAACTGAGGACAAAATAGAGAAGACGATGTGGCCTGAATCTTCATGATGCTCAGAGCTGAACTAGGAAAACAGACACATCACAAGTTTCCTTTAAGATGGTAAGTAACACAACAAAGCCCACATCAAAGACAGCGATTCCTTAGCCAAGTCAAGGGTCTTCAGAGAAGGATTTAGGAGGTGGTGAGGTCTGGGCTGAGGTTTGAAATACCAGTTAACCTAACACAGAAGTGGTCTACAGACGTCTTCCTGGAAAATGGTATGGAACCTGCAGGCGGGGAACGGGCACAGGCTATTTGAGCAACAGCACCGAAGCTCAAGTGCAGGGTGTACGTGACTTGAGAATGAGAGATGGACATAACCCTGGAGAGAGCATGACCATAAAATGGTTTGCAAATGTCAGGATGCACGGAAAATTCCACTGTCCCTCTGAGGTTCTTCTTAAGCTGCTTGAGCAAACAAATTAACATCAGACAGATTAGAAGGAGAAAAAGGTCAAATTTAATGACCTACATATGGATAATTTACATGGTTGCAGATTCTGAAGCAAAGAGACCAGGGATTTCGATCCTGATCTGAGGAGTAGGATAGGGGTCTGGAGGAGATACCGCGTGAGACAATGACTTCATAGGACAAAACTTTGCCTCTAGATGTATGCTCTGCCTTAAGATAGGTTTCTCTGATTAAAGGGTTACTTTTGGAAATGACCTATATTTAGGTGTTCTTTCTTCTTTAAGGTAATGACAGCAGTTTCTGTGGAGACCAGCAGGACCTCAGCTGAAATTTGTGTCACAGCCCAAAGTGCCCCGTACTGGAAAAGCCTGCTCTGAGCGTATTGGAAACTGACTATTTGAACCCCTTTAAGGGACACTCATCCCACAGAAACAAACAGGAGGATCTTAGACAGAGGGATCAATCACCCTTTCAGGAAGATGTCTGAAAAGTGAGAGGCCACCGTGCAGACTCGGTGAAGTCACCAGCAGGGTGCTCTGCAGGGCAGTGCGTGTGTTTAATGCCAAGGGCAGTGATAGCTCTGAAGCTCACTAACACACAAAAAAGGAAATGTCTCCTTTCTTCTTGGATAAATTCTGATCTATTTTCTCATATATGAAGAGACTCCGTAATACCGGCTTCATTCGGCTCTTCAGTAGTACTCAACTTATTTCAATTCTCATTTATTGTTACCTAATTTATGCCACAGACTGTGAGACACACAAGGATATCAAGATAAAATGACTCATAATTTGGCCTTTCATGATGTCACAATTAATAAGTATGTATGGCATTAAAATACAGCACTCAGTAGTTTAGTCCAGTCACTAATTGTCTCTATTTTATCCCTTTGAACATTTGAACAATGTCGGAGTTGGGTACTGACCTGCACAGTTACAAATCTGAGTATAACTTTTGACCCCCCACCCCAGACTTTAGCTATAGTTGTCTCTTGACATCCCCAACTCTATTTCAGGACCCTTAGGAATACCAAAATTTGAGGATTCTCAGAGACCTCTGTAATGGAGGGCTGGTTGAATTTGTGGATGTGGAATCATGGATACAAAGAGTCCATTATTTTTACTGAAAGATTCCAAGTTTAAGTGGACCCACACAGTTCAAACTTAGGTTGTTCAAGGGTCATCTGTAATTTGTTTTTATTTGAAATATCAGATTACAGAAAAAGAAAAGAAAATCAAAAGTTTTGTCAAATGCCTTGCATATTAAGTTAGCAATGGAAATACACATGGTTTTGTGGAGTCCAAAGTAGCTGAGGGAGGCTAATAAGAACCAGACTGAACCCTCATGAGAGAGGAGATGTGCTTGGTTTCTCCTCACTGGTGGCCTACAGTTGACGTAGGGTTCTGCTGCAGATGCTGGTGTTGTCTGGTTTGCAGTCATCGACAGGTAGGGGAGGTACAAGCTCTACAGTGGGCACTGGAACACTGTCAAAAAGTGGCCTGAATGCTCCCTGGTGGCTTAGCAGTTAAGGCCATGGCCTCTGGTTGTTGCCGTCCACATACATTCCAAAGATCTGGGAACAGAAACAGCTAAGACAGACAACTGAAAAAATAAATACATGTTTCTTCTTCCTCTCTTTTCCTGCCTATCTGCTGTTCTCTGTCATTCTTGCTTGTACCCTTCCTTTAAAAAAAAAGTTGACCCTGGAGAATTTTGTTGAATTATTATATAATATCTGAATATGTTATTCGAGCTCATCAGCTTTGAGCTTTCAAGAATATTCCATTGTAAATCTCTTTTATCTAATGAATACACATTCATTTTCTAATACTTTTTATGTATGACCTCACCTGAAATCAAAAAGAAAATTACTAAACTTTGAGTACATTTCCCTTATAGTATGCAATACGGTGCATACTATAGTTTAAAATGACATGCAAAGTACACAATGAAAGTATATGTTCCATGTGTTCTCTATCATGTAGTATATATCAAATCTGATAGGACCTCAGGACAGTAGCTTAGTCATCCTTCTATCCTCAGATCTAGCAGCATCTGGAAACTAGCAGAAGCATGGTGTGCTATTTCAATAAAGGAAGGAAATAAATGGAAGTAAAGGTGCAAGGAAAGGAGGAAGAACAGAAAGGAAACAAAGAAAATAAGTATCTGACAAGGAACCAAACTTTAGTCTTCTTTTAAAAATAGCTCTCACTAACTCAGATTGTCTCCTTTTAAGGAATCTGGCATGTTTGCAATCAAATTTCAAGAAAATAAAATTGAGAATGCAGTTTTCCTGTCTTCACACCTTCTTAAGGAAGGTCTAGTTCCCACATACATTTACTCATACTATAGAGGGTTGAGGTAAGTCAAATGGTAATTAGACACCAAGACATGTCATGATTCAAGTAAGGTAAAGTAACAAGTGAGAGGGAAGAATAGTTATTTTTGTTTAAGACCAGGGATGGAGGAATACTTGAGATGGGTTTTCAAAGCTGAGTAAGAAATGTTATCATGGAAGATTAGCCTCACCAGAGTGATCCCAGGATTTGAGTGTTTTACAATTTGAGCAGAGGTAGGAAAAGTTTGAATAGTTTCAACAACAGATATGCCTGTAAAGGCAGAATCATTTCTTTAAAAGCTACCCAATCCTCCTCGAGAATTGCTGTTGATAGAAGGTTTAGATTTATAAATGAAGAGTTGAAAGCCCACCTTGTCATTTCACAGTTGGAAAATCTGCAAAAGAAGAAGTAAACCGGTTAATATTTATTCACAGATGGAGATACAGGGACAGAATTACACAGCTAAAGCAAGGATCCTTTACATTATCAAGAGGATAATAACTGGGTCAAAGAGAATTACCCCAGAGGGGTCCCTCCACCACACACAACCAATCTAGTGTGTTGGTACACATATACTCTACAGATTCTGTATGCCCTCATTCTAAAAAGAAATTTTTAATAATAATCAATGTAATTAAGCTCTTAGAGGGAAGAGACAGCATTCTGGGAAGCTCATCAAAAATAGCCTCCTAAATTTCCGTGTGTATATCCTCTTCTGCCATTTTCTAGCTCCGGTTCTTTTACAAATTCACTTTAGGCTCTCCACCTTTCCTTCTGTCAAATGAGAATATTCACCCCTAACGCAAAGTCTGTGAGAAGTCTATGAGATACTATCAGTAGAAAAATTAGCACAGTTTCTACATGTTAGACTAAATGATGTGTGTCCCCCAGAGCATGTCTATGTCCTAATATCCAGAACTATAAATGTGACCTTATTTGAAGAGTCTTTGAAGATGCGCTTATAGTAAAAATATCGAGATGAGAAGTTCATCCTAGGTTACTCAGGTAAGGCTGAAATCAGTGACAAGTGTCCTTAGAAGCAGCCTGCAGAGAGGAGAGGAGAGGTGATCACAGAAGCAGAGATTGTAGAGATGTGGCCATGAGCCAAAGATGCCTGCAGCCACCAAACACAGGAAGAGACAAGGAAGAGAACTTTTCTCCAGAGGCTCTGGAAGGAGAGTGATACTACTCACACCTGATTTCACACTTCAGATTTAAGCCACCAAGTTTGTGGTGATTTTTTATGGAGCCACAGGAAACTAATATAGTAACTAGTACTAGGATATAATAAGTGCTCAAAAACTACACATAAATTCTCAACTCCATCTACAGAGAGGTCACTAGGAAAGCACAGCTTCTGCCTTTATTCCTTTCCTTTTGCTTTTTCTTCAGCTAGGCAGGAAGCAAGATAGGACTATGAGATATTTGTTCCATGTACTCTATTCTGTGTTCCAGCATAAGCATTGATATGCCTCAAGCTAGGAACAAATGGCAAAACTAAGACTGAAATCTTTGTGGAAAACCAAAGAATGGAGAGTCAAAGGAAAGGAAGATGGAAAATCCAGCATCAACATGACTCCCTTTATTGAACTCTAATATTAAGTGATGGGTGGGGGACAGGGGGAATGGATGTTTTCTTTCCATAGGCCCTCCAGCATAATATGGTAGAAACATCTGAGGGCTGGGTGTTGTGAGCCCTGGTTGTAAGTCTAAACTCTGCCACTAACTCACAGTATAGTCACTACTCACAACTCCCTTTTGCTCTTCAGTTTTCTCAACACTGAAGGGAATATTTGGTGCCATATAATTTTATGGGGAAAATAGAGGTAGCAGCCTCCTGTCTACTCCAAGTTGTATCTGACTAATTTCATTCTGTCATCTTTCTAAACTTCAAACTCAAAGATGGAAAACAATTTGCCCAGGTATATGGATATTTGTTTTATTATACATTGTACCAACCCCACATAGGTAATATAACACTGTGCCCATTACCCTGGCATCCAGCATCCCAGCTCACTTCTTACAAACAGTATGTTTCAGTATCACTAAGTGATTTTCCACTCCATACAGTTTTCCTTTGCATCAATGGAATCTTAGAGATACCTCAAAACAAAATATCAAGTAGCAGCAAAGATCCTGTCATAGGTCAGTCCTTATTTTTACCCAGATTCCCAGTATATCCCAAGTCAACCAATGCAATATTGATTTCCAAGAAATAAAAGAGATGCTTATATAATATTGAAAGTCTTAGTCACAAAGTATTCAACAAGTGAAATCTATTTGGAGATTTTCCATTTCCTAGTCAAATCTGATACATACACATCATAAAATGTTAGAATTACATGAAAAATGACTGGACACCTTCTCATTTTGCCAACATGGAAAATCAAGACCCTGCAAGGAAAGGGATGCCCAGCCACACACTGCAAGTCAATGATAGTGGAGGGAAAGGCAATGGTAGCAGAGGGACTAGACCCGAAAATATCTTGAATCAAACATCCTGTGGTTTTTTCAGCAGTGTGACCATTAGATACCACAGTGGTAGGAAGTTTCAATGCAATGGGGTTTGAATACAAGAGTTAAGAAAATGTTATAAAGTTGTAGAACCAGTTTATCCAGCCAGCATTCCCTCCAACTTTTGGACTAAGAGTGAAGATTAGAGGGGTGAGCATTACCACTTACCTGGGATACTTTAATATAGTTCTACTCAACCAGGAATGTGGATGTTGTTCCCCAGAGAACATGTGACAATGTCTGGAGACAATTTTGATTGTCACCAAGGCGGTTGGGGATGGTCGGGGGTGTTGTTGGTGCTATTGGCATCTAGTGGGTAGAGGTTAGGAATTCTGTAAACATCCTAAAATGCACAGGACTGTGCCTCACAATGAAGAATTTTCCAGTCCAAATGTCAGTATTTCCAAGACTGAGTCTCTTTTACTAGTTGGATGTCTTTCTTACTAAGACAGCTGCTAGTGAGATCAATGTCTCTGTCAGGAAGTAAGAAATACTCCAGGGTTGGGGTATAATTAACCTAGACTTTCAAACACAGAGAATTTCAAGAAATTGCCATTACTACTCATAATCTGTGATAGTATTTCCATTTTTAAACTGCTCATTACCTTTTTTCATTTCTTCTCTTCTGGTAATGTATCCTGCGATAGTTAATTTTATAAATCAACTTGTTTGGGCCACAGTGGAAGCAGAGTCATAGATTTGCTTAAATATTATTCTGGCTGTTTCTATGAGAGTATTTTTGGATGAAATAAACATTTCAATTGATAACCTAGATAAGCAGATTGCTCTACCTAATGGAGTTGGCCTCATCCAACAAGTCGATGGCCTTAATAGAATGAAAAGATAGCCCCTCTCCCAAGTCAGAGAAAAGTCTTGCTTGATGACCTGTGAACTTAGTTTTTGGCTTTTTGCCTGTCTTCAGATTTGAACTGAAATACTAGCTGGTCTCAAACTTGCTGTCCTGTGAAATAGAACAGCATTGTCAACCCTCCTTGCTCTCAGATCTTAAGTCTTGGACTGGAACTGCACTATCAGCTCTCTTAGATCCCAACTTGCTGTCTTACCCTGAAGAACTTGAAACTTACCAGCTTCCTTATGAAAAAGGTGAGCCATGGCGTGTTCTGGTGGCCAGTAGTTAAGGTCACTGAACATAGGTCACATAAATTCCAAGCTGTTGGATTCGTGACCTGGAGTTGAGGGGAATAACCAAAATGAACAACTAAATAAAATAGAGTGCTTCTTCCTCTCCATTCCTGCCTGCTCGCCTTCATTTCTGCTTGTACCTTTCCTTTAAAAAAAAAAGTGTAAGCCAATTCTTTATTTCTTTGTAATAAATCCTTCATATATATTTTTTATTTATATGCATATATAATGGTGAATAAAATAATAATATAATACTGTATTATAATAGGATATTAAGAGAGAAAGATATACAGGTATAGATACCTTTCATTGGTTCTGTTTATCTGGAAAATTTTAAGAAAATATCCTTCTGTCCTATTTAAATGGAAAACCTTGTGACCAAGTCTAAGCAGTTTCAATGATCTATTCCCTTGTACCCAATGATTGGATCCAGTGTAGACAGGAAATTAAATTAAGGTTAATCAGAATCCTTCCTTGAAATGACATACGGGAGGTTTGGTGGTTTCTCTTTTTGCTGCTTGGGAATACCGGGACAACATGAAGTCAGGCTTCTGGTGCCATCTTCCCCCTAAATGAAGAAGACTGTAGAGAGGAGGGCATGGAGGCTTCAAAGATGTTGTACACATATAAACTTTGTGATCAAGTTATAACAAGCATCAGCTGGGATTTCCAAAGTCCTGAATGTTAAAGTTCTTGGAGGGTGGGAGGACAACAGTGAGTCGCTCTAGAATCCAGTTGCAAAAGGAAATAAATCCTCTTTTCTGGCAGACAATGGTTTGAGTTGGGTTCTTGTCACTTCTAGTGGAAAGAGTTGCAACTAATAAAATCACATTTATGGGGTGCTTGAGAGTTAACTCATTGCTTGCTCACTGAGCCTCACAAAAAAACAGGCCTGTACTATAGAAAGAGAGAGAAGGGAAAGGGAACATGACCTTACTGACAGGCATGAGAACTGAAACCCAAAGGGGCTGAGGGTGAATGACCATCCTAACATCCCCCCAAAATGTTGAATGCTATGGAGCCTCTCCCTAGAGCAATAATACACATGTTTAGAGCCAGGAAAAACCCTGTGATAGGGAGTCTAATTTTAAAAAAATAATAGAATGATAATTAACACATTCCAGGTGCTTACCACATGCCAAACTCTACTGCAAGCATTTATTAACTCATAAATCCTCACAACAAACTCATGACAACAGATACAATTATGTCTTCTGTTTTATGGACGAGAAAAATCAAGGCATTTGAGTAAATTGCCAAGGTTCTCTAGATAGTAAGTGACAGAACCAGGATTCAACCACAAGTCCTCAAGCTCAGCAATTCTACCCTATTGAGTTACTGAGAGGTTATGAAATTTGACCCACATTCTGTACCACCCCCCATGACTATAGTGGAAGGCGTGAAATCAGAATCCAAATCCTGATCTAATCAATGTCAATGTCTTTATTCTCAATTGGCACCCAATATTCCCTTCCGTTTTAGATGGCGACCTGCAATGCCAAGATTTCAACCCACATCTTCATATTCTAAGGCTAGTTGCTAATGTTTTCTCAGATGATTCATTCATACAGATTTAATGCACACTTACTGTATGTCAAGCCCTTTAGTTTTCTGGGAATGAGAAATGGGGAAGATGTACAAGGTGATTTCTTGAATTACAAATTTATTCTTATTCTTGAAGAAAATGAGATTCATACTCAAAGCACAGCTTTGGGGATTAAGAGTTTGGGAAGGAGAGCCATCTGCATTTCATTAGAGTAGGACCAGAAAGCTCCCTTCATCAGCCTCAGAAGCCAAGTTAAAAATACGCTAGTTTGCAGTTCATAGCAAAAAATTGGACTCGTCACACCAAAATCCCTTTTGTTCCAGGAGCACATGTGGTGAGGATGGTGAAATCTGATTACTTTATGGCTTACTAGTAGTAAGCTGAGGGTTTTTTGCTCTGTCCTTTCTGTCCTGCCACTAGGGAAGAAAAGAAAAAAAGACAAAAACCAACTTTGGATCCAAAACAGATGGTTTTTATAGAGACAAAAAACTTTTGTGTTTTGTTATTTTGAAGAAAAAGACACAATATTTAAGGGTGAAGTGAATGTCAGAACCTTTAGAAATATAGTATAGGAGAAATCAAGATAAACTGTAGGTTATTTCAGAAGTTTTCACATATTTTCAAATATTTTCTGCATCAGGTATCATTCTCAAGACTCGGGGATTTTTCAATCACTTTTTCTTTTCCTCGCCCACATCTTGAACTCAGGTCCATGGCTTCCATAGCCAGTGCCACCTGAGTTGCAGTGGGGGGTGGGGGGTGCAAGACCTCTCAATGTTTTCATGTGTATTTTCAGCTGGAAGATCTCCACCCTGGGATCCTCACAGAGTAGGTTGTCATGCCATACCATGACTGAACAGAAAGAACATCACATATGGACACATGTGAACCCAAAGCCAGTGGTACAGGGTGGAGGATTTCCTAAGGCTTGAAGAGACCAACAGAAATAAAAAAACTGACTCAAAAAGGCATCTGTCAGCTTAAGGACAAAAGTTTGTTTCTTTATAATTAATGTAAAGGAGGTTCTAATGGGGGAGAAATGATCAAAGCAGCCCTTCAAGTATACATTATCTTCCCCTGAAAACTAGCTGTTGTTTCCCATCCTTAAATGAGATGAGAAATTTGAGGCTAAGGAGATAAAGTCATTTACCCCAGGTCACAAGGGTTGTCATTGGAAGAGCTGGGATGGTGGGTTTTCACATCCTCATGGCACCTCAGGTTCATCTTGTCTTTCTCCCACGTGGTACTTCCTTGAGCGCTGCCTGTTCAGTGACGGGCAATCACGTTCCCCAGACACCGTGGCTAGACGTCTGGGATGCCCCACCTCTCCTTTCAACCAATCATCTGTTCCCTGCATTCTATTTCTGTGCTCTCTTTGGCGCCCCCTAACGGTCCTACCCCCATATCTACCCAGAGTGCTGACACTCCCGTTATCTTGTCCCTGCTTCCTGCAGCCACTAGAGCAGAGTGAAGTAGAAATTCCAGTGTCACTCTGCTGCTCAGAACCCGCTAACATGCACATCACTGACGGGAAAGCATGCAAGCTTCCCCGCACTCAAGACCCTAACCCTTCTGGTGCCATCTCCCCTCCTCAGCTCTCTCTGTCTCATTAGCCTCAGGAACACAAATTGCTGTGGTGTCCCCTCAAATGCCCTCCTCCTTCTCATCTCCGTGTGTTTTCTCGGATTGTGCCCCCACTGGACTGTCTCCCTCCTGCACTTCCTCCACATGGGTGACTTCTCATCCTTTAAGACTTGACTCTGTCAAGTCATGTCATGTTTTCCAGAAAGGTTTCCCTGAAGTTTCACAAGCCTCACCTCAAGGGTTCAGTACTTGCCAATGCTCCTTACCTTGACTGTCTTGATTATCCTGACCTGACCTCCAGCATGTCTCCTCAGCCATCATGTTAGCTCCTCAGAGGCACCAGAGACCCTGCTCTAGACCTGAGGCTCCCATCAGAATCCATCCAACCCGTCAGCACCTTCACATAGGATCGCAGTTATCCATTGGTCGAGTCTTGTCTTTGAAGCAGGAAGTGGGACACTCAAGCAAGTCATGTTCTTTGTGAATGGAAAAAGGGGAGCAAGGTATGATATGGTGGAGCAGTGGTTGAGGCAGTTGTCTCTGGAGGAGCACAGGCCACAAGCTTCTGAGTCCGCGTCCTGAGTCCTGGGGTAGTAACCAGTGTGAACAACTAAATGGAAATGGTGAAATAAATGACACAATCACCCCACCCCAACACTTCTAAGCAGATCTTTCCAAAGTCATTTTGGGGATAAAAAGAATTGCCAAAGAGGAATCTTCCCAGACCTTGATTTTTTTTTTTTTTTTTTTAACTTTGCCTGCCATCCCTTAAGGAAGAGATTTTATATGTAAAATGTCAAATCCATTTTACAAGGCTCTTTTTCATTCTTTCTGGTTTTCATTTTCAATTGCCTAAGAAATAAAATTAAAAACACCTTCTCCAGGCATTTAGGGATCTGCCTGTGTAACTGAAAGCTACCTTTCCATTCTTCCTGCCATTCTTTTCCTCAGAAAAGACCCCTATCAGATAACGAACCAGACTTACATAATGCGCTGTCCTTTTCTCACGCACGTGTGAGAAGAACACCATGCTCACATGGGGAAAGAGAAATAAGAGTCTCCCCGTCTTACTCTGTGCCAGACACAGCTCGTGTCATTCGGTCTTCCTAGCAACCTTCAGAAGTTGACAGTAGTCTTTTCTTGAAGTATAAGAAACTAAGACTTAGAGGAATTTAGTAGCTAAGTCTTTTCAAGTTAAAGAATCATGATTTAAATATGATTACTTGAAACCAAGCTCTGCTTCAATAAGGTTGTAAATGGGAAAAAAATGTCATGGCTATGCAAGCGACAGAAGATTCACATGGACGCAGACCGTCACTGTCACTCATGTGGAGTGATCTTTACATAGGAGGATCCTAGGAGACCATCTTCATTAGAAGGAAATCCAGGGACATCCATCCAGCACCAGAATTAAGAAAGAAGCAAGCATGGTGGAAAATGAAGAAGAAAAAGAATGGAGTCTGGTGGGATATGTCTAGTGATGGGCGGTGACACGTGGGTCATGACTCTTGGAACTATTTGAGCCTGGAGGAGCAGGGCATGATGGCACACAGCAAGAGGCTTGGCTGGGTGGCCAGAGGAGCAGAAAGCTTTGTAGTAAATGGTTGTGTTTCTAAGCATCTGAGCCGTAGAGGCATCCGGCCCAGAAGGGGTTCTTGGAACCAAGGACTGCAGAAGAAGACAAAATAAGAAAAAGCTCAAATAAATCATGGGTTCCATGTGTCAGGAAGCACAGGAATGCTTTGACGCTGGAACCGCTTTTCCTATTGGCAGTGGAATTTTCCACAGAAGTCCTACTCTACGCTGCCACTTCTTACTTGAGAGTGACTGGGATGCTGGAAATGGGAGACTCGGTTTCTCTAAGTTACCTCGGCACCAACTCTCCGCAGTCGTTTACTGGAAGAGTATATGTCCATGATTTTTCCCTTGTCTCTCAAGAGATCCTCATCCCCATTTGCACTTTGAAGCACGAGCTGGAGGGGGCAAACTGTATTCCCCAGATTCCTTGCTGGCTCACTTTCCATTAGGGTCCCCGAATAGGAGGAAATGACAAGGGACTCGAAGGTGGCAGGATGAAGAAGACTCTTCTTACTTCCAGAAACTGTGTGACACCTTCCAGGAGCAAGACAGCTGTGGTTCCAGTCTACAGCTGCCTTTGGCACCCCAGTGCCCCCCGTGAACAGCCTTGTTAGCAAAATCAGCACCAGCGAGCCCGCCGGTGTGCACAGCAGTGCATATTCTCGGAGTTCAGGTACTGGCCACAGTGCACCCCACCGAGGTCTTCTGAGTATCAGCCTGGGGGTACCTCCCCACCGGATGCCTGAGTTCTGGCCATGGGTACCCTCTGTAGACCCCCCTTGCAGATGTTAAAACTCCAATTACAAGACCCCCCCACCAAGTGTTCTTCTAGTACAGCCTTTCTCTTTTATTCCATTTGCCTGGGGGATAATAGCTCCCTCCTACAATTACTAATGTTCAGATTACCTAGCTTCCCCCTTCTGCTAGTTTAGTTTTCTAGCACATGTGTAGTCAATTTCCTATACTAAGTCCCCTCCTCTTGAAATTTCTGATGTGCTTTCCATTTCCTGTGTGGAAACTGATGCATACAGAAGCATCCCTATCTTTAAATGTGACATTGTCAGATGTCCTACAGGGAGAATTATATACAAATAAAAATTAACTTTTTTCAAAATGATTTTGCCTTGTCAGGTTGTCTTCTCTGACCACAGTCCTATAGGTACCAGATCCTGGTTCTTCATTCTCTCTTGACCACACTTGATTTGGACCCAAGCAGTAGGCCAAATAGATAAAGATGCCCTAGGCACTGGGGGCTCAACTTTGAATGGGCTCTGCTCTCTATCCCCAGGGAGCCTATAAGGAGAGGAGAGTCATATGTCAAAGGAGAGGAATTTACTGGAACAACTAGAGGTCAAGGGAAGATGGAGGCAGGCTGTGACCTTTACAGAGCAGGTTACAGATTCTCTGAGTCCTACAGGATGTGCCAATCTTGTTTTTGCTGTTGTGTTTCCATTGCAGGGAGCAGAAACTAATCAGGGATGACCCAATCTAAAAAAGCATTCGTTGGGAGTGTAAGAGGGAACTCCAAGGTCAGGGAAGAAGCCTAAAGAAGGAGATAGACTAGCTGGAAGCTAGGCAGTTCCAGACAGGATGGATGGAATTCTGTTTGGTCTCTGAATCCAGAACCACTGCTTGATGACATAATCCATACATTCTATGCATGCTCTGGTCTTCAGTTAGCTTAGTTCTCACTCTGTGGCTGGACCAAAGAGGAGAGATGAGGAACCCAGGAGGGCATCTCTGCCCACAACAGGGGAGATATAATTCCCCAAAGGGAAATCAAGATTCTCTGGGAAGAGGGAGTAGAAAATAACTAACCTTACCACCAAGAAAGGGTGGAGGGAATAAGACAGAAAGGTGTTCACTGCAGAGATGAGTAGAAATGTTCTAACTGGACAAGAAGTAGCTGGTCATTCCAGGCTGAATGAACAGGAATGAAGGTATGGTGGTGAGACAGTCATTAAGAGAATGTCAAGTCCAGCGACAGAAGATAGAGGTACGACTGCTGCTAAATAAGGACCAGAGAATGAAAGGTCAAGTTCAAGGTGCTGGAAAACCTACCTGACAGCTCACCAGACCCAGGAGGCCACATCTGATGGGTCTCAGAAACTGTCCATCATTTGCATTGTTGCGGGTGTGCGTGTGTGTGTGTGTGTGTGTGTGTGTGTGTGTTTAATGAATATCTGTAGCCTTGTGATTTCAAGGAAATGTCCAGTGGAATTTAGGCGACAGAGCCTGACTGAGTTGGGAGGGAATGGGTGACAGAAAGGTGGAAGTAGAAGGAGAAGACGCTGTCTGATTAAGTACAAAATTATTGGCACAACTCAAGGTGGGATCGGAATTGAGGCAGGGCAAGTTCAGGGGAAGTACTAAAGGGAGGATGTACTCCGAAGAGAGTGTGAGTGGCATGCCCCTGGTTGTTAGAAAAGTGACCGTCAGTGTCCCTTCTATTTGTCCAACGTGGAGGAGGGTTGGCTTCAAATGCAGAGCAATTACTTTGTGAAAACCTTTAAAAATAAATCATAAATGCCCAGAAACGCCTTTCACTTTATACTTCTCCAAGACAACTCTGTTTTACTCATTTCTGAATCTCAAAAGTCTGGCCTCAAGTAGCACTCAAGGCAGTTTTAGAATGAAATGCTTCATTGTGGACTGAGACATTTAGAAAAGATTGCTTCTAATATGTTACTAATTATTTTAAATTACCAAAGCAATGCTTGAGATGAAGACATGTATTTAAGCAAATATGCAGTACGTTGATTGTTCAGCAGCTCTCTTCTTCTTCATGTACCAAGATGCTATTCTCTGTCAGTTCAGTACGGCTTCAAATACAAAGCCAGAAGTGGTCTTGAGATAGGATAATGCTATATATCTCAACCCTCCAATTAATGGCGCAGTGAGCTAATACTCAGTGCAGTGAAATGACCTTCCCCAGGTCATGGTGCATTCACAGCACGGGTCCTCCAGTTGGGTGTCCTGACTTTCTGAGGGATTCTGACTTCTGTCCCCATCAAGACTGTGAATGGAAGGGTGACTGTATGTAACCACCCAAGGGCTAGATGACGTGGAAGCATGTCAAGGGGAGAGTGACAAGAAGCAAGGAGACTTCAGTATCATAAGTACTTTGACTGCAAATGGACACTGCTAAGACAGCACAGATGAAGGACACCTGGCATATTCCAGAGTCAGGGAAGGCTTCCTGAAGGAAGTGATATCTCAGTGAGCAGCTGAGGGATAGAGAGAAGACAGATGTGGGAAAGGAGGGAAAGGGTGAAGATGAGACTTGTTCACCCACTCACTCACTCATTCATTCATTCATTCATTTAACAAGCAAATCCTGACTATCTAATATGTTTAAGAACTACTCTATACATTGAAGATACAATACAGAACAAAACAGACAAGTTCTTTGATCCTCAGAATGATAAGTGATGATTAATAGTAAATAATGCATTAATATTGCATCAATATTTTGCTTATCTGTGCATATAGAAAAATAAAGGAAAGAAGGAAGCCACTTAGTCTAGGTGAAGGAGACAGTGGTCTGAGATGATCCTGAAGAGGTTGGCTCAGGTCCCACCTGCTATGACAAGGACTTGAACTTTAAACTGACAATATACATCATGCCATGGAGGGACTTACAGAGAGAGAAGTCAGGATTCTGTTTTAGAAGGACACCAGTGACAGTGATGGCTCCAGAAAGCAGAGAGTGGCTGAAAGCCTCACCACCCCCTGGGGGTCAGCACCTCTGCTGTGTGCCAGAGTGCCTGGGGACCCAGGAGGCGCTCTTCTTGCTCAAACAACGGCTGCAGAGTGAACAGAAAAGTCAAGAACCCCAAGACCCTGAAAGCATGTGATCACCCACAGCTCTCCTAGCCATGGGGCCTGGGACCCCGCATCCCATGAATAGGTTTTCTCAGAGAAACCACAGGGTCCGAGCTGGGAGGCATGAGAGTGATTATTATCTCATCCAAGTCTATCATTTTACAGATGAAATTAGGCTCCTATTCCCATCAACCATGTGGCTGTGCGGTTATTTTCTCCAGGACTCAGCCACAAAGGCTGGCGAGTTCTTCTGAATTTACTCCAGAATTACTGCCTAAAAGGACTGTCTCTGTGCCCACCACAAATAATCTGCTTTTGTCCCTCAATCTGAAAGGCAATTCGTTGTATCTGTGATTTCCCACGACCTGACTTTCGCCTGAAGCTAGCCAGTGGTCCTGAGCTGGAGGTCTGGGTCTCTGGAAGTCCTTGTATTGCACCCTGGGGGTACAGGCCGTGGGCAAGAAGTTGTTCTTGTTTTTGTTTTTGTTTTCAGTAAGTCAAGCAGGGAAGCAGTTCGCATCTGCAAAGCTTGCTTTCCTTCCTGCTGTTGGTCTTTGTTTAGGGGTGAACTCTATATGGTGTTTGGTTCACACCTTCGCACTATGCTTGGAGATCAGTTTTGACACCTTACTATACAAAACTAATGAAACTTTGAGCTGATTACACGAAGCGAAGCGAGGCAGAAAGAAAAAGAAAAACACTGGATGGCTTTGCTCATATTTCTATATGTGAGTGGAATGATTGAACAAAGTATGAAAGCACAACAAACTTATCTCTGACTGAAATGAAAACTCTGGTGCCTAGAGCGACGGAGGAGGTGGAATGGCAGTGGTGACTGGCACTGAACTCCAGTGGTGCATATGATACACACGTGGACAGTCGTGGACTGATTCTCTGGGGACTTGCATAGTGTTGTAAACCAAGGAAACGCTAGTACAGTAGCTTTGGAAACTGTATTAATTCATCTCCGAGCATCAGTGGAGCACCTTCTAAGTGCCAAGCACTCTGCCTGTCACTGAAGACCAGGTGAGGACGATACGGCTCCACCTTAGGAGCCTGTGAATTAGTGGTTTTTATGGAAATGGCAGCAACATGGAACAAATATGAAATCCTAAATTTGAGCCTTAACCTCATTCTTTTCTCGGAGACTCACAAACATTTTATGTTGCCCAAGAAAACAGTGCAGGTTTAACTTCTAAGAACTAGAATTTTACATGATACACAAAATTCTTAATGAGTCCTTTACTCTTGGTTACTAGCACACATCGTAAATGCCCAGAGACGGTCTTTGTTATGACTATACACACATGCATCCATCCATCCTTCCACACACACACAGACAGACAGACAGACTGACACATATAAACACCCAGCAGGTCTGGCAAAGGGCAGCTGTAATAGGTAACTGAGTGTGCAGATAGAAATGAGGTTCACACCCCAATCTGAACTTATACATCATTTTCAGCCCATTTAGTTATCAAGAGAGCTGAAGTCTAGAGTCAGAAACTTCATGCTCAATATTTCTATCCTATCACAGTTAAATAGTCAGCTGTTATGGCAGTAGTCATGCATTCATTCATTTGTTGAATATTCACTTAACACCTGCTATGTACAAAACTTAGAAGAAGGCACAGTTCCTGAAATAAGGGAGTTTCCAGCTCCATAAAAATTTTAAAAAGTTTTATATATATATACATTCTTCAATTGTAAAACATTGAGGTTTTCCCACTATTGGCTATTATGAGTATTGCTATGTGGTGAACATTTTTGTACAAGTTTTTGTGTGGACATAGCTTTCATACAATGGGATATTAATCAGCTATAAAAAAGAATTGAAGAGCTGTTATCTTCCACAACATAGATGAAACTGGAAAAGATAGGAAGCTAAAGAAACCAGAAACAAAGGAGACATATTATATGATTCTGTTTAGATATTACAGTATATGCAAAATAGGCAAGCTTCGTTGAGACAGAAGGTAGATTGTTGGGTGTCGGGGGCTGGAATGAGGGGATTTAGGAGCGACTATTGAGTACAGAACTTCTTAGGGGGAGTCATTCAAATGTTCTAGAACTAAATAACAGTGAGGGTTTTACAACACAGTGAATATACTAAAACCCACGGAATTATGTACTTTATGGGTTGTGAACTGTGTCCCAAAAAACATAAATACAATAGAAAATGACTTTGTTAAGTGATGGGTATCATGGTAGACCAGTTGTAGGGTGCTATAGATGGTAGCTTCCATTTTATTGAGTCTACTATGTTCTTCATATTGTATTGAAAGGATAGTTCATTCTTTTTCATTTAACCTGCATAGAGGTATTCATCTACAACTTCAGCGGCTATGATAGAAGGACCTGAAATGTACCAGACACTGCTGTAGGCACTAGATAAATGGATCTTAACAAAAGGCAAGGTCTCTGCTGAAATGGGCTTCCATTCTATTGGAGGTGAATGATGCGAAAGCTGTAGCCCTTGGTCCTACAATAAAAATGTGTAACTCTGATGTCCTCTAAATCACTGTGCCAGTGCCACTTCTCAGTCCTATTGATTGCCTACAAATTCAAGAAATCTTAACACACAGCACAGAGTGGTGTTAAAGCAAGAAATGTTGTTCCTGACAACATCCCTGATAATCAGATGTTTCCAGTTCTATTGAGGTATAATTGACAAATAAAATGTGTATTATTTAAACTGCATCACATGGTGTTGTGATATACATATCAATTAAGAAATGATTACTAAAATTGCAAAGTTAATCTATTCATCATCTCAGTTTTTCTTTTGTATGTGTGCATGTGTGTGGTGAAAATACCTAAAATCTTCTCTCTTTAAGAAATTTCAACTATATAATACAGTTTTATTAGCTATAATCACTATGCTGTATTTTATCCCTAGAACTATATTCGTTCCTCACCAGTGAAACTTCTTACTCTTTAGCCAATATCTACCCATTTCCCTCATTCTCTATCCCCTGGCAAGTACCATTCTACTAGGAGTTCAACTTTTTTAAAGTGTGTGTGTGTGTGTGTGTGTGTGTGTGATCATGTAGTATTTGTCTTATGTCCTCCAGATTCATCCAGGTTGTGGCCAATGGCAAGATATCCTTATGTTTTAAGGCTAAATAAGAATACATTTTATACATTATGTACTAATACATAAGAATTACATATTAATTCTTCCAACCCATGATTGTGGGATATCCTTCCTTTTATATGTGACTTTTTAAAATTTCTTTCACCAGTATATTATGGTTTTCAGTGTATGAATGTTTCACCTCTTCAGTTAGCTTACTCCTAAATATTTTGTTCTTTTTGTTGTTATAGTCAATGAGTTCTCTTAATTTCCTTTTGAGTTAACCCATTGTGTATAGAAATGCCACTGATTTTTGTATGTTGATTTTGTATATTGCAATTATTGAATTTATTAGTTTTAACAACTTTTTGTTTGTTTTTAGAATTTTCTATGTATATAAACATGGCATCTGAAGAAAGATATTTTTGCTTCTTTCTTTCAGATTCAGATAGTGTTTATTTCTTTGTCTTATCCAATCGTTCCAGCTAGGAGTTCTAGAACTCTGGGATAGAAGTTAGCCAGAAATTATTAAATTATTAAAACTCTTTTACAGATGAAGAAAACCAAGACCAAAAGATGTTTAGTAAGCTCAACTGGTTTGAATTTTTTGCTGCAAATGAAACTGGACTTTATACTATGACTCTAACTCCACTGCTCATTAAATTTAATTAGCCTTCCACTTCAATCCCCAAAATAGCTAAGATTATCAGTCTAAGCACCGACCTAGACCGGCTCCACAGTCCAGTCATGAGCAGAGGCATTCTCTCTTTCTCCTCCTCAACAATGGCAGCAGGTTGCTCTGTTGCCTTGCCACACTGGGCCATGTGGCGATACTGACAAAAGGCTGTCGTGCCCTCTAAGTCCTGCTAACCATTAGTTTGATGACTGCATGCAAACCTTTCCTGGAAATGGCCTCTGAAAATCTGCTGGCTGTCTTCTAGAGTCAAGCTTTTTATTCCTCTAGCTGAATATTTTTGTCTGTTACTGGAAAAGGGCGTATTTTCCTATTCTGGTTCTCACTGACACTCCCTACAATCTGGTTTTCTGACTGTGTAGTACCAGCCACCCCGCTCCTCCTTCCTGCCGCCTTTGTGTGCTGAGGAAAGATACAAAGGTATCTTAGATGGCTTCCTTAGGGCTTCCTTAGGGCGACAGGAGGTAGTAGGAAACGATCTCTTGAGGACATGGCTTATAGGCAAAGCTTATGGGTCCCAATGAGGGATTGGCTGGGGGAAGTGAGGAAAATTAGGAACCAGGAGCAAAGAGTTGACAAGTCCTAATAAGGGCAAGAGCAAGCTCGGGGCTGGAAGAAATCAAGAGGTCTGTTTTGTACAGGTTAACTTTTGTCTACTTAGTAGACCTGCAAGTAGTAGTATAAAGTAGACACTCCAGGTGTCTGGCGCTCAGAACATAAGGTACAATAAAAAGTCATGAAACTGAAGGATTGTCCTTTTTTTTGGTATGCTTTACAAAGTGCACTGCATAGCAGGAACTTAGGGGAGACAAGCAGAGGTCAGGTCACAAATGGTCCTCCCCATTGACGAAAGTATAGAAGGTTAACTTTTAGTCATTTGTAATTCCATGTGTAATTCACAATTACATAGTCTTTGAAAAGGTCTAACACATAGCAGATTCACTTCTTTTTGACACTCATCTCTTTATGTTAACGTCTTTGTCCAATTGGCGTGGCAGGGCCTGTCAACCTTGGTGTTACTGACATGCGGGGCTGGGTCAGTCTTTGCTGGGGGTGGCTGTCCTGTACACTGCAGGACATTAACAGCATCTTGGACTCCACCTGACAGCAGCAACATCCTTCCTCCCAACAGTGCTGATAACCAGCGGTGTTTGCTAGACTCCACCAAAAGTCCTTAGGAGGCAAAACTGCCCCAACTGAGCCCATTGACCTTGCAGTAAGCAGTGTCACCCTTTGCTGTAAAAGATTATTGACTTATTTCTAGACCCTTACTTATATGTGTATTTGCCGATAGATGTTCTTTTTTAAAAAAGTCTTTGTCACATATATTCTGCTATGAAAATGCATTCATGTTAATTTTTTCATTTTGCATGCCAATGTATTTGCATTATCTAAACATGCTGGCACCTAGGAAATTGTCCAGTTTTTAGAAATATGGCACAGTATTTTGTATATGTACACATAGACACACAGTTTATAACTATATCTATATATGTTATTGGGCCCTCAACAGGTTTGTTGTATTTCAAACAAATTTATAGCAAACACCCTAACATGAATTTCCTTGCACACATGTATAAATATTGTCTCAGGTAGAGAAGTAAAACTGTTGAACCAAGAGTATACTCATTTTTAATCTTCATACAATGGCCACACACAGATGGGCTGTAAAAATAGCTGTGATAATCCCCTCCCTATGTCCTTTGCAATATGATGGGTGACTCCTCTAGTGGTGTCCTTTTAGGCACTCCTGAGTGGTGCTGACTCTGGAACTCACTGATGGGCAGAAGGCATCACTGTACACAGTGGGGAGCATAGGGCTGCCTTAGACACAGCTTTCCCTCAAGCTATTGAAGTCTTGACCCCAGGAAAGTCGAGTACGTAGAACAACATTAGAGGCTCTTAGGTAGTGATGAGTATGCAAGGAATTATAGGGGAGACAGCAAGAAGGTGAGTCAGGAGAGCAAGGGGGTTAAAGTATTTCCCAGGTGAACCAGGTGTTGAAGGAGGGAAGGGCAATTGTGATCAATGTGCCGAGGGTCTGTGCACAATGGGAAGCATTGTTTCAGCTCCTCCCAGGACAGAGCTGGTTAGTCCCAAAGGCTCTGGGTTTCCTCCCTGATGATTATTACAGGGAAGCTGTCAGACCCTGGGCTCCACTAATGCAGTGAGATGAACAGGGGCAAGGTCATGAGCTAATTTCCCCTGGAGGAGCCCAGACCTGTGCCGGCCTATTAGCCCATGAAGCAAGGCTCTCTTGAAAGGATATGATTTTTTTTCAGAACAAAAAACATATCTCAGATAACTGACTTGCACAGGAATTAAAGGGACACATGTCTTTGAATTAAGGGATTTTGGAGGTAGGCTGCTTTTGGCTGTGAGTCAAATCTAAGGGTGGGAGGCAAAGTCTTGAGACGATTTTGGGAAAAAAATCTGAAGCCTTTATCCTTATCTCCCCCTCCTGTTGTGCCAGGATGTCTCCTTTGACAACTGAAATACCCTGTCGTGCTATTCATTACCTCACCAAAAAAATTTCTTCTGAACTAATTCTCAGCAGCACTGCAGCTCCAATCTGTGGACAACTGGTAAACCGGGCTTTGTGGATTTCACTCCCTTCCTCCACTCTTCTCCTCCTTTGTCTTTTACTGTAGGGTTGTTTTCAATAGGAAAGAAGCATTTCTCTAAGAAGCACAAGGGCCTTACTTAATGGGTTAGTCATTTTGGAGATGAATAGCAGCGAAACCGCCTTGTATTTCTGGTACAGACTCCTGTGTGCACCACAAAGCAATGTGTTATTGCAAAGTTGTTTATTACTAAAAAAAAAAAAAAAAAAAAGGAAATAAACTTAAGTCCCAAAACATAGATATAGATATACCGTATGAACTGTATTAGAGAGAGAGAGAGAAATGATCAATAGCTATAGATATATAGGATGGAATACTAGGCCATAAAAATCAACCCCACATCTTCCTATATACCAGCGTGTTAGTTATCCCAAACACATTGGCATGTAAAATAAGAAAGTTAAAAATGGATGCACAGGACATAGCAGACACATGTGAAAAAGATTAAAAAGAAAAAGAACACCTTCTGTTGGTAAATATATATACAAGTAAATGTATCAAAAGAAGTCCTTGGTTTTCTGCAGTAAACGAATGACACTGGCCACTCTTTAGTCAGTGATTCCAACTAGGGGTGATTTGTCTCCAAAGAACCATGCTGGTTCTGGAAACTGCTTGGCCGATGGCTGCATGTACTGTCAATAGTCTGTGGAGGCCAGGGGTGAAGCTCAACACCCAGCAATGCGCAGGGCACCGCCCCCAGGAAAGACTCCTGCAGCTGATCAACAGCACCAGTTGAGAAGAACTGCAACTCTGGTAGACAAAGAAGAGGTCAGAATCAAGAGATGTATGACAAAAGGAATTTATCTGTAATGGTGTTTAAATCTTCCAAATGAAATATAAGTGAATTGTGTATGTAATTACAAATTGACTAAGAACTCATCTTGAGTAGACGTCCATGGACCAAAGAGGTCTCTTTGTTACCGGTCTCTCTCATCTCCTCCAAGTTCCTGGCGTGCATCCTACATTGTAGGCACAACAAAACATTTATGGTCTTTTAAAGTTCCATGTGCTTCATAATTGCATTTTTTTTTTCACATGATTCTCCAGCTCACAGTTTTTCTCTTCCTTCGCTACCTGGTGAAATTCTCTTTATTCTCCAGCACCCAAGTCAAGTACATTTTCTCTGCTCTTTTCTGAGTTTCTGCTCTCTGCCGCCTCTCTCCAGCTCTGCAGTGCTCGGACAGCTGACATTAAAGTTAGATCTCAGCCCCTTGGGGAGGGTGATTCTGCAGAACAAGGCCCTCTGCTGCCAGAGTTTCCACAATAAATCGGAAAGTCAGATTTTATTGGATAATTTCTTAATTCTTGGAGTTTAATATCTGAATTAAAATTCCATATCAGTAAAAGAAAAACAATGCACCAAAGGGTCAGATCTTGTGTGTGTGTGTGTGTGTGTGTGTGTGTGTGTGTGTGTGTGTGTGTGTGTGTTTAAGGAAAGGTACAGCTAGGCAGGCAGGAATTGACGAAGAAGCAGCATTTTATTTATTTCATTTAGTTGTTCATGTTGGTTGTGAACCCAAGCCCTTGGAATGTATATGGTCCGTGCTCAGCCAGAGGCAGCAAACCTAATCATTGCTTCACCAGGGCGTACAAGGACAACTGATTTTTAAACCCTGAATTTTAACTGTTGATAAATGAATTTCCTGACCTGGATAGACGATAGATGGATAGATAGATGATATATGAAAACTACAGTCTAGTAGAGAAGACACATTAGACTACAAGACAGGTGACATATCACCCAAACTTGAGCATATCAGGAACATCCTTAGAGAAATATGGACAAGTGGAAATCAAACCCTTGTCACCATCAGACAAGTGACACTTCTCATGTGGGGATGAGAAAGTGAAGGGCTGGAAAAGAGAACCAGTTCTTCCTCCCTGGCATGTCTCAGAAGGTAGAGGGTCCTCACCAATGAATGGTGGTGGAGGAGAACGGGAGAGAAGACATCTCCTACAGTGATGCTACACATCCACATACGATTCTGTGGTCCACAACTGTTTGCGAACACTCAACCCACAGGTCTAGACAGTGACCAGCAGGCAGACATCACAGAGCTCACGCATGGAGTTCTCTTCGGTCCTGGCTGTTTCCTTCACAAGTGACACTCCTCGGAACAGAGTCACAGTGGACACCTTGGAACCCAGCCAAGACCAGGAGCCAAGTGAGAGCAGGAAAGGGGCCTGGGCTTTCATTTCTGATCGCCACTACCATGCCAGAGGTCTTTGGAGCAGACTCTATTTTCCTGCATCTCCAGTGGAGTCCTTGGTTACAGGATCTTGGATGGATGGTGGTCTCAGGCATCTCTCTCTGTGCCTGTCACCTGGAAAGCAGGGACCTGACGCAGGTAGAGCGCGTTCAGACAGCGAGGAGGGGAGGGACTCATGATCAGGTTTTCCTGACGAGGGGAGACGATAAGGCACAGCACCCAGAACACACTGCCGCATGTGCCCGTTGCCATGGAAACGCCACAATGCAGGCTGAGTCACTGTGGCCTGAATAGAGCCCATCCAAAGTGCTCACTGAGGCCTGTTACTTTCAGTCCCTTTCATCGCCGAGCCGGAGTCCAGCTGGAGCCAAAATTAGTGATGGGAAAAGCTCTCAAAAGACAGCTGGTCCTCTTCCAGGGCATCTCCAATTTATGTAAAGTCTCTCGGTTTGGAAGACCGAGTGGCCAGGCTGTCCCGTGAGAGTCCCGGCTCCTCTCTTTCGCTCATCCTGGGCCTCAGTAGGCACCCCGCTCCGTGCAGGGTGGGGGCGTGGCGTGGAAGCGAATCAAAGCAGCTTTTAAAGGGCTGTCAGGGTTTGCAGAAAAGGGTGTTTTGGGGAGAGACCAGAACACGATTTTGCTCCCAGCCTGTTTCTCCTCTTTCTTAAATACACACAGATTGAGATAGACTCAACGGCTACAAGCAAAAACCCTTAAACCAAGCTATTAAACATGAGTTTCCTTCTCCAGAGGGAAGCAGAAGTTGTGGGCTGTATCTATAAATTCAGAATGCCCAAAGCTCATTTCTGAAGATTCTACATTAATTAGAGCAAATGCAAACATTTTCCTTCTCTCCTTTCTATAGATGTGTCCAATCAACTTATATGAAAACAGTTAGAGCTAGGCCCACCTAGGTAGCTGAACTAGATTTCTAGGTTGCAACGGTAAACTACGTACAGAAGATGCTGGGGCCAACTAACAGGAAATATCACAAAAGCTTTTATGGATCACAGGGCATGACCCAGCCCAGGGGGCAACTAGTGTGTCTAACCAACTGGACTTGGAGAAAAGCGAATTTGGAAAACCTTGATTTGCTTCAAAACTGTAATGAGTTCTCATATTTCCTCTCTAAATGCCTTTGTGCACCTCACCTAGCACTTGCTGCTATGGTCCATCTGGATGGGGCAAGAAAAAGGTAACAGGCAAGAGGAAACATTATCAGAAAGTCAGCCATCCTTTCTTTCTCCTAAATGGCTTGTCCATCCCAAATTTACTTCATAGATAGAAGAAGGTATTCTTCACATTTTCCCATTTAGAGTCTTGAGCAAGCGTTGTTGTTAATTTCTGGAGGTATTTTTGAGACTTTCCAACTCCATTACTTGGGAACAAAATGAAGGGAAATACAAAATAAAGCCAGTGTGTAGATGGATGGTTTTTCATGATCATTGACCTTGAGGAATGTTGTGACTCCAGATGAGAGAGAAAGCAGGGCATGTCAACATTCTGATTTTACAGACAGGAGACTGAGGTTCAGAAATGAAAGTATATTTGTGAAAATCAAGCCACTTTATAGTCAATTACCATGTGTCCCCCAGCACAGGGCAGTGAGGACACATGGAAAGTGACCAATAAAGGCTTATCTCTCGTCTTTCCAGAAAGTGTCTTTTGTTTTTGTTTTTGTTTTTAAGTAAAGGTCCTGACCGGAGTGAAGGTGAGTAGGCAGAAAGACAGGCAGGAAGAGCACTTTATTTGACTGTATTTAGTTGCTCACACTTGTTGTTTTACCGGGGGGCCAGGACTCGAACCCAGGGGTATGTGGCCTGTGCTCTGACACATGGACAGCAAAGCTTAAAAATCTACAGGGCAGGATGCAGATGTATGCGCGGAAAACTAACTGGCAAAACTTGAGACTTTATGAGCAAGATCTCCAAAGAGCAAGGACCCCACCTCAGCAACCTGGGTCTGGGACACACCCCTAGATACTCCGGTTTCACTCCAGGTAACCCGACACACCCACAAAGGGGGACCCCCACCCCTCAGATGTATACAAGAACCCATCTTGCCTGCGTGAGATGCGGGCAACATGCGTGGCACACACATGTGCATCCCCTTGATGTAAATGTCCCGGTCTGCAGGGAGCTGAAGCTCGTTGTCACTGCTTTTAATAAAAAATCCTTACCGAATGACTCTCTCCACGAATTCTTTCTGAGGGACCCTGTGTCTCATCAGTGTGTCTCAGCTTATCTTCACCCTCATCACTCCTTGGGAGGCAACTGACCCAACCGCTGCTCCACCAGAGCAAGCCTCCAAAAGTATTGAGAGAAACACATTATTTGGTCAATTCATATATTCAGACATTAAAGATATGGATGCAATAATACAGCATCTGTTCACGATATTCATCAATTAACTTACCATATGTTTTTAAAGACAGAAGCTATAAATATATTTAACCATTGCTTTTTCACCTCTCAATTTTCATGAAACTATTTTATATATATGCCTGACATCAAGGTCTCTGTGTCATACGAGTGACCCATAATCAGAGATCTTACACAGCCCATCATCTTTGCATTGATCCGATGAATTTAAGCTCTAGTTCTTTCTTCACCCACAAGCCACAAGAACTGATTTGACTACCAGCAGAACACTGTTCCGGTTTTGTTTTGTTTTGTAATTCTTTCTGTAGACGTGTATATTCTTGAATACCATAGTGCAGCCCAACAGGAAAAACTGCAATATGTAAGAAAATATCTTAGCCTTCTGTCTTACCG
Organism: Solenodon paradoxus; assembly: GCA_004363575.1. Taxonomy (NCBI): domain Eukaryota; kingdom Metazoa; phylum Chordata; class Mammalia; order Eulipotyphla; family Solenodontidae; genus Solenodon; species Solenodon paradoxus. The sequence goes on along the minus strand of RJWH01003061.1, from coordinate 20,208 downwards.
TTTGTTTGGTGACATCTATACATACTCAAACTTTGTAATGATTTTACATTTGCTAGTAAAAGTAACACTTTTGCTATTAAAAATGAAGTAGCTGAGAGACTTCTCAGGTCTTCCGTACAAGACAGTCCTTGTTTGCCAGTATAAAATTGTTAAGTACAATAGCAAAAAAAATCTCCCTGTATTGGACATATATGATCTGAGACAGATTGGGAGTTGCCATCTTTTCTTCTGGTTGGGAGTTAGCTATCTGACACGGATGGATGCAAGCGTCTGGAGGCCAGGGCAGAGTCTTATCATACTCAGGTGGTGGCCAAATACCTGACTCCGAAGAAGGTCTCCATACCTATTGAGGAAATGAGTGAATTAAAAAACAAATCAAAACTTTACATATTTCTTCAACACTTTCTACCCTTGATTAAGACACATAGGAGTTGGGGTGGGGGGTGCTTTCAAATTCTAAGTGTAGCCTAGTCACCCTTTAAACGAAGAGACACATTGTCCATTTGGGGGCACAGTCCTATGTGGTTTTATTTGGACAGACCCACATTGCAACATCTCAGAGTGGGTTCACCATCCCAGTTCACTAAATGACAGAGGCAATCAGCCCAGAGCCAGTCAAATACTTAGTGGCCATAGTAAATGATCCAGCAAGGCTGATGCCAAGAATGTGGCTGTGAGTTCCTGGTCTCATAGACCTTCCCCCAGGGAGAATGAACCCTTGTTCTGGTGCATTGTCAGTTACAACCGCTTTCCAGCCGGCAGAGCCCCCACCCCTGCCCCTCCCTGGAGCCCAGTCATCTAACCATAGTAGAGCTGGCTCGCCCTATGTAAATGCCTGCCTGCTGGGGTGGCATTTTCTTGGCTTTGTTCTATTTTGTGGAGATCCAGAACTGGATAGGACAGAGTTAACACCAGCAGAAAATAAGACTGGGAAGGAGAATGTGGGAGGGTGGGGAGAGACAGTGTCTGAGAACAAAGCTCCAGATTGCTAACTGTTGTTTGAATTTTAGCATCAGAAAAGCCATTTGGGGATCCTGCGGCTGGTATTGGAGCAGGGGCAGGGAGCAAAACCTGCTCTCTGCAATTTAAAACAGGCTAAGTTTACAAGCAGCATTTATTTCCTGACCCTCAGGGTAACTCCCAACTCCCGAAATTGTTCTACTGGAGCCACAAACAAAAGCTCAGAGGACTCACCGACACACCTATGTCTCTCCTTTACTGACCTGAGTTTCTCTCTTCCAGAGCCTTGTAAATAAGAGATACCCAATAGAGACCATATTTATTTTTTTCCTTTGTAAAATTACCTAATTTATACCTGGTTCTAAGTATTTTCATAGACATTTTATTGAGAGACCTTTACCACCATCTTTCAGGGTAGGCTGGCCAACCATTGGGATGTCTTTTTTAAAAGTGGAGATACCGTTTTTTCAACATTCCCCTCCAGACGTTCAGGATAATATTCCTCTTGTGAGGATAGTCTATTACCGGCACTGTATTAAAATTGTTGAACTACTTATGGTTCCGTAAGGCTATGGTGTCATTTTATACTATGCCTTCTGTCACGTTTTCCCAGATTCCTGCACATCCTGTCAATGACCATACATGCTTCGAGATTCAGATCAGACTGAATTCTCCTGCCGGGAAGCCTTCCATGACACCATCTCCTCCAAGATTGATTAAAAGCCCTGGTGATAGGACAATGCCCTGCCCACCCAAGCCATGGGCGAAGCCATTTTATGCTGAGACCTTCCTTGTGTGGCATTTGGGTGGGATTTTCCACTGGCCTTTGTCTCAGTCTTTCCTGGGTGCTGCAGGAGGGAGGTTCTAGACCCTTTCCTTAATCTCTTTTGTTTTGACTGATATTTCGTATTAACATCTCAATGAATCTCTAAACAGACTCTTGGTCTCCAGGCTCTGAGTGAACTGCAAAGGTACCAAGCCCTGAGACTGAAAGCCCACCCTGCCTCCTATTTGCAACTACCCCCAGGACCCCCAGCCTCCTAAAAAATAAGCCAGTAGCATGCCCCCTCCTCCCACACTGGCCTGCTCCTTTAGTGAGCCAGGCAGCTGGGAAGTTCCAAATAAACTCCTCTGGATCCTCAAAGCATTTTTCAGGGGAATCTGACACCTGGTGTTTTAGCAGCATTCAGTTGTCACCTGGTGCTTTCCGGTTCCTCAAAATGATTCAGCCAAAGCAACCCTTTGGCTCAATTGTGCTTACTTTTAGGAGTCGCCACCGCTGCCTAACTGGCAGATTACAGTGTTAGGCTGGCCCAGAGGGACAGAGCGGCAGCCATACCCGGGAAAAAGGTGGCTGACGTCAGATTAAGGGACTGAAGCCCACAGGACCAATCGCCAATCGCGACGTAGGAAGCCCGCGAAATTCTTTTGCTTAAAGAGCGCTCTTCCCTTTGTTCGGGCGCGACTTCCCCAGCCCGGTTCTGCGGACCAGAGAACCTCGCCCGGGTGCGCAAACCCCAATAAAGCCCTGGCTATTCGACTTTTTGTTTAACTGACTTTTTTTCTTCGTGGAGCCCAGAAAAAACTTTTCATATGGAAACTCGCAACCTTCGACTAGAAGAGAATGCTGGCTCCAAATGTGCACCTGGAGAGCGATGAGAACCCGCCAGAAAAAGGGGAAGTGAAGTCAGCAAGGTCAAGGGCATGAAATCCCCACTCTCGGCAGGATGACAGCTCAGGTCCAGACGGAATTAGGACTGGGAGGAGGAGTAGGCCCCTGGTCCTGGAAAACTCTGCCCTTTTCCCCAGGAGCCTGCAGACTTCAGAGAACAAACACCACCCTTCCCCTTCCTTTCCTTTTATAAAATCTTATAAACTAATCCCGACAAGACAAAGGATTGAAGAGACATTTTGAGCAGGAGCACCACTCTTCCTCTTTGACCAAACACATTTCTTTTCCCTTTTCTACTGGTGGCCCTCCTGAACTAGCCAGCTGGTAGTGGTAGAAAACCTTTCCTTGACGCCCGCCCAGGCAAGGGTTAATGGCCAGAGGTTTCACATCCTGTTTACCTGACCAAGGGGCAAGCAGGCACAGCTCCTTCCCCTACAGCTGTAACCGCTGATGAGAGCCAGCAGAAGCCTTGTGCAGCCATACCCTGCAGCTGTACCAGGAGACAAACCTCCATCCCAGGGTGTAGAGGAAGCTCTCCTAGACAACCCCCCAGCCCCTGCTGCTCACTGCTCCCTCTGGGTAAGGATACCCCTGAGCCAGCACCAGTGCATTTCTCCACCTTTGAATGCTCAGTTGTCAGTCTTCTCCCATCTGGAGGCTTCACCATAACAATGGGAGCCTCGAGAATACTGGTGAAAAAAAAGAGAAAGAAACAAAAAGCAACCAACCTCTTCTTTTTAGAGAATTTGCCTGTCCACGTTTCAGCTTTTCTCCATCTGATTATGATTTCTGAAAATCAGAAATATCTTGTCGTAAATGATAGTAAACTCTATCTTGTCGTAAATGATAGTAAACTCAAATAAACTTGATCTTAATAATCAGTCTGTCTCATCTATCTATCTATCTATCTATCTATCAATCAATCTATCTATCTATATTAGGGCGTGAGTGTACAGGTTCAGAGCAATACTTAGGGCACAGCTGGACACCACAGCTCAGATGACCAGGATTCTCCCTTTAGTATTCAAGTTCTACTTTCTTCTCTGTGGATTCTCAAGCTTTTCTCTGTATACATCAGATCCTAGACTAGAATAAGCAAATGTAAAGAGGGCACAAGTAAGTTTGGGGAAAATGCCCAGGGCTAGATCAAGCAGACTGGTTGTCATGTTAGGGTTATTTGGATTTCATATTTTATTTTTACACCGCATAGCACTTCCTTGCTGCTTACCTGGTGACTCTGCACCTGCTCAGATTGCTCCACCTTCAGTCTTCCCCTTAGGTGCCAGCGCATAGCCCCGTCCTGATTTTACCATTTGCTGTCCCATTTTTCTCTCCGGGAAACGTGGTCAGCCAATCAGGAAGCCTTGGGGCATCAAAGCCCAAGAATGAGACAAATGCAAAGACCTTGGCTTTGGTTTCTGTTAGAGAAAACAGAGAAGAGATGCAGGAGTGGCTGAAGCGTCAGGCACCATGAAGCTGTTACAAAACTGAAGGAGCGAGGGTGACAGCCTGAGTGAAAATGTGGGCAAGAAGACGAAGAATGGGGGATAGAGTCAGGACACATTTTGGAGATGAAAGTAGGAAGCATTTTGTCATAGATGAGATAGAGAATGTGGTTTTAGAAAAAGTAGAAACCAAGATGACTTGTGTATTTAAGACCTAGGCAGCTGGTGACACCAGTTTCTGGATAAAGATTAGTGGTAAGGGAATACAGAGATGGGAAGGAGTAAATTTAAAGCACAGAGTCAACAGATCCCTTTGGATGTGCTCATTGTTCAGGATTTATCAGGAGCACGTCGGCTTGGTGCGCACAGACTTGTCCACCCATAACTGCCCTGGATGTAGGTCTGGAACAGGGTGTCTGGGGGCTAACCAGGGAAGAAAAGAAAAGGATAGGAAGGACTTGAGGAATGCAGACACTGTTTAAAAAATCAAGGTGACCTCTTACATCTTAAAGGTTTCATGGGAGAGATTTGGAGTTAAAGATAACCCGATAACTGGATCTGGGCTTGGCGACCATCTCTATGACACTCTATCTGATTTTAGTCAATTCGCCTTCCCTCTCAGAACCTAAGGGTCCTCAGTTATAAGTGGGGGCAATTCTACATCCCTGACTTTTAGGACTTTTTTGAAAACCTGCCTGTTAAAATTTTTGCAAACTTTTAGAACAATAAATATCTAGAAATGAGAATTGCGATCATTTTATTATATACACAGGCATAAAAGCCAAAGGAATTTTTAAATGATAGTGAGCCACGACAGAGACATTGAGACCTTTCTTCCATCAGGCCCCAAACCTCTGAAACAATCCCAAGAACAACCTCAGCCTTCTGGTGTCCATGAAACACTTTGCTTGCATTGTTTTTGAACTCTCCTGTCACCCCAGGTTGCTCACAGCTTGTTCCCTGTGCTGATGCTAAGATGTATTTCTCCCTTTTTGTGTCTGGGTTTCTCAGGCTAAATCATTCCATTTGGCAGAAGGAACAGTCCAGACAATATCTGACATGACTTTCCTCCCCCCTACACTCCCCATCACCAGGGAGCGAAGAGATGAGTTCCAGTATTTGCCAACAAACGGTTGAGGGATGAAACAACTACCTGTAGACTGAACTTGGTAGGTTTTATTTATTTGCTCATTTTTTAGCGGTGGAGTCTGGGAATGCCCGGGAAGGGGATGAGATCATCTGTCTCGTCTGTGAGCTGCGTGTTCTGCAGGTCTTCTCTTACCACATTACGTCATGATGGAAAGAGAAAGCGTCTGGACATTCTGCACACGATCTGCAGGGGTGCTGAGTGAAGGAAGCACTGGTTTGCTAGAGAGTCATGATTTCCCAGTTCTGGTCACACATGATTATGCACACCCATTAATTCTTCCAACTGTTATAGAATGCCTACTGCGTGCCTGTGATTTCTGATGTAAAAGTAATCTTGCACTTATGTCCCAAATGTTTGAGTATTTGTTACGTGCCGGGTACTATGAAAGATTCTGGGGATGGAGAGGTGAACAAAAGAGAAAAAAACCTCTGCCCTCCTGAGGTCAGCATTCTACTGCAGGAGATGTCCAAGTAAGAAATCAACATGCAAACAGATGATGCAATGTCACGTACGTGCTCCAAAGTAAGATGAAATCAAAACAAACCGGAGAGTGATAGCATCACCAGCATCCTCTAAGTTCTTTTTCCCACTGGTAATAAAGATCGAAGGCCACAAGCAGCAACCAACAAAAGGACATTCATTTTTTGGTTAAAGAGGGAGAAGGGAGCTCGTGCTCTAAAGTACTTTCCCAGTTCTAGCTGTATGTTGGAAGAGGAGGGAAGACAGTTCCTGACCTTTGCAGGCTTCCAGAAAAGGGGCCGATGGTTCAGGAACAAGGCGCCATGCCTATTTTCAGTCTTAATTTGCTTTGGAACAGAACTGACCATCAAGGAGGCATGGCAACTTCATGTGCCCTTCTTCATGACCTTTGTCTTCGCTTCATCTCCACATTGCTCGATTCCCAGCTCTGATTAGTTCCTGAGGGTCCTCCTGTGCATGTGCCAAAGCTAAGACAGTCCAACCACCATCATGTTTAAATCTATGACTATAAATTCTATTTTCCACAGTCACCTCACAAGTTATGTATCTCTTGTGCCTAAAAATAAGCACAACTGTGTCATATGTAAGCTGTAGTTTAACCATTTTTACGGAATGGTCAAGCAACAGATGATAATATGATGACTGTTTGGGATAAGTTGATCAAAGAAAGTCACTCCAAGAAGGTGGCATTTAAACTGAAGGATGTATCAATACCATCTCTGCAGGAAAAGAGGGCATTTCCAGGCGGAGAGACTAGAAAGTATACAGTTTTCCACATCCTTTATCTTGGAGCATTCCTATAGTTCCATACTAAACCCAGAGAAACTCTTCCCATCATGCAATTGAAAAGAGTATGCATCAAGAAGCTGTCAATCTGTCTTCTCTGCAAACAAGTGTACACATGTGCGCGCTCACACACATAGACACATTCATAGATTCAGCCTTCACTCTGCTCTGAGTTTATTTAATTCTCACATGTGCTTTTTGTTAGACATTCTTTCTATAGAAGCAAAGTGAAACCAAGAGCTTTGTTCTTGAGGTTAATAGCAAAGGAAAGAAAGAGAAATGAATTCTTCTACTTACTCTCTGGTTTGCATCAGAATACCGAATGTGCTACATTTGAGGAAAACGATTCCAGGAAGGTCCACATAGCTATGCCCTTGGTCATGCTTAATGCCCAAGCCAATTGAGAATTATTCCATTTTGGTGCCAAGGATATCATAAAACCACCATTCTTTCTGTCGACCAAAGTGATTGGCTGCTGCTGGGGGCATTTGCATTCAATGTGGAGTTTACTTTAAACAAATTGGTCCCAGTCTTTCATCTCAGCCTTCACAATAATGAATAGATCCTCTCACACAAGGAGTCGTGAAAGTCACTTCCAAAATTTGCTTTTTCAGGCAGACAGTGGGGAAGTCTTCAAAATCATTCATTTTGCTAAAAATCAGGACCCAGACTTCTTAGAGTTGGACTGTATCAGGGCTCTTACTGGATTTGTAGGTTAAAAAAAGGAAGTGGCAATAAAAAACAAAGGCATTAAGAATGAAAGATATAGGGAAATGAGTTAATGTTAAGGAATAACATCTTGGAGTATTTTGAGTCTGGATAACTGAAACAGAGTCAGGCAGTTGTGGAGAATCAGGTCTTGGGCACATCACACCCTGGCATGTTCAGACACTGTCAACTGCAGGGACCACCAGCACTGAAGCGCCACCAATCATCGCTCAACTAACTTTTCACCTGATTTGCATATTGCTGAGTCAATCAGAACTCAACTGACTTCTAGCCAGACTTCTAGAATAATGGGTCTCTAGTCAGAGCTTGACAGACTTCCCTTTTTTTTCCTTTCCTCCCTTCCTCCTTTCTTTTTCATTTTATTGAAGGAATAGTGCATCATAATAGTATATAGTTCCAAAATGAGCACATCACCATAACTCAACAACTGTATATAATATATTAAGTTTACTACCAAAAAATCCATGAACTTGATGAACTGCTCACCTTATTTTGCAGAGCCAGCTGGTCTGAGAACTAGCCCATCTTTTTCTATGTAGACAAAAGCTCTACCTCATGCAGGCAACTTGGATCGTGATTCAAGACCTTCATATAAATCTCTGTCTCAGGCTACAGTCCTAATAAAACCCCAGACAAATGCTTTTATTTTGCTTTAACCAGATCTTGTTCATTTTGGAAAGAAAGCATTAATTACGTACTAAGCACATTCAGTTCTCAGCTTTATAAGGTAGATTTCTATCTCTATTTAAAGGCAAGCAATGTGAAGTTTATAGAGATTCCAGAACTAGCTGAAGATCAAATAACTAGTGAATTCTTCAGTTGGAATTTAAAGCAAGATTTAGCTTCTCTATACTTATCTATATACCAGCTGCCTTAGTTTTCCCTCTGAAAAGGCAAAGGTAATCAAAGCTCTTAACTTCTGTTATCAGCTGCTCTATGACCTTTTCATTCATGAAAAGTCCATGGACTGATATTTTTGCGTGGTGCTTCCAAATATCTAGCTAATCCAAATTTAAACAGATGACAATAACCCCTTAAAAATCATCCTTTCAAAGAGTTCTCACCCCAGGCTCCTGACTCTCATTCGTGGCATTGAATGGGGATAATAAAATAAGATATAAAAATAAGATATAAACAGCAATGGGTAATCCTAAGGGATCCTTGCTGAGTGACAACTGTGCAGTCTGAGGTTCAGATGACACTATCACAAGAAGTGTCGGAACAGACTGAGACCGTGTTCCTTACACTAGTGGCCTCTTTGTAGAGGAAGCAGAACTATTCCCAGTAAAAGAATTTCCCAGGTAACTCTGAGTCATCACTCAACATGTCCCGTTGTGATTATTTGCTTACTTATCTGACTTCCCACTTAGAACACGGATCCTTTAGAACAGGGACCATGACTTAATCATCTCTACATCCCTGTAAGACACAAAACTGCCATCCTAAAATATATCTCTTTCATATAAGAGTTTTTGAGTTGGTTGTTTTTAAGAACAAGCAGACATAAGAAAAGCTCTGAAAACTGATCAGAAATTAGCCTTTTGTAAGAGACAGATACATTTGTAAAGGAAAATAGCAAGTTGTAAGGCTCTCTTTCTCTCTATCTCTCTTTATGGAAACACAGACAAGAAAGGGCAAAATACATTTCTTATCAGTAGAAAAGGATGAAACTTAAGTCTGCATAACAGCCATACCCTTGTTTGCCATCCTTTCCAGAGAACCTATAACTGGCCTTCCTTGGGTCCTCTCTGCAAAATTCTTTGTCTTTAGCTGAAAAGGTTATTTAAGGAAGTGACTCAGGCCATCTCAGGCAGTTGCTCAATTTTCCCATGTATTCAGGAGGCATATCTGTTATTAAATTTTTGCTTGTTTTCCTCCTGCTAATCTGCTTTTTATTACAGGGTTATCTCAGCCAAGAACCTAGAAGAGTAGAGGGAAAATGACTTTCCTTCCATATATCCACACAGCATACTGTGCTGTTGGAACTCAATCATATTTTAGTCAATAGATGTCAATTATCTACGGTTGCAAAATAAAACACTCCACCACTTTGTGGCTTAAAGCAACGACCATTTATTTAGTGCACAATTCTGTGGGCCAGCAATTTAAGGCAGGCATAGCTGGGCAGAACTAGGCTGGTGTCTACAAGTCTCCCCCATGAGAATGCGGTTAGTCATGTTCAGCTAGTCAGTTCTGATATGCAGAATGTGTCTCTCTTCTTCCTGCTCTCTGTTCCCACTTTGTTTCATGGCATAACAGAAATGCAAGGGTAACCAAGAGAAATGGAAACATAAAAAGCTTCTTACAGCCTACTCAGACCTGGCACATTATAATTTCTGTTACATCTGATTGGACGAATAAACACAAAAGATAGCCCAGATTAGGAATATGGAGAAACGGATTGCTGTTTTGAGAGAGCTGCAGCATCACATCTTGAAGGCTATGAGCCATTTTTCCAATCTGTCGCCAAGATTTGTAATGAACAAAATTCATGGCATATCAAATCATGATTTGTGATCTATATCCTTACTGAAAATAGTGTCACCTCTATAAATAGCTAATCTTCTAACCTAGGACATGAGACAGCCCATCGTCTACACACAGCAGAGGTCCGCCCAGGGGACCTGAACGGGCTGGCCTGCCACGTCACAACCTTAAAGATCATTATGTTTATTCTGTGTGGGGGATTTCCCTGGGGGCAGGGAGAGCCTCCTGACAGAATTGTTTGCACGAATTTAAATGAACAGTACTAGTACTCGGCTTGCAAAGCAGTGTGGGATGGTTTGGTGAAAAAAAGCATGTTTTGAAGTCAGACAAATGGAATTTCAAATTCTAGCTCCGGCATGTTCTAGTCATGTGACCTGGTGTAATTCAGCTCACATTTCTGGGTTGATTTCTTCTTCTCTACAATGAAGATGAATAACAATTGTGCACATTCGTTGTGATTATTAAATGAAATGGCATGTGCCTGACACTCAACACAGTCTGACACAACATAGGTGACAAATAAATGAGTCCCTTTGAAACCATTCTTGCCTTAAACTCTGCATTGTTGGAGGGTATGTCCCATAAATCTGGGACGGGAGGGTACTTCCTGAAGATGGACATAAACAGTTTTTCTCAGGACTGCTTAAATCCAGCGATAAACGTGGGCATTGTCTACACTGGGGACGTTGGTTAAGATATTTATCTGAATAGCAATTTACGCAAGTTTATCATCCAAAAAATCATAAGTGTGAATTCATATCTGGCAGGTATTTTATTAATAAAACATGTGGTTTCAAGGAAATGTCAATGAGCAGAGTTCATTTCAGACTTTACGTATTTATGTCCCTACATAGCTACAGAGATATTGGAGGAAAAATGTTAATGCTCAGATTTAGGGTAACAGCCACCTAGAGCTCAGTCTACCACTGGGGATGCGCAGAGATGTTGATTTTCCTATTTCCATGCCTGCATTAAAGAAAACGTCCCGCTGTTTTCCCTTCCACTCCTGGAAAGAAAACTGGCTGACACGAATTTCCCCCTTGTTCCCGTCAACCTTCCATCTTCCAGCTGATCCTCCCCCACAGCCCCACTCACACCCAATACTTGCTGTTTCCCCTCTTCCAACATTCCAGAAAATTCCAGTGTGGTTTGTTTGGCCTTTAGATAGACCTTGACGACATGAATACCGCTCGTACGGGTCTGACAGAAGGGGACTCCTCACAGTCTGTGATGATGCTTCCTGACTGGCTGAGCTCAGCTTTCTAGCAAGGGTAGTTTGCAGCCAGGTCACCTTTCAACGTCTTTAGCCTTCCATCCACACTCTCAGACAGCAGTGTATATCCATCTCAGTGGCGGTGGCTGCCACTGACATGACACGCATCAAGTCCTGTCCTTTTGGCACAATCAGGTCACCAGAGACAAAAAGAACTGAACGAGTAGCAGAGCTTTGCATCCGCTCACACAGACACCTGTCCAGAGCAAAAAGGTTTGAAAATCAGCCTGTCAGGCAGCTAGGTGATGTAGGCACCAGCTCTGAGTCAGGAATCAGGGCTGTAGGGCTTCATGTTCTAGTCTTCTGCCCCACTGACTGTCTCCTGAGTAGTCATTTCACGTCTTGGTGCCTCACTGGTGCAGCGCAGAGGGTGATGCTATCGACCTTGAAGGATTGTGGCGAGTGGTTGAGTTAACTGTGCAAAATATTCCAAGGGTGCTGGCAGAGATGAAGGTTTGCTCTTGATTAATATTTGCAGTTCTGATTGATTGCGATGTGATCTTGGGCAGGCTGACAAACCGCTTTTGCATCTCAGTTGACAAATCGACAAAGTGCATATGGTAATATTTGCCTCAAGATTATAGTCAGAGTTCAAAATCTATTAAGCGTTTCGTCTGACAAAATAGAGTAGCTGTTATTACAATCATCATCACCACCGTGATGCCAGTAATTGGTATAATAATTGCCTGAAAATGAGAAACTATTTTATATGTCCAGTCAGATCTGAAAATTAATCTTACAAATGTATCGCATAGGGACAGACATGAGAAGTGAGGAGTTTATAAACTGGATTTGAGTTACTAGATCCACCACTGAGCAGAAACAAGACAATGAACATGCTATTTGGCTTGTCTTTGTTTCTCTTTCCTCATTGGAAACAAAATGGAAAAATACCACCTACCTTGCAAGACTCTTGTAGGATTAAATGGGTTACTACCTAAAGCACTTGGCACATTGTGAGAGCTCAAGAAATGGTAGCTATTCCAAATCAAAGACCTAAGACAGAAGAAGAACCTGCAATTCTTATTAATATGAAGTGCATTGAAAGAAAGAAAAGATTTATCCTTGTGAACTTGGCTCCAGTTCACTTAATGAAGATGGAAGAGAAAAGAGGAATAAGGGTTAGAGGGACTAAGTACGTAGCATATGCAGGGAGATTTGCTGAGGTTAGCTATAAGGAATTTGTGGTTTGATTCAAAAGACTTCAGTTTTATGAGGTTTGAGGCCTTTTTTCAAAAGGAAAACCAGATGTATCAATGGAAAGTTTATGCAAACAGTGCTATCTTCAGCGAATGCTGCTTTGAGTCTAATTCTGCTGGAGGATAGGGTGCAGTAGGGAGGGATCTCAGAGTGTTTTTTAAATTCATCTGGTCCCGTCTTGTGAACTCTTGTGTTCTCAACTGGGTCATGAGTCTGTATTTTGTATGCAAAGAGCCCCGTAACCACAAGCAGAGGAGTGATTCCAAGATACTCCTGAAAGCAAGGTTTCCTGTTTCAAACTTCCTTTAACTCTTCAAAGAAAACCAGGTTTTTCCCTAAGAGGCCAGCAGTTGCAGGCATAAAGCTCTCAGCACAATCAACAGAGATGAACGATTTCCCCAGACACCCCAGTCCCAACCCTAAGTGCCAGGGATGTAGAGAAGATTCATTAGATAGTAAATAACATTTGAAAACCATTTCTTTGCTGTCTAAACTGCAGGGTCAATGAAATTTCTAGTGAGATTAATTTTCGGAATCAGTTGGCAGGCCTCATGAAAAGACTTGAAGTAATTTAAAATACACAGAGAAAAATCATCACAAAGCCAACAATGTAAATGCATTCAACATGGGTATAAGTTATATCCCCAGGCATGGTGTCCAGTATTTTCCATACATATCTAAACACATCATTATAATAAGTCAGGCACTGGGTGCACCCTGGTGGCCTAGCGTCTAGTAGACCCAGAAGCAGTCCCACTTGCACCCCAAGGTGCCAGATTCACCATCGAGGTCGGGGAGACAACCAATGTGAACGACTAAGTAAAATTAAAGTTTCTTCCTCCTCTCTCTTCCGGCCTGCATACTCACTTTCATTCCTGCCTGTGCCTTTCCTTAAAACAAAAATCAATCACCTCCAAAGGAGCAGGCCACACACCCCTGAGTTTGGATCCCTGGCTCAGGGGAGAAGCAACCCGTGTGAACAACTAAATAAAAATAAAATAAGGATGATCCTCACTCTTCCTGCCTGCCTGTCTACTCCCTTCATTCCTGCCTGCACTTTTCCTTAAAAAAAGAGAGGAAAAAAAGCATTATCTCCATTTCATTATTAGGAAATGAAGTCTACAACCATGTAGTGATTCACTGAGGTCTAAGTTGGAATCTTTCCGTCCACGCTGTTGCCACGACACCGGTTTTCATCTCCATGTGCATAGCATGGGTAGGATGTGAGATATTTTTAGGCAGTGCATGGAAAAACATATTTGCATGTTAATGACTGTGTAAGAATTGTAAGTGTATCGAAATACATAGGCATATCAGAGTTGTGGTTTCATGATACCATTGCTTAAGCTGAGGCTCTATTTCCCAGACTTCATGTAAAGCAGAATATTCAGATTTTGAAATTTAGATATGGAAAAAGAATGAGCCAAGTGGGAAATGCTTTCTAGACCAGGCTGCCCTCCATGTTTTAAAAAGAATGGCCATCGGCTAGAAGAAGTGGGATTTCTTAGAAGTCTCAGTCAGTCTGTCGGTGACCTCCTCTGATCTTTGTCAACTCCAAATGATTCCACCGTCCTTTTGGTATCTGAAGCTAGACATCCAGAAATCAGTTCTTTCCCTACTCTCACTAGCTATCTTAGTCAACTTGGGCTGCTGGGACAACATCACAGAGACTGGGTGAATTTTATAAGCAACAGGCATTTTACTCCCTGCAGTTCTGGAAGCTGGAAGTCGAGATCAGGGTGCCAGCGTGGTGGGGCTCCAGCATGCCAGCTGTGCTCTTCCAGTTCACAAATCGCCGGCTTCTTCTTATATTTTCACATGGTAGAAAGGTAGCCAGAGAGCTCTCTGGAATAAGGACCTAGTCCTATTCCTGAGGGCTCCATCTCCATGACTTAATCACCTACTAATATCATAACACTGAGGACAAAGATTTCAAAATGTCAATTTGGGAGTGCGGGGCTTGGGGGAGAGCAAACATTCAGTCCATAAAACTAACCAAGTCCTGAGGATCTATCCGCTGTCCTTCCTCAGCAATCTCATGATCTCTAATGCTTATATTGACATGCAACCGCCTCCTCCTTTAGCACAGCTTTTTAACTAGTCTCCCCAACTCTAATCTCGCTATAGTTATCCTAGAAGAATCCTAAAATAACTAGGCTGTTTTCTATGGCAGGCTGAAGGACACCCCCTCCCTGCCCCACTCAAGATGTCCAGATCCTAATCCCTGGAACCTCTGAAATGCAAGTCTACGTCATCAAAGTTGGGACTTTGAAGATGTCATTAAATGACAGACCTTGAGATGGGAAATTAGCCTGGACTGTCTGGGTGAGCCCTATGTAATTACAAAGTTCCTTGTGGCAGGGAGCAGGTGGGTCGGGGTCAGAGAAGCAGATGTGACTGTGGAAGCAGAAGACAGTGGTATAGGGCCCAGAGCCAGGGGAGGCGGGCAACTTCTGGAACTGGAAAAGGTACGGTGATGGATTCTCCTCCAGTTTCCAGCAGTGCAGGGTTGTCTACATCCATTGAGACTTCTGAACTCCAGAGCTCTAGAATAGGAAATTTCTATTGTTTTAAGCCACGAAATGTGTTGAAAGTAATTACAGCTGCAACAGAACACAAATATACTCTCCTATCTGAGCACCCCCTTCCCTTTTGCCAAAATCTAGTTTCTTCAACGTCAAAGAACTCTTCACAATATAACACTCTAGCTTCTCAACTCTTTCTTAATCTATCCATCAAAAGTATATTAATAACCAATATTTCTTTTGCACTTACTGAATCCCAAACACTATACCAAAAAATTCATATTTATTCATTCATTTCATCCTGACAATGACAGTCGAGATAGAAGACTAACATCCCACCTGAGAGATACAGCAACAGGGGGCTTGGAAAATTTACAAGACCCATCCAAGGTCCAGAATTAGTGTTGGGGAAGAAAGAAGGAGACTCAGGCCAGTCTGCTTTCAGCCTCTCTGCTATGAAATCCGATCCTCTAGCTCAACTTTGCAACTCTTGGGGGAAAATCCACCATTTCAAATCTCCAGGAGCTACAGCCAAGAATCAAGCCATCCAGCTCGGGAATCTTGGGCAATTTTCATTCCCTGTTTGAGTATGCACTTCTCTCCTTTAACACCGGGGAGGGATAGTCCTAGTGCATGGTATTCCAATCTTATTTTGTATACAGTAATCCCTCACAGCGGGAGTTACGGTTCCAGAGACCCCCGCGATAGGTGAAAATCCGCAAAGTGGCGGGGTTATAATTTATTTTACTATTTATATATGTTTTAAGGCATTATAAACCCTTCCTACTCTCCTAGAAACCCATACTCTTATTAACCTTTCCCACACTCTTATAAACACTTTCTATACTCTTAAACCTACGTAATTTTAGCAACATATAAAATTCTGCGTGGGTGCTCACTAGTGAAGGAGACGTAGACGGCAAAATCCTGCGATAGAGCGAAAATTCCGTGATACAGAATGAGCTATATTAAAAAAAAAAAAAAACCCGCGATACAGTGAACTATGATCAGTGAACCACCATATAGCCAGGGGTGACTGTAATACAACACAGTGACCATCAAGCCTGATCTAATATTAATCCTCAGTAAACAACATTCATTATCTTTAGTCTCTAGGAATGTTTACACGACTTAGAGAAGTCACCCCAAAATCAACCAGCATTTAAAGCAAAAGAGATAGGGAAACTGCACCTGAAAAAGCCCACCAGGAAGGCAGCACAGACAGACTCGTGTAAAGGAATGAATGCTGGAGTGAGGATTCTGATCTTTGATCAAGTCCGGACTGAGCCTTCGATTGCTATGAGAACATGAGAAAGTCCTCCTACCCCAAACCTTACCGTCCCCATGTGTGCAAATCCAGCTCGGATGATGTCACAGGACCAGGGTGAGTGTCTATAACTTGGAGCAACATTACCTTTGGCTCCATTTTTCCATTCTCACACCACTGAACCACACACATTTTGCCCTTTGATGGACTTTTATGACCAGTCTCTCCACACCCCCACACCTCCTACTCACCCACTCCTTTATGGGAAGCAGGAGGACTTGGTTGTACCTTCAGACTGTGGCCTGCTGATGCATGCTTGTGCAGACTGAGTGATTCGTTTCATACGGCCACATGACCCAGCAGCTGGGGACATCTGCTCCTACTTAGCGGACAGGCAAACTTTCCACAGTTAGGAGTCAGCGTGCTCCTGACCGAGCAGGGCTTGGCTCCTCTGGACTGCATAAGTGGGGTGCTGAGACTTGTGTCTTTGGACTCGCATGTCAGGAAGAATAAATTAGACATGAAACAATTGGGATGAGAAGCACCACTTTGGCATCCCTGGATAAATAACTTGCCTTTGGAAATGGGGCAGTTGACAAGAAGCAGCATACTACTCTGATGAGGATAATTAAGGGAGACCCAGAAATATGCTTTGTCCCCAGATGCACGTCCAGGCCTCAGGGTATTGACCCACATAGAAAGGGACCCTTGTGTCAGAAATAGGGTTCTTTATGTCAGGGACTACCCACTAGTACGGCTCCTTCCCCATAGCCCTCCGTTTTGCCTCCAGTGCAGCAGGTAACAAGCAGAGGGGAAGGAGCACCTGTCTTGGAATGACTGGAGTCAGGTTTGTCTTCCTTGAGCAAATTATGCTGCTTCTCTTTAGCAGCAGCTCCTTCATCCTAAAAAAGAAGCTGTTTAGAATCAAAGAAGATGCTCCATCTGTTTAGTCCAACGTGAAATATTATCCATGTGTCAGGAACTGTTATTACTCTCCAAAGAATATCTCAAGCGCTAAAGATAGAAGTAAATATATTTTACTCTGCTGACCCAAAGAGAAATGATTCTACAGATCCTGGGAGAGAAGATTGTCTCCTTTTTACATCAAACTCTCATCTCCAGGGACACGTACCCACAGCCTCGCAGGAAAGGTAGTTCTGCTCTCCGAGAGACGTGGTCAGACGGTCCTGCCAACGCTCTTCTCCGCCCCATCGTGTGAGACCCACTGGTCTGCGTTCTCTCTTCCACCATCTGAGCAATAAAGCTCCGCCTCGCTCACAAGACACATCTGGGCAATGGGGGGATAGTGATACTGAGCAGTGAGGAGATGGTGAGAGTGAAGTTAGATGACATTTGTGCCTTAACTTAGAGTGAGTGATAGCTGTTAAGTGTACTAGATCATTCCTGTTGACCTACTGCTGCTTTTTCTAGGATTCCTCATATTTAACAGATACGATTCTGTGTTCAAATGAGTCCTTCCACAGCTTGTGTGGGTCATTCAAAATCACCTCCATCAGCATTTCCTGAGCAGCTTTCCTGTCCCAGGTGCTATGCCAGACACTGTACAGGATCCAGACAGAAGAGTTGCCTTCGTGAATGAGAAAGAGTACCAGACAGTGGCCCTGTCTCTGGAGCAGACCTGTGATTTTTTGAAGTCTCTGTCTCCCACCCCTTGTCTTTTAAAAATTATCTCCAAGATTAGATGTTGAAACTATTTGCTTGTTTTAGAAGTCCATGCAAGGACTCCTCACACCTCTGGGACCAACAGACACAAATTAAGTGGCTTCCAAAAACATCTTAACCTGTGATAATTTACTTTCGGCCTCACCTACTGAGATAATTGTTGGCAAAAATTTCCAGATCATAACAATGACTCCACAGGAGCCCACTGCAACTTCTGAAATGTTGGCCAGCTACTTTCAATTTCAAATAGTCATGGCTCCTCATGTACCAAATACGGGTTACAGGTTTGCTCTGGAGTTCCCCAGGCCCCTCATAACTTTGCGGTTGAATATTTCTGAGTCCCTGTTTACCATTCCTCCTCTTCTTTGCCCATTCACCTCTGACCACATTTTCATTTTGATTTTCCACTGGGCCAACTTCCAGAGGTTCTCTGAGTAATGTCTTCTGTCTCTCTGGGTCCAGGCACAGCAGGCTAAAGTTTTCTTTTTCATGGAAAACCTCTTCTCACTTCATTCACATGCACAACTTGCACATATTCTTTTTTAAGAATGACCTCAAAGCATTCTAATACTATTGGAGACCCTTTCTTCCAGTGCTGAAGTATTTAATCCTTACCCTAATCCTACATTTAGTCCACTTTTTATCTGTTATTGGACTATGAGCTCTTCGGGAAGAGCGGTAATACATCATTCCTCCCTGTGTCATTTATGATATTCCATAAATGCCTTCTGGATGGCTGGACAAAAGCATGGAGAGATGTATGAGTAGTTTCCAGCACAATGGGTCAAAGGCACATCATCTTTCTTCTCTGGATAATAATTGTGTAGGACCCAACAAGTTAGTACTCTCTGAAAGATCTTTGCTATAGCTGTAAAGAAGCATCAAATGACTGGAAATGATTTTTGAATTGTCAAACTAAATCTTAAATAGTTTATTCCACTTGAAATCCTTAAAAAAAAACAATTATGCCTTTGGATTTTTCAAACTTGTCTAGACATTCCAAATATTCAACATGACAAATTGTTCCTTCATACTCACCTTCTACTATAACAGCTATTCCTAACCATTTTCAGAATTCTTCCCTTGATCAAATCTTTTCAAATAAGAGAAATTTTTCAGGGGTAAAAAGATAGAGAGAGAGGAAATGAAAGAGAGAGAGGGGGGAGTATGAGAATCTTTCATGGGACTATGATGTTTTTGTCCAGACCCAATGGTAACTAAGCTATAACATCTGGTCTTCCCATGAAGTCTGCTATTGGTTTTTCATTAAAGCACACTGGTGTGTAGCACTATTTGAATTTCAGGTATATGATATTGTAATTTGACAGTATATATATATATACTTCCTTTGACCATCACCAAAGTCTAGTTTCCATCCACGTCTTAAAAGTTGACCATAAAAGTTGACCCACTTTACCCACCTAACCCACCTAGAAATCTCTTCCTCTTCCCCCTTTGTAACCACCAGTATGTTTTCTGTATATAAGAGTTTGTTTTTGTTGCTACATATGAGTGAAATCATATAGCAGCTGTCTTTCTCCATCTGATTTATTTCACTTAACGTAACACCAAGTTCTATCCATATTGTTGCAAATGGCAATATTTCACCTTTTTTTATGGTTGAGTAGGAAATATATATATATGTATGTATATGTACACACACACACACATTTACACACATAGTTATATATACACAGACACACGTATATTCTCCATGAATTCTTATTGTTGTTAGGCTCATCAGTCTCCCTCTGTTTTCTGTGGCAGTCTGCCCTTGAGTGAGCTCAAAGAATGCTATACTGAAAATATCATAATGGTCCCTCCTCCAGATAAAACTTTTTTCTGGTGTGTAGACACCAAAGGCTGAATGTCTCAAACATGCATGAACTTCTCCCAGCTAGGTCCTTTCTTTTCATGAATGTTTTTATAACTCTCTAAACCTAACAAAATTAAAATAACCTGGTCTCCAAATCCTCCTTATTTAAACAACCTAGGCTGATCTTTTCTTTCTCTCTCAGGCTGGGAAAGGATTTGACCAACACACACACACACACACACACACACACACACACACACACACAACAACACACTTGTTTCAAACTACCCCATGAGGGCAGCCTTGTTTCCTTTCACTTCGAACATGCTAGTAACAAATTTCTTCTAGTAGTCAAACACTGAATTGATATTTGCTTCCTTGTTAATTCATGGCTCTGCTTAAGAGCCACCTTATTTATCTAAAAAAGACCTTCATTCTGCATCTCTGTCCCCTACTTTAATTTACAATATGGCACTTACTGGAAGGAAGACCCACGAGAGTGTAAACTTTGACAGTTGTGTTTATTTTTGAATATCTTGAGCCTAGAATTCCTGGCACAGAGTAGTAGCTTATGGAAGGATAGATGGATAGACAGGTAGATAGACAATAGAAATATAGGTGAGTGTGTGTGTAAGAGAGAGAGAGAGAGAGAGAGAGAGGGAGAGGGAGAGAGAGAGAGAGAGAGAGAGAGAGAGAGAGAGAGAGAGAGAGAGAGAGAGAGAGAGAGAGAGAGAG